>JANPWX010000061.1:1963236-2436984 GCA_024734555.1 Trochalopteron elliotii | reverse complement strand
CCAATCCCATCCTGGGCTAGTTAACCCGGCGTGTGCGGGGGGCGGGCGGCGGTCCCCGAGCCCGAAATGAGCGGGTGCGGTTCGGTTGGAGCGGGATCCATGTTTGGAGCCCGGGGGTGTGTGTGCGGGTACGGCCGGGAGCGCCCCGGGGAGCGGGCATCGAGCTGCACGGGCTGCGCCCTCGGGCCGCCGGGGCCTGGCCTTGGCTAGCGGGGCTCCAGAGATTCCTGCTGCCTGGCAGGAATCGCCTCAGGGAGATAGCCGAGAGCCCGTGGAATATAAATATATATATATATATGTGCATCATAGACGTGTATTTATTTCTGTGTATATTTGTGTCGCTTTAAAGATAAACCAGCTGATACGTGTGCGAGCATCTTGAGCCTGTCAAATGAGTGATGGGGGCTGCTGAGCTCGTTAGTTTTTGCATCCCCTCTGCAGATGCTTATCCAAGACCAGGAAAATAATGTGCTTATTTCAGCTTCAGGCCTTGGGTTTGCAGTGAAATATTGGAGGGTACCCCTTTGCAGAACCAGAGCAAAGGATGAGGTGTTTGTACTGTCATCTGGTTTAAAAAATATGTGTATAGTCTGAAGTTTAGTGGCTCAAATGGGGATAAATCCAGTGTTTTTCTTGATATGCTGCCTTTCACCAAGATGGTTTCAAACATGAATTAAGGTCTTCTAACACCAAGGCTCCGTTTCGGCATATCACTGGAGCATATGTTTCATTTTTAGCATATAGGCATGCTTCTGTTTCCAGTTGACTTCAGGAAGGTATAAAATGTACTTAGTTTTAGGCAGATGGTTAATATTTTCCTGAATTGAAGCCAATTTACAAAGCTGCTGAAGTATGTTTGCTAATTAGGAAATATAAGCAAAGATATTAAATTGCAGTATTTGCTTGCAACTTCTTTAAGATGTAGGACAAGTAACTAGATTTGATAGAAAATGAACAGAGTCTTAAATTTTTCTTTATACACTCTTAAAATGCCTTGATTTGCTCTTCAGGTCTTTTTTGTGGGGGTTTAGGTTTGTGTTTTTTATTATTTTCCAAACATTAAAACTGTAGCAGTTTGAAGAAGGGTATTTGATTAACATCTTGGTCCTTGTTTTTGTTTTCATTTTCACTGATGATTTTTCATTAGTTTGCTTCTTATCATACTTCTAGTAGACTATACCATTAATCACCAGAAAACACCACTTAAAAGGCATTGGCAGCATTTCTGACTTGGGCAGTGAACATTTTGCTCATTAAAAATTGAGTGGCCAAAAAAAAAAAAAAGGGACAGTTTTCCTAATTCAACGATCCTCTTTGGTTTCAGGTATTGATTTCTTTTCAAGAAGCTCTGTTACCTTATCTCCTTCAGCCCTGGCCAAGGTCTTTGTTGGTATCTACCATTTTGATGGCTGTTCTCTTGGTTTGCTGTTGTTGTTGCAGACCCACATGCCCAGCTCTTGCTGCTTTCTTTTATTTGCTCATTTGGCATCATAGGTTCTGAGGTATGATAGTCCAGAAAGTGTCTTCTAGTCCACAGCTTTCATGATCACACTCAATTTATGGACGTTAAAAATTATCATCTGGGTTGGTTGTCAGCATTTGTTCATGTTAGGCTTAAATATAGTTAAAAATTTATTTCAGATGAAGATAACATCTTTATATAGATAAAGATTTTATTGTTGGCCGGATTTCTAAATTATCTTGATTATTTTTTTCCTTTATAAAAACTGAAAAAAGCCAATGGTAGACTTTGAAAAAGGTAAGCTAATTACTGCTCTGAAACTTCTGTTATTCTGAAGAAGCTGCTAACCACCTTTGGTTTTTTGTGTGGTATTTCAGCAAAGCATGTAAGTATTTTTTTTGCTTTATTGACATTTTTGACATTTTTTCGAAGGAGAACGTGACTCCAGATGTCTGTATAATGGATACTAATGGTTTTTTTAGCATTTGATGGTTTCCAGCTGCCAGGTAGGCAGGATAAATGGCTGTTGCAGAAGACTGGCAGCAGAGCAATCCCTCAGGGCAGCGCTCTGAGGATGCCACTGGGTCCTGCTCTGGGGACTGCCAGGGAGGCACTGCCTTCTAAAAGTGAGGAGGATTCTGTCTGAATTGGGGTTTGTGACCCAAATTCAGGGTGTTTGTGACCCCAGTGCTACCACAGCAGAGGAGGTTTATCCTGCCTGGCTCGGGAGGGTGCAGAGCCGGGGCCAGAGTTCACAGCCCGCTGCCATCTGACGTTTGTCCCTGTATCGATGGCCCTGTTCTGTCGAAGCTCATTACGGCGTTTTACAGATCAATTCCCTGCCGGCTTAACTGACTCCTGCCGCTGGAATTGTTGTGCTGCCTGAGGAGGGATGCCCAAGGCAGCACAGCTGGGTGACGTGGCTGGGGTGCACCCTCCGTGCTGACATGGAAGTGCTGCAGTCAGAAGGTAGTGGCACATCATGGCTGAGAAGGGCTTCTTGTTTTTCCCCGAAAAAAGGGGCTCTTCCTTTTCCCCTAAAAACAACAGCAAACTTACCACTGCCAAGAGAAATAAGTGAATTTTGTAACAAGGCAGAGAACATATACAAGAGGGACCCAGTTCATGAAACTGTTCTGATTCATCTCATCTCACAGATACAGGCATTCTTCCAAATTAAAAAAGAAAATAAAAACGTTGGAGAGCAAGAGAGACAGGCCTCTCTGGTTAGGGTGGTAATTGCTGGAGTGGAGAACCTGCCTTGGTTCCTCCTTATTCATAGTGATTTTTTGCATTTTCCATGTGGCAGTTTGGAAATCTTGGCTCTGGTGTGCAGGAGCAATTGAAGGGAAGCTGCTGGGAGCTTCAGATATTCATCACTGAGGTCAGCAGGCTTGAGCACAGAATTCAGTGAATTATAGTCCTGGCTCTGATCCAGGCAAATCTGGTTTTGTTTTCCATGTTCCCTTTTCTTTATCTTTATTGAGGTGCGTCCTTTATAGGAGCTGAGAGTTACATTCTTTAATGTCCATGAGGCTTGGGATACCCTGATGTGGGGCATTATTATTCTCTTTATAATGCAGATATTGTGCTATAAATAGAGCAGAGACCACTAATTGAATAAGTGATAGTTATCTATGTCAGTTCTGTGGCAGGTCTGACATGTACTGAATGAACAACATGCTCCTGCAGGAAAAGCAGCTGTGTCAGTGGAAACTGTCACTTTACACAGGGGGACATGCAGCATCTTCATGTTGGCTTTTTTTACCATCTTGAGACATTAATTTAGACTTGAACAATGTTTTAAAATAGGTGTTTTTTTTCAAGTGTGGGTAGTCCCTGTACCTTTTATCATCCCATTATGAACAAGAAAAACCTTGCCCTGTTGTTTGTTATAGACCATACTCGATCTGCCTCTTGTTCCAGAATTCAGAGAAAAAGGAGTTTATTTTGCTTTGGTGTATTTTTTTTTTTTTAAGGCTGATGGCTTTGCATGCGATGGGGAGATTAGCTTGGTTCTGTGGGGTGAAATTCAAAAGCTGTAGCAGCCAACAGTGGTGCTGAACAAAGGAGGGGGGGATTTGGAATTACTATGTGTTTTTATTGGTTAATACACAAACCCCTGTTTGTTGAGGCAGATGAGATAAATATGTGATTGTTGACAACCCAGAAGAAAATTAGAGATTACTTTTTTACCTGCTGGAAACAAATTCACTGCCTGGATGGTGCCTGTGGAATTTGATTCTGAGCCCATTTCTGAGCACTGTCTGCCTGCATGTGATGATGAGTGGCTGCCTGATGTGAAGCTGTGCTGTAGACAAGTCCTTTCTGCTTCAGAGTTTTCTGAACTCTTTTGTATGTTGTCTTATTCTTCCTAATCACTCCAGAAGGAGGAAACTTTCTCATGCTTCCTCTTTATTTGAGATGCCAAAAGAGAAATATTTCTCCAAAACAGCAACGTGTGACTCACTGCTTTTTAATCATGGTGTTGCATGTTTCTTGCTGTAGAATATGTTTCCTTATGACTTGTATATTGGTGCATAGTTGATACTTAGGTATTTAGAGTAGCATTTGGTTCTGATGTCTCATTACATTTGGTTGGGTTTGAATTTGAGCAATAATACATAATAATGCACTTAAAAAAACCCCCATGGTGTAGTGTGACTGTCTTGTTTGTCACTTGATGGAACAATCTTTGTGGTTTACTGTCTCCAAAGTCACTGGGTTGGGGATTAGTAGGGCAGCAATAAATCCAGTTTTGTTTTGGAGCTTTTGTTGCAGTCAGATACACAAGAAAATGAGTGAGGAATTAAAAGCTGTGTGGGAGATTCTTTAGCATTCCAGTAAGGAAGGAAATTCAGTCATTTTCATGCCTCAGCAATTATGTAGGATACAGTTCCAGCTCAAGAAGCCAGGGCTGTCTGAGTAGAGAATTCAGATCAGAACTGGCATTATTTGTTTTATACCAGCAGCAACACAGCTCTCTTACCTTGTAGATACTGGAATCTAAGTGGTGTCAGGGAGAAGGTTTGTTTTCAAGTTAGAAGTGTTACATGCACATCCCAGCCAAGTGGTTTAGTGCAAGCAAGCTAAGTCCACTTACAGAAATAAGCTCAGGAAATGGGCTTTGATCTACTGTTCATTTTTCTCAGGATTCCCAGCCTCTGGCATTTACAATAATGGCTTCTCAGCTAGGTGAGAAAGAATGCAAGACTTAGGCATGTCCTGATTTGTTGGAGATGATGTTCTTAAGTGTCTGAGCTTTCTGTGCTGCTCTAGGACTTAGTAGTGTGACAAAATATCAGTGAGGGCATTAGGACACTGAGAGGGGATAAAGCATCTGCAGTTTGAAATGGGAGTGAATAAGGAAAAAGAGATATTCATAGATGCATGTGCTCCATGATATAGGTCACTCAGTTGCTAATACAAGAAAAAGAGGAGTTTGGGGTTTTTCATGGTGAAGCACACATGAAAAAAATATGACCTTTTTTTTTTTTTATTTAAGGGAATCTGCATAAACACAGGGATCCTGAGGAGTTCTGAAGAGTAAGACATCTCTCCTGGGCTGAAAGCTTGCTTTCACTGTAATACATTATACAGCATCATGCTCTATACTTCAGAGAGCTTGATTTCAAAAAAACTTGCCTTGATAGTAGCTTTCATTGTAAAGAGCTGGGAGAGACAATGTGTTTTAGCATTCATGCAATCTGGGCTCATGGTTACATGGTCAGAAGTGGCAGGAAACAAGGGATTAAGGATGGCAGGAAGCTACCTATTGCAAGGTGGTAGTTTTTGCAGTTCCTGTTTGTTTTGCTAAAGTTTGTTTCCTGTCAATCAGTTGGCAAAAAGTGCACCATCAAAGGCCAATTGCTGTGTAAAAACATTCACAGAATTCCTGTCAGGCTGAGAAAAAGGCAGGTTGAGAATTTGGAATGCAGCTGCTATCTGGGTCAATGGGGATGTGTGGCATGCTTTCTCTGTGAACTAGCTCAGTAGATGAAGTCTTTGAAGACACAGGCAAAGATCTGAGAGGAAAGTTTATTCAAAATAAACTTAATTCTTGGTTGTTGTGTACACTTTGGTGTGTCAAACTTAGCAAAACAGCACAGGTTACTTTGTTGTGTTGAAAGTGCGTATTTTTACATCACTGTATTTTTCTGTAATGAATGGGGACTTGAGGCACAATGTGACAGAGCAGATGTGTCCTCTTTATTGCTCCTGATTCTGTGTTTCATTCCTAATTCACAGGTTTTGCTTCTGGGGTTCTGTGATCAACCATTTCCCTTGAAGCATCAGAGTTAGTTTACTCTGAAATAACTCTTCTGTGTTCAGTAGGCTGAAACCACCAGGTCTAGTTCCTCCTGCCTAATCCTGGCTTGTCAGGGGTGTTCCAGCACAGCTCCTGCATCCTCCTAGACTGCCACCTTCCACACATGGCTGCAAGAAGTTTCATTCAGCAGGCTGCAAAGCAGCTGTGACATTTCTTGTCTTGCTTTTTTGGCACTAGTTGTAGCAGAAAACACGAGGTTTGAGAACACTTTTTCCTGCTAGCACACGTTTGAGGGAGGATGTAAGTGAGCACAGCTTTATGACCAGCAGCAGGGAAGTGTGTCTGCTGAGAGAACCTGTGCTAGGGAATTCAGGGTTGGGAAGTTGAAGATGATGAATTCATCTTGAAGAGGTCCCTGAGCCCAGTGTTTAGTAGGGCAGGTTTCACTCCAGATGTCCTCAGTTGGAGCAGGCATTGCAGATCCATTCAGCAGAGCTGGGTTCCTGGGAAGGGGCAGTCCTCCCAAGCCCTGAGCCTGCAGCACAGAGCACATGCTGCTACAGCTCCACCACATCTCCCTCTCACATCCACACCAGACACACAGAGGGTAACCTTTGGGCAGTTTGCTGCTGTCATTTGGGGGGATTTGGGTCAGGAAGGGATGACTCTTAGATCTTCCATACAAGAGAGCACCCATGGACTGTAATGTGAGCAGGTTCTTGCTCAAAATCATCATCAACAAGGACAGTTCTGTGTGTGGAGGACCCTCCAAAGCACCACTTACCTTTACACAGCTTCTCAGCCAGAGTGCAGGGCTAATGTGTGGCACCAGCACTTCTGTCCAGTAAAAATCATGTGCTGTGAACTTCACAAGCAGCTGTCAGTTGTTTGCAGAGGATGTGAAGAAAGTCTCCTCCTGTCTCAGTTGGACCAGCAGCCCTAACTTTCCTGTAAGCACATTGTGCATTCTTGTAAACACCACAGTGACAGGTGTGCAGCTCGTGGCACTTGCATGGCATCACCCTGGTGATGTGTGGCCTGGTCTGATGGGGCTCCTGGAAGCCACATGTGTGCCCTGCTGGGGTGGACAGGCCTGGGAGTGCTGTTCTTGCCTGGCTGTGTGTGCATAAGCCCCCTAAGTCTCACCAAGGGCAGGCATGAACCCTTATTTCTTCTCCTCAACTTCTTGTCCTTCTTTCTCTTCCCTGATTATGCTTCATCACGTGGGCTCAAAGAGAGTTTCTGCTCTCTGAAAGAAGTCAGACCTCAGGGCACAATTGTCACAATGTGGAAATGAGGCAGTTGCAGGAGATGGGTTACAGTTCCTCCTGCTGGACTTCCTCATGACCCTTTCTCCAGCAATCTGCATTCACTGTTGATAGTGCCAGGTACCTAAGGAACTGCAGTTCTACTAAGGGAAGAGGCAAGAGGTGGCCTCTCGTTGAGATTACATGAAATAAATTGTGGTTTTTGTTGGGCTAGAGAGCAAAAAACAATTTTGTCCCTCCACCTTGTGATTTTTCCTCGTCCCATTTTGAAAAAGCTGCTGTTTTTGGTGTGGGTCTTACCTGAACCACTGGCAGCCATACAGGTTAAACTGCATGACAGCTGTGGTGGGGAATGTTGGGGTTTTTTTGTGTGTGTTGAACATGATGCAGTGCTTACAGGTATGAAACAGAGGAATAGAGAGAATCTCAGAGCCACTTCAACATGTCCCCAGCAGACTGTGTTTGAAAGCCATTACTGATGTGACCACTGCACCCCAACAGTGCTCTCAGGTCTGTGGGATGTTGTTCAGTTGATGAGAGCTCCAGCCTGTGCCTCTGAGTATTGGCTTGGATGCTTTTACTAAACACGAAATTACAGGTTACAGGCAGATCAGTTGGAGCACTGACTCATTATGATGCAGCTTATGTTGGAGGAGAGAGCTGAATTTGGGTGGGTTTTGTTTGGGTGTGTTTGTTTCAGTGTGGTCCTTAATAGTCCATCTGCCTCTTCTGAAATGTTTCCTTGTATTTCACATACTTTTCTTTATTTCTCATTAACCTTTTACCTGTATTTAATGCTTGAACTTGCCCACTGGAGTGTGCACGTAGCTTTCAGGGTTTGTGTTGTAGGTTATTTTAGTTTCAGGTCTGTGACACTGTTGTACACTACAATGACACAAAGACTCTGACTTCAGAAGGCTGAAAATGACTTTTTTATTTTTGGGATGTGTTTGTCTTTTTATGCTATTCTACACAGACCAGTTTGATTGGTGACAAGAAGACAAACCTCTTCAATTACATTGGTCAGACTAGAGGGACATCAAAAAGAAGTCCCTCCTAGGGAAAAAATGGAAACAAATTTGCTGTTATAAAAACATGTTTTTTGTTTACAGAAAATTTCTTGGGAAAGGAATTTCAGAAAACCAAACATCTCAGGTGTGAACCAGGGCTACAGGTCTGAGCAACCCTTTCATTACTCAAACTGATTTTACTTTCAGAATCATTGATACTACTGTTTTCATTTACTGCAAGAGTTATCAAGTAAGGCCATGCAAGATAAAGTATATCTTTTCACCCTATTTCCATAATGAAGCACAGAATTTGCATCAGATTGTGAGCTCCAAATTATCATAGGATGGTGTACTCCAGGTAAAACATTCAGACAGATTTGCTAAAATTAAAGTTAGCAGCTGAAATTAACCAGTCAAGTGAAGATGATACTTGTTGGTTTTATTTTCTGTGATTTGAGAGTAACTGAGGATCTGGAACTGGTGGCTGTTTAGGCTGGAGGGGCCATCAGGGGCATTCTTAAAGCAGGGTTGGCACTGAACTCACACCTGGGAGCTCTTTCCTGTCAGGCCATGAGAGCTTTCAGGATTGGGGAACCTCCCTGGACAACTTATTCCCACAGTTGTTTATCCTTAGAGAGAAAAGCAAATCCCTCATGTCCTCTCAGCTCCTTCCCTGCAGTTGGTGATTGTTGCCCCTCATTACCCTGCCAAGCATCTCCCAGAGCTCTTTCTCTCTGGTGAGCACCTGGCTGAGGGAAGGCTGTTGTTTAGGGCACCCAAAACCTTTCCTTTGCAAGGTTAAACAAGGCTCCTGTCTTCCATGTGCTTTCCCCTAATGCATGCAAATCAGGACAGAGTGGAGTTACACCCTGTGCTGCAGATTTGGGGCTGTTTCATAAATATGATGCACACAGTTGGCTCAGTCTGCTGAAATAGATATAGTGTGTTGCATGGTTATGAAACTTGGCAAAACACCAGATCTATTTATTATTGATGACTCTGCATCAGCAAGGCTCCCAAATGAAACTGATTGGAGCATCCTCATGGAAGTTATTTTCTGTGAGGTGGCAAATCTTGATCATTTCTATGTGCTAATCTGAACTATACGGGAGAGAAGGTCAATGATGTCAAGATATTTGAAAATATTGGCCATTTTGCTGGGTTGAAGAAGGTTGTGCTTGCCCTCTATTATAGACTCTAAAGGAATTTTAAAAAGTTTTTCCATGTAATTGTAGAAAATACCTTTTCCTCTGTTTTGAAGCATTTCATTAACTGATTGAACAGGAGAAATGAGTAATTTTATGTTGGGTAAATGCAGGATTTTGGTAGATTGTGTGTTTGGAACAATAGAAATTGTTAATAACATGAATTATGGCTTGTGATAAATATCACAGAGCTGATTCCATTGTTTCTGGGAGCAAAGGAGAAAACTTACTCTCCCTGGGCTGCAGTAGAGAGTTTCTTTGGTTTACAGACCAGTGATGTTGAGAAAATCCTCTCATTAAATTCAGCAGAAACGAGACCCAGCAAAACATTTGTGAGATCCTGCATAGTTTGGGAGCAGTGTTGGGCAGAAGGATCTGTCATGGCTGTTTGCCTCTTAATTACTTGTCAGGTTCCTTCTCCCCCTCTTGTGTTTTTGTCGAGTATTTTTTCTTAAGCACAGTAGAGAAAGACTTGTCGAGGGACTGGTTGTCTGCTGGATTCTTCAGTGTTCCATGGAACAGATTGTCCCAGAAATACTTGAGTGGATTTGTTTCCCCCCAGTGCAGCTGGCACAATCTCAGAGGTGCTGAATGAATTTGGAGTATTTGGGGGGAAGAGGGAAGTGTTTACTGCCCTGTCCTTAGCCTCGGTGTCAATCAAACCATTTCCATCATCCCAGAAAGGTTTCCTTGGTGCTAAGTTGTTTTCCCAGCAGTCTCCACAGGACTTGGGCTGCCTGCTGAGGAGGGAGAGCTTGTGTTTGTGCTGGAGACAACCCAGCTGGGGGCTTCAGCTGGTCCTGAGCCCCTGAGCTGGTGCTGAGCTGTCGGCAGCAGTGATGATTCCCAGCAGCAGAGGCTGAGTCATTAACACACACAGCTCTGACACTCCCCTGGATGCCATCCATGGCCACAGAGCAGTCATGGCATTGTAGTGCAGCCCTGAGCCCAGGGCTTTGCTTTAGCCTGTATCTGATTTGACAGAACTTTCTCCTTTTTTAAACCTTTTTAAACTCTGAGGAATAGCACTTACTTAAAATGAATAGGAATCTGCAATCATTTTTCTAATACTCGATGTTGTATTCCTTGGTTTTTTTAGTGATTTTTGATCATTCACTTTATGAAACTCAACATTAATGAAAATTTCTCTATGAAAGAGGCTGTAGCTTGTTGGGTGCTCTTGCTTTGTTGCTGCAATATGGATTTCCTTACTCTTGCAATAAAAAATTCCCATTCCACACATACAGAGCCTACCCCTAGGAAATGACCTGCAAAATTTAAATTATATTTTCTCCCTATATGTCTTTATACGCTGGCCTTCTACCAAGGGACTAGAGGATCTTTTCCTGTAGGTGAAAGACAGACATGGCTGCAGCATTACAAATATCTTTCTTGAAGGAGTAATATGAGATGTTACAGCTTTAGGGGAAAGAAGTATTTTCAGACAAGAGCAGTGACCAGGTTGTTATTGAAAAATATCTCTGAATGCAACAATAGTTGTCCTTTGCAATTAGTGAGTAATGTGCACTGATGTTTGAATTTCTGGTTTGTGGGGTGTATTATGCCACAGAGTGTGTGGATTCATATCTGTCTTAGGGTTTCACAGCATTAAATGTCGTGTTTAAACAGGTGCTACTTTGTTTTCCTGTGATTTTCTTTCCTCCTTCTGTCAAATTAAGGGTTTGTTTGAAATTGCACAGGTTTTTTTCAGCCAATTCCACTCACAAGCCACCACTAGGAATTCCATAAGACAAATCCTGTACCTGGCCTGTTAAGATAAAAAATAAAAGGTGATTCATGTTGCAAGGATACTGGAATATTCTTTCTGTCCAAGTATATTGACTGGTAGAGGGTAGGTTTGACAAATCTTTAGAAATTCTCTACAAGAAATGGTGGCATTTTGTCAAGATGCTGCTGTGCTGACTGATTTATTTTTGCTGTTTAAATGCTGAGGGTTTAATTGTAAAGTTCATGAGTGGGAAATCCATGTTGTTGGCTTATTCTCTGATAGGCATTTGCCCATTTTTCTTGAAGGTATATAATATATTGGGAGGTTTATATAAAACCCCCATATTTAAACTAGAATATTATGAAGATTTTATAATATTTGCCTTTGTACTTCTTTCCCCAGCATTCTGTAACAAAGTGTGTATTTTTCATATTTTCATTCCCTCAACTCTGATGCAAGGTAGAATAATACTGGCAGTGATTAAAAAAAAATAATTAAAGAGAAGCATTACAGGTTTCATATTAGCCAGTGAGTAAACTGAAAAAAACCCCTTATAATGGCCTCTGAAGTGCCTGGGCAAAGCTGTTGTATTTTGTAGATTTCAGGAGCTCTTTCTAGTATTTACTTGCTCATTTTAATCTGTTTCATTTGCAAATTTATCTTAATTTGAAAGGTAAGTTTTATTTAAGGTTTGATTCTTGTAATATTAATAATTTATCTCACTTATCTCAAATTACAGAAGATGATATTTAAAATAAATGACTCCTGAATAAATGAAGCTCTGCAGACTGCAGCATTTCATCTTGTCTGCTGCCTGTCTCCCTTGCCCCAGGAAGGTGAATTTCTGCTTCAGTCTTCCATAGTAACCACAGCTCTGAGAACCAGGCTGGCTGATTCAACAAAATAGCAGCAAATCAAAATGCAAAGTTGCTATGGTAATTTTAATTCTCATAGGTTTATTGTGTCCTGTGAATCCTCATGCTCTGTCTCGGGTGATGACACAGTCTGATTTTGATTTGTGCAGAAGGCATCTAATGCTGAAAAAACATCTTGCAACTCCTTAACAAATGAGTACCTTGCAGCAGTACATGCTGTGCACTTAAAATTATTCCAGTGAATTTTTTAAATGAGATATATATGCCATGCAGTGTTAAAGGAATACAGGGGGAAAAAAAAAAAATCCCATCTAACCTTCATGGCTGCTTTCCTGTCTGAATTTTATGCCTTTTGCTTAGGTAGCCCATAAAAAGATATAAAAGGGAATTTTTCTTCCATTTTCTGTGTCTTACCAGGAGCACTTCCAAGTGCTTGGGAGTGTGTTCCCCCTGGAGAGCAGAGTGAGTTGTTAGCAGCTTTATGGATTAGCCTGCTGGCATTCTGCTGCAGTTCTTACAAGCAGCATCATTCCAGGAAGGTGCTCATTGATTATGCAGCAGTAATCATTAGGGATACAGCCTATGATCATCTGCTTTATTTCATTGATTTTGCAGGACCTCATTTTCATCAGTATTTGGTTGCTGTCAGCATCTGTGGAATGATTATTGTGCTTGTGCAGGTTGTTTATGCATCTGCTCTGAGACCTTGCATGGAAGTGTAACCACTTCTAATGGCAGAACACATCTGGTTGTAGAAAATAGTTATTTTTGTTTATTTATTCAAATAAGTCATCAGATAAATCCTCTCATATATATAGCACATCTTCAAATTGAAAAAGCTATAATTTTCCTATGCCATTGTACAGATTTCAAATACTGAGGCCATCCAGATTATGAAGTAATCCAAATTCATTAAAATAATTGTAAGCATTAAATGTTTGTGTTTCTGTTTATAAATGTGGTGGGATTTATGTCTTTTTTTTTTCTTGAACATCAACTCAAGGTAGTGCTGCAGTCAGTACCTGTCTAAGTGTGTCATGGAATGAGATGGATGGGAATTTAATGAGATGGGAATCTGTTGGGAAGTACTAGGAGTGTCTAAAGTCTTTCTCATGTGTGAGAAATTGCCTTATGCTGGGCAAATATCCCATCAAAATGTGGCAGCTCAAATTTGCCAGAGTTGAATATTGGCCATATTTAGTCCTGATTAAATTTCATCTTTCCTTTAAGTTGCTTCTGGATTTTGGAGGAACTGATAGCAAAAGTTGTGGGGAGAACTGTTTATTGGTTTACACTGACCTAATGCCTGTTGGCTACTTTGGAAATTCTTTCAGTGCCTAAGTACTGATGAGGCATAAATTAATATTTTTCAACAAATACTCAAGGGGAAGATTTTTAGTAAGAATGTTTTGCAGTTTTCTTTACCTCTCTCTTCAAAATACAAATCTCCTTTTCCTCTTGTTGTTTGCTTAAGGTTTGTATTTACATATGCACTCAACTCTGTACTAAATATAACCCCATGGAATATGTTGGTATAAAAACAAAATAATTATTCAGTAAAAGTGAAAGAAAATAATTATTCTGCTGAAGTGAAACAAAACTGTTGTCAGTAAATAAATGCAACTAACAACTTTTTTTTTTTTTGTGAAAGCATCAGTAAAATGCAGTGTTAATTCTATGTAAAAGGTGGTGCCAAGTCTATGAATACTTTTGCTGGGAAAAAATGGACAAGGTATGGTTCAAATAAACATTCTGTTTCTCTAGTGCATTGGTTTTTTTTTTCTTTATTTACTTATTTTCAATCAAAATCCCTTTAAGAAGGGAAAAAGACTTTGTTCTTATCTGTAAAATATATTACACTTGCTCCAGTATGGCAGTAGGCAGTCAGCTTTTTCATGCTGTCTGATGCAGTTTTATTGTAATATGAAACTGCATTTGGGGGTCTGTTTTGAATGAAATGAATAATTAGTCTTTGACCTACTAAATTTCTTAGAACCTTGAAGTTTTCTCTGGATCATGCTAATTTCCCAGAGGCGAGTCCCTGGCACTTTTTCAGTCTGCTAGATTAGAAATGTCCCTTTAAAGTGCTCACCCTGATGGGTTTGATTCAATGCATGTAATTTCATGTAATAAATTTGCCACTCTTTTTAGTGTCAGGCTGGCAGAAAACCTCATCTTTAGAAAAGTCCTGGTCTTTTTTCATAGTCAGTGATCTCACTGGCTAAAATATTACAGGGACTCCTCATGACAGAGATTACTGCAGGATGGATTGAACTGTGGGAGGAGACTGAGCAGAGCTCAGCAAAGGAAAGAGGACACCATAAAAGGCAGGGGGAAATAGGAAGTGGGAAAGGGAGTTTTCAGAACACAGTGAATGAGCAGAAAGCAGATGTATTTTTGTTTGAGATGACAGCAGGCTGTTGGGTTTACCTCCCTTCCTGCATTGTTTTGTTCAGCTCTTTAAGAGCAAAAGTATCCAGTTGTTTCAAGAGACACAGCCCCTTGAGGAGTCAGAATAGTGTGTGAAAGGTGTTCTTACACTCCATTTTTAATTTTCCCAATAAGGTGGGAGGAAGGGTCACCTGAATACTGTAGTGTGTGCTGAAATGATGCATGTATTGACCTGAGTGAGCTTCTTTCTAGTAAATAATTTCCATTTCCTCTTAACCCATACACAGATGTCTGACAATTCTGTGGTCTGCACATGCCTATCACAGCTATGCTGGTGAAATAAGGAATTGGTTCTCTGTGTCTGAAATAAAGCATTATTTGAAGCAAATATAAAATAATTAGTTTGAAAAACTCTCAGAGTTAGAATATAATTGGTTTCTTCCCCCAGCAAAAGCTCACTTGAGTACTCTGATGTGTGACAAAGCTTAGGCAACAGTGTGCTGATCTTTTTAAAATTTCTAATCTGTTACACTTTTTCTTTACTGTGAAGCACGAGCTTGGTGGAAGCACCTAGATCTGACTAGATTGAGTTAAACTGCCTCCTACAGTAAAAATGACTGTAACAGCCTTTCTCTGTGTAAAAGGGACTGTCTGTTCCCCCAGGATCTACCCTTAGCTCCTTCCTAATTGAGATTTTGTAGATGCCTTCTGTGGAAATTGGTTGACCAGAAATAGGGCAGTGGGAATACTGTGGTGTCCTACTTTCCCAGAGCCTGTTTTGCTGCTTTGTCTTTGAAGATTGGTAATGTGTTCTGTGTCACTGCAAAGATGTTTGCCAAAGCTTTTCTCTTAAATATACATCCTAATGTTTGATTTTGCATTAAAATATTTTAAGAGAGTTCAAAGCTACAGAACTGTACTGTACAGATTATGTGGATTGGCTGTTCATATACAAATGCAACAAATGCTGATCAGCTCTGTGCTTCAGTTTGTTTAAAAAAATCTTTTTTGACAGTATCTGTCTTGTCTAAAAGCAATTTTCTGTGTCTGTAGTTGAACAGTAGTGACCAGCACCCCTGACAGAGAGCAGTAAAACATCTTTTCTCCAAAGGGCATTTCAAGGAGCAGCCTGTACTTGCTTTAAAATTAGAGCCATAATGCTGCCACTTTGCTTAAAGATCAACCTAAATAAGGCAATTTTTAGCAATTGTTGCAGTCTGTGTCTGTCCTTATGTACCCTTGTTCTTTATCCATCACTCTGGGGTTAGTGTTGGGCCCCTGGCTGGAAAGTTTTAACTCCCAGAGTGATTCTGGAGAGGAGTGGTAAAACTTCACCTCCTGCTAAGTGCAAGTGTGAGACTGTCAGTAGTTGTCAACTTCCAAGCCTTTTCTTTTTGCAGCCAGGTGGAATGATTGTATTTGTTGTCCTAAGCATGCGTTGTTCTTATCTAAATCTAAAGTTCTATTTTCCCCAGGAACTGATTTTTACAGCTGGTTAGGTATTTGCTGAATTTTCTCAGCCCTTTTATGATCAGTGTGAGGTTTTTTGCTTCTCACTTCAGTCATAAGTTGTTGAAAATGAAATATGCAGATTGTACTTACAACTAATTAATAAAGACAATGTTAAAATTGCCCTGGCCAAAACACTTGTATTTTTTATTTTAGCAGTGTTCCTGTTCCCTTTTAAGGAGGAAAAGTAATGTTCTGCTATTTATTTTCTGCTACTGTTTTAAATCAGAGGAGCAGCATATAAAACATCCTCATAAAAAATCACATAATTAGTTTCTAAATGAGATATTCTGATATCAATTTGGAATAGACAGAATGATTTGTGTAGAGTTAGAAAGATCTTTATACATGTGTATGCCCCTTTGCACTAGGGCCTATAAATTACTGCATGGAGTATGACAGGATAAAAGGACACTGATAGCTAACAAATGAAGCCTCCATTTGGCTGTAGAGGTTATTAATTAGATTTGCAGGTTCTTTGATAGCTATGAGAAGCATAATTGAAAACCAGCCAGGGAGCTCACCCCGGTGCCTGACAATAACTCTCACAATACACCCCTAAAATAGTTATGGCAGTTTAGGGGTCACCTATGATGCCATTTTAATGCACTGTGCAAGGCAGGAAGCTCAGTCCTGTGTCAGTGCTTTGTCCCTTGCTGCAGAACAAAGGTACCCAGGGATGGATGGTGTCCTGTGGGGAGGGGGCTTGGCCCTGCCCTAAATCACCCCCTCACAGCTGCCCCAGCTCCCCTTCATCAACGTGGATTTTTAATGAACTGAAGGTGGCTTTTACTTTTTCAATCAGTTTTGCAGTTTGTCACTGCTATTACTGTAGTTTTAAGGAAATTTTAAGAAGCAAGGATTGGCGTTTGTGGGCAGGAGTGTGGCTTTTGTATGACCTTTTTTCACTGAAGCCAGATGTGTGTTGGCTGTCTAGATTATGTGTTTCATTGATTGCCACCCCCCATGGCAATACCCATAGCAATATTGGATGTGTAGTAATACCCCTAATTCCTATTACACATTTTTTCTTTACAGATCAGTGCACTAATTGTGTTAAGCCAAAAAATGTGGTGTTCTATGAATGTAAAAGATGGGAAAAGGGTTGTTCAGTCAGCTAAGACCAAGGAAATGGTCTTAGTCCAGTTTTCTCTGCCTGGTTAGCAAGGAGTCAGTTACCACAGAACTCAAATCAGCGTGTGCCTTTTCTGACATGGGTTTAAACATCTCTGGGTAAGGGTGAGAGGAGTCCCCTCTGAAGAAGGAACTAATGAATAATTTGGTTGTTACTGTTCATGCCATAAGATAATTGCTCAGCTGGATAGTTGTCTGTGTGTTTGAGAACAGTAACTGCCTCCTCTCAGGTGCAGAACCTCTTTGGCTGTAGGAACTGGGTGATAAATACCCAGTTGGGTATTTATTTCCCTTTGGAAAGGGACTTAGGGCTGGGTTGCAGAATGTGTAGGAATTCTTCCTGGGCAGTGCCCTGCGTGTGTGTGTTTTCAGCACCATTTCTCAGTTAATGGTGTATGTGGGACATATTGGTGCCTGTGAGGGCTCTGGCCTTGACCATGTTAATTAAATCTCTCACAAATGGTAGCCAGATGACATGCTTGTATGCAGAAGTAAGAACAAATTACATGGACCATAACTGAGATAATATATTTTTTGCACTGTTACATTTGTACTCAGCTTGCAATTCCAAGCAGTTCTTTGGCTTAATTCTGTGATAGGATTTCTGAGTTAGGACAGTGATGTGAAGCCAAATTCCAGGCATTAGTTATTTTTTTCTCAAAGAAATGAGGTGTCATCAGTTTTACTGACCAGGACATCTCTGAAGTAGCTAAAGGTAGTAGAAGGCCTTGTTTCCCTTTGTCTGAATAACTGCTGCACTTGTATGAATGTTTATCAGAAACGTTTCAATGCTGTAGGAGCTGCCATTTCCAGTGCACCTGCCAAGAGAGGAATCCCTTTCTGTGAGGCAGCACAAATCAAATTAGCGAGGACTGAATTCCTTCTTCTAATTGTAGGAGTTCTGTCAAATCTGTTTAATGCTGAGACACAGCTGACCCACTTGTGTTTGGCACGTGTCAGTGAGCAGAAAAAAGCACAGGGTTCATCTGTTGTTTAAGTTTTCAGCTTTAGTTTTGTTAAAAAGCAAACCAACTTCAGTAATTTTTATCTGAATTGTTTTTTTTCAGTATATTTTATTGTGATTAAAATATCCTACTGCAGTTTCCATCATAGTTGAGACTTTAAATTGTCCTTAAAGGCTTGTAAATCAAGATATTTGTAGAAAGAAAAAGAAAAGCAGTATTTTCTTTGCAAATTAGGTGTCTTGAATATTACTCTGACATTGTTAATAACTAGATGCCATTAAATCCGAGATAAATTTGCACATTAAATGGATGTTAGGCTTGTGAGGGGGTGGGTTTGAGGATGGAGCTGGTCAGGGGATGTCAAGGTTGGAAAGAAATGATCAGTGCTGTAGGACCAGAAGTGCATACAAAGTGAGCTCTGGGGCCCTGGGAATGTCCTGCCTTTAACTAGACTGCAACAACTACTTCTGCTCTGCAAAACTATTGTGTGAGTGGGAAATTGTTACTGTTGGATTCTGGCTCTTTTTCACTTGGATTTTTAACACGTTATCATTTCCCAAGCATTTGGATAGAGGTCTGATGATGTGTCCTCTCTCCTGTGCTGTTACTGTTGAGGAGTGCAAAGAAAATTTTTTTAAAAAGTCTCTCCAAAACCTTTGCATGGGAGTTTGAAGTGACTCGTTGGCAGAGTCTGTTCTAGTCGTTACTAACAAATCCAAGTGCAATGCAGGCAGGACACAACTCCCTCTTGTCAGGGAGACTCTAATGTTAGCACAAAAGATAAGGCCAAAGGCACTGAGAGCTGGGCTTGAGTCTCCTTTAATCTGTGTCTGGATATTCAGGGCTGTGAAGTGAACACTCCTGTGGAGTGGCTGCTGCCTGTGTGTGACAGTCACATAGGTGGGGACTCTTCCAGAGCTGCCACTGGAGAGCTTTGTCTCAGCAAAAGAGATTTCAGTCCACATTTCCAGCCTGGCTCTGTGTCTCCTCAACACCCCTTCAGGCAGAGAGTCACTTTTGGGAAATGCTGTGGCATTTCCTATAAGAGAAGGAAGTTATCAAAGTTTAGTATGGCTAAAAACAGCCAATGATATTCTTCAGTTCACCCTGATAGAGTGAAAATAGCACAGCTTTCTACGGTTTTACAGTCTTTTTTTTTTATTTTTATTTTCTGGAATCCAGAGGTTCTAAGAAAGTGGGGTTTACTACGGCTGTAACTGAAGGAGATGAGAGGAAGAAATAGTTTTGCACAGAACAACCTTTGAATTTACCAACAGCTGGAGGAGGGCTGTGGCATTTGCCCTCACTCCTGTGTGTTCTTGTCAGGCTTTTTGTCAGCAGGAAATGGAAAATACTCATTAAAAGTATGAAATGATTGAAAGGATGTGTCTTTCTGAATACATTTTAATTTTTTATTACTTATTTCAGCTGTTAAAACTAGGCTCTTTTTCTCCTGACTTGATTCCAGCCATTAAAATACCAGTTTATAACAGGCATTTCTGGTATTCCTTCTTACTGGCATGAGCTTGAATTTCCTACCACTGTATTTCTTACTTTTGAATACCATTTCATGATAGACTCCTGACTTCCAAATGATGACTGGATGATAATATTGCACACAGCCTGTTTCCTCTCCTCTGTAGCCTTTTAACTAGTCATTGGCCAGGGGCAAGTGACCTGTTTTTCAAGTTTTGGCAGCCACTGGAATGATGCTAGTATCTGTATAACTGGATCAATGCCTGCAGGAGCTGTTTGGAGCCCATAATTTGCTGACATGACATATTTTCCCCCCATTATTACATGATTTAAAACCCCTCTAGCACAGCAATTTAAAGCAATTTTATTCTCGAAATATCTTACATAAGGGAAAAAAAAACAGATTACATTGTTCAAAGATTATTGTGCATTTTCTGTTTAATTCTGTCAAATGCATTTGAGTGTCACTGGGTGTTTTTTTTATTTTTCTGAAAATGTGTATCAGTTTGCTGAAGGAGATGTAGATTTTTGTAGAACACTGCAGAGAATCAATCTGGCACAGCTGGTAAGTTTTCGCTCTGTGTGTGGTAAACAGGAATAAATGGGGCCAGTGTAGCTTTTGTTCTGTGCAGGTCGTTTTTGTACATGAATATACAATATGCTCCATGCATACAATAGATCTAAATAAATACTTATTTCAGAGAGGCCCAACATGGAGGGCATTTCCACTACATACTGGGTTTTTTTTGATGGATTACACTCACCTCCTCAAGTCCTTTTCATTTAAATCAAGGTCAGTGGCAGTAATCTCTTGGTGCAGTGTCAATCTCAATTATAGTGGGGATAACATGATGAAATTGAAGTATGATTTGGGGTAGATACATTTCAAATAACTTAACTTGACATTTGACCTAAATAGAAATACATATTCATGATGAATGTATTTGAAAGTGTTAGGATACAAAGTAGTACATTGATATTGAATGGTAGTATATCTGTACCCAAAATACTGGAAAAATTGTTATTTAAAATATTTTTAACAGTGGTCCACAGATATTTTAACAAATTATTCTGGAAATAATGTGGAATTCTGTCCCTTTTCACATACTGTGAAAAGACTCCCTAATAGTTTATTTGCCATCAGGGTGGGAGAGAAATTGAATGTGATTCAGAGCACACTGAGACTATTGTTCAAGTGGATTTATTATTTTCAACATACTTTTTAGTCACTGTAATTATGATATCTGCAAGACACTGGGTGTGGTAGGAACTATCAGATCCTCTAATTAGAGTAGAGAAATACTGTTTAGAAGTTGCAATGTAGGAAGGTGAAAAGTAGCCCAGTTCAAGTCTGGTGGGAGATAGATGGTAGCTTAAAACAGTGGCTGGATGCATTTGGTTGCTTTATAGTATTGCTACACATGTAAATATAAAGGTATATTTAGACCCAAAAATAAATATAAATGTATACAGACCCACTGTCTGTAGATATCAGGTTCTCTGCCTTTACAAACTCAGGGTGCATCTTGAAATGTGTCCCAAGCCAAGGGTTGGATAACAAGACCATCTGTATATTATCAGTGTGATATTGCAGAGCACAGTAAATCTCACCTTGTCACAGATGCATTCTGCAAGCTTAAACAAAAAAGGGAAGATTGCTTTGTAATTTGGTTTTGAATGGGTTTGTTTGGGTTTTTTAACTGGTTTGTTATTATATTTGCTGAGTTTGATAAGCACTTTTTGACATCCTTGTGTCCTCTCTTAAGGTTCTTTGTTTCCCCCTTCTCTGGGGTTTGTAATTGCATGGTTACCCTGCCTTTGGCCAGAGACAGAGATCCACTGTGCAGTGGATGAATAGCAAAGACCTGAACTCCAGGACTTCTTTATAAATGATGGCCCTTAGTTGTGATGTATCATTGTGACCTCCTGTTTTTCTTTTTGGCAACAGGATCTGTTTTCACACTGAAGGTTCAAGTGAATGACATCATCAGTCATCAGTACCTGCGACAAGCGGTGGTAGAGGTGTTTGTTAACTACACCCTGACAAATTCTACTCTTACTGGAAACAATGGAGCAGTGTTAATCAAAGTCCCCTACAAATTAGGATTAAGCTTAACTATAGTCTCATACAAGGATGGCTACCTGCTGACACCTTTGCCTTGGAAGACTGCGAGAATGCCAAGTACGTAAGCATCTTACAGTCCTATTATTAAACTGGATCTGGCAGTAATTAAATTTCTCTTCTAAGCTGTCTGGGTAGGTGCTGTCAGCTGAGCACAACTCAGTGAAGTCAGTCAAGGGAGGTGGTGCCTGTCAATGCAGATCTAAGGGTGAACGGTCTGTTAAACTTGTCAAAATTGTGATTACTCTAAACCAGAAAATAGCCTTTTTGAAATCTAAGTGGGTTATGTTGTGACACACAGTGAATTCTTAGAAATTTTTTGCCTAGAGTTAGCAAAGAGCTGTTAATGTGTTCTGACAAAAATCCTGTTGACCTGAGGGATTCTTGGAGTGCCAATGCTTTTTGTCCTCTGAGACAGGTATAACATGTTACAGCTATGCTTCAACAGTGTTTCCTCACAGGTTTTCTTGTTTAACTACTGCATGCTCTAAAAAAGGCACATGATTTTTTTTTTTTTTAAAGAGACGTTTAAGAATTCTAGTAATTTGTTTATCCATAGAAGGTATAAAACAGCAGAAAACATTCAACAGAGGTCTTTCTGCCAAAACACTAAAATTGCTGCTCTGGATGACAGGAGTAATTTATTTAGTCTTCATATGCTCTCTGGTTTATTACCTGCTCTGTTCAATAGTTCTTGAGATTCAGAGGCCTTGGGGGATGTTTTTTGGTTGCACAGTGTAACAGATATTATCACTTTCCACAGTATACTCGTCCGTGACGCTCTCATTATTCCCACAAAGTCAAGCTAATATATGGCTGTTTGAAGATACTGTCTTAATTACTGGAAAACTGTCTGGTAAGTTCTGTGTATGTAGACTGTAACTAACCACTTTGTGATAGCCATCTGTACCCACATGGAAAAAAATTAGGCATCTTCTCATTCTCATATAATACCTATCTACTTAAAGCCAGATTTTCTGTTAATTATGTAGCTGTACGAGGGGCTGTGACAAGTGCTAGACTGGAAATACACAAATCAGGGAGAAAATGGGTGAAAACAGGTTGTTAGGGATTTCTGAAGGGTAATAAAAACACTGTTTGTCTTTTTTACTGTTGCTAAGGCAAAATATTACTCTCTTACAGATGCCAAATCTCAACCGAGTGTTCAGTTTCCAAAATCTTTAATAAAGCTTCCAGCAAATCATATTGCAAATGTTACAGCCTACCTGACAGTGCCAGAGCAGTTTTTGAAAGTGGACAGCTTTCTCTATACAACAGGAATTATTCTAAATAAATCAGGTATGTGAATATGATGGTTAGAAATTCGTATAAAGAAAGATTATGGTATTATAATGCATATGAGTGCACAGTGTTTCAGAAAAACATTTGCTTAAATTAAGAGGGGCCTGAACCTGCTTCCATTGTATTACATCAGAAAGCTTTGTTCCACAGGAATAAACTATAAACACATCAGGTGAGTAATCAGTGTTACTCTGTTTTGGTCCATGCAGTATGAAAACATACCTTGCTGCACTGAAATACAACTCCAGAGTCTGCTTTTTACATTTATATATCTGTATATGTGTGTATGCTCAGGATCTCATGAGACTGTGGAATTGGTTTAGTAAGCACCTTAAAAATGCAGTTATAACCAGGCTGTAAAGTAAGTGAACCTGAAGAAATCAGTGAAACAGCAGCAATTGACTTCATCTGTGGAGTTTCTGCATTTTCACTGGAGTGATTGGTTCTAGGGTGTTACAGCCAGCACAAAGATTGCATGGAATGCCCTGCAGGGCTCACAGTCAGGCAGTCTGGGCAAGTTTGGGCCCAAGTGGTCCCTGTGTGTACAGAGCACAGTTTGTAGAAATGTTGTCTGTGCATCTGTTTCACTGGAGAGGCACTAAGTGGGTTCATGAGTTGTAACTCCGTGTTTACACCATCTAATTCCTTTAGTATCTGTCATTCTATCAGATAGTTTTTAAATTTGCATAAGTACAGTAATCTCTGGTAGGTTGTACCATGTGCAGTTCCATCTTTCTTTTGTTCTTTTCTTTCTATTCCCAGTGGATCTGAAGCCATGAGGCTCTTAAATTCATCATGGTGCAGGAAGAGGGCACTATATGGCTTATTTAAATTCATCATACTCTATTCTTTAATTTTCATTCCATTAAAGGCAGCATATATATGTATATTTTGACATAGCTATTTTAAAATATCTTTCTTATCTGTATTTCACCTCTTTAAATGGAAGGCAGAAGGAAAGAAGCCTAGGAGAATAAGCAGTGTTTATCCTCTCTGAATTCTCCCTTCAATCTGTCTGGCATGTGTTTTAAATTATTCATGTACCCCTAAAGGAATAGACTTCCTTTTAGGGCAGGTGGAAGCTAATTGATATCTGATGTGCCAGGAGTTCTCTCACAACCAGCTTCTAACAGCCTGCATAGATTTAACATCATTCTGCTACTTAGTAATTCTGTTTCAGCTTCTCTCACCATGCTGTCATACTGGGCATTCTGGAGCATTTGCAAACTGGTGAAAGGAAAACAAAGGAAAGAAACTTTCAGGCTGCTCTGTAAATGCAACATTTCCTCTGAGTGCTTTGACAAACATCCTGATTAACTATTCAGTTAATTCTGGCTGCCAAATTAGGATATTAATCCTTGCAGGAGAGGTTCCATATGCTTTCAGTTTTATTCAATGTTATGTACATTGTAATTTTACCAAAATTCTTGTGTGATCTGTATTTCACACCAGTTAGGTGTTTTGTAATCTGGTTATCTTGAGGGGAAAAACCCTTCCTCCCCTACCCCAAAACAAGTTTTGCCTCTTTGTTAGTTCTACGGTCAGCATAGAACAGAGATGAAACGAAAGAAGAAAAGAGAGAAACAAATCTGTTTCTCTCATAGCATTGGTATAGAAATGGCTGTGGTTTGTTTTAATCATAAGTTGTTAAAAGTTCAGAAGAAAAGTAATGTTAATTTCTATTTGACCAAGTTGGTAGCAGCTGACTGTGTAGCTGGATGTGGATGAGGACTTGCCTTTAGTAGCTTAATTCTTTATTCATTTCTTTTTAAATAAACTGTGAATGGAGAATGACAAGACATTTCTTGCCTTCAGGTTTCAAGAGCATGGAATTAATTCCTCTTGCTGCCATATGTGTAAATGTTCTTTTGGCTGGGAAAGAACTGAACGTAAATGGTCCCATTCAGGTTACACTTCCTCTCCCCACAACTACTGTAAAATCTGGAGATGCTGTGCCTGCCTGGATGTTTGATATGAAAATTGGTAAGTGGGTTGTTTGTTGTTTTGCCTTCTAGCACAGGCATGTAGGTTGGGGCACATGGCACTGTGGGTCATGGAACAGTGATGTCACTATTCCATGAGGTGATGGTCATTTTTTTAATGGACTAGCTTGATTGTTTGAAGATATTGTCCAGCATTCATTAGTTCAAAAAGCTTTGGTAAAGTTCTTAATTTGGTAAATTAGCATTCCTCTTGCCTGCATTTAGTGTACTGGATTTTTATTTTCATGGGAAGCTGTGTGTTCAAAGAACATATATTTTAGGTGATGTTAAATTTCGAGCCTAGTAATTTTGTGAATTCCTTCCTAAAAGAAGGCAAACCAGAATTGAAGGTTTGGATGCTTTGTTTCCTGGAGTGTACCTCCAAAGATCCTTTGTAGCTAGAACTGGAATAGATATTGCTTCAGTTAACAAAAACAATTCAGAAAGTGAAATGAAGGGGAAATAAGAGTTATCCAAGGGAACAACATAGTTCTTCCAATATGCAAAGAGGAGACTGGGGATTAGTCATTCTAAACCTTTTGTCATCCCTTCACATCTAATTTTAGTCAAGAGTGAGTAATGAGCTACATCCACATAACCCATTTAGATGACCTGTATTAGGTGTGGGTGCATTAGTGTCCTAATTGTCCTACATTGCACCTCACACTTCAGCTTGAAATGTGCAAGTGGGTGACGAGGTCACATCTTGCTCCTTATCAAGACAAAAACCTTTTGTTCAGCAATTGGAAGTACAGGAGAGGGACACCAGCTCTAACAAAGTGTTGTTTATATGTTCAAGAAACTGATCACCTTAATGAAAAAAAAAACCTGAAGAACATGGACTTGAATTAAGGACATGGTAATAAAATCTGGTTAGGCTGTTTTTTGGGGGAAAAAGTAAATAGGACAAGTTTTGGCATAGAAGATCAAGTCTGTCCATACATCTAGAAGACTTGTGAGGGGTAATTGGTGGAAAGAGCATTTTTCTTCAAAGAAAGGGTTTTAGTCTGAGGTGGTAAAATATCACCCAGGGTTTGAATTTCTTACTGCCACAGCCACTTTTGCCAGCTCCTGTGCTCATCCTGTGCTGAGCTGTTTTACCTCCCTAAACAAAGCTAAGTCAACACTTGTTAAAGCAAGGAGTTGACAGAACTGGAGCAGCACAGGATCAGGTTAGAATATAAACCAGTGTAACGTGTTTATGTGGGTGAGGGTCCTGCTCAGCATCCCTACACAGGCATGTTGGCCTTGGGAGTAAAACAGGACCAGGAGCATGGCATGCTGATCCAAATCCCAATAAAAGCAGTTGTTTTTTCCTCTCCAATGGGTTGAACTTTACAGAGATCCCATAAAGGCAAGTTGTTTGTAATGGATGCTCTCTGAGGTGTACTGTTCACTTCTGCATGCTCAGGAGAGGGAAAGGAGGATGGCAAAAAAGGACAGCAACTTTTGGGGCATAACTGAACTTGTACTTTTTGTCCCATTTCTTCCTTTCTGACAGTAAAAATTTGCAACTGTATTTCCTTTCTGGATGTTTATTCTTAAGTACATTCCTTTTATTTTTTTAATTTTTTTACCTTTGATCTGGCACACACAAAATGACTTTTTCCCAAGGTAACTGAGTTGATAGCAAGGCATGTTTTAGCCAAGGTTCAGGTGACTGAGGGCAGCTGAACACCTCAGCTCTGCAGCAGGCATTCCAGAGCATCCATAAGGAGCAGCAGGCCCCCACCTGAGCTGAATGCAGAGCTCCTGCTGCACTCAGTAATGAGGCTCTGGCCACCAAGATGTTGCATGCAGGATGTCCCCAGCAAGACACTGACACAGATTTAAACTCTGAAGTCCTTGGGTGATGTGTGATGATGGTAATCAGAGCTCCCATGTCAGCATTGATAGTGGCAAGGGAACAGGTCTGTGTGTGATGTGGTGTGGGCTGACCCATATGCAGCAGGAAGAAAACAGAAACTGCTTTCACAGGTCTGCCTGTGCAGTGTTCCCAGGGTTTACTCCAAGTGGAGTAGAACTGAGACTGTTCCTGGAAAATGAGCTTTGGTAATTCTACTCCAGCTGCTGTAAATGCAGAATTTGTTGCTCTAGATTGAGTGTGGCTTCCTCCTTATGAAATACTTTGCTGCATTAGTGCTAAAAGTACTTTGTGGATTTTAATAGAATTACAAAAAGCAGAAAGCTTGCATTCAGCACTAAATTAGGAATTATAGTCTTCTGCTTGAATGGCAGCAAACCATAGAGAAAATGGGCTTACTCATGAATCACATTTTAATATTTTTTCTTAATACCAAGTATTTTTATGGAGTATATTAGGGAAGATGTAATTTGCTGAAGAGGACAGCAAACATTGTATAGCTTCTTATGGATTTTTTCAGTCAAGATAGAACTTCTGGAGACCTAGAAATTATTTTTGCCTTTTATACAATGTTTGCTAGTATTACTCCTGACTCTGGACGAGGTTTCTCACGTGGCTGAGAAAGCACTTTCAGAGCTCGAGGTGGTTGGTGCTACCTTTCCCCTCTGCCAGCCATCACAAGCATCACAAGGAGAAGGCTGCATGTTTTACTGCTAAATGATATTTTGTCTGTGTGTGCCTGTGCATATGACATCTGTGGCAGGTATCCATCCTCATCTTTACCTCCTGGCTGGGAGATACTTTCTTTGCTGAAAGAAGGGTCCTAGAAGAAAATCAAATTGAAATTCATATAAGCTCCAGCTGACAGGAGTTACACTGTTTTCATACTTTGATTATTGGTGTTTTAAAAAAGCTGGTGGTTTTCTCTGCCTCTCAGTATTTGCAGGTTGAATATGTAAGGTTAGTTACGTGAAGCTGTTTTCTGTCCTTAGAATTTCACAAATGGCCCACAATAAATGTGTTTAAATGAGTTAAGTATAATTCTCTGTCTCCTAATGGATGCTTTGTTAGTTGTAGAAGCTGGCATACCATAATACCTTTCCTTTGCCTTGCCAAACAGATGGCTTGGAATCTATGTCCTAACAATAGCACTTCCTTGGGCTGACTGAACTGTTACAGCCTCGAGGTGGGGAGGAGGAGAGAAACATTCAAGACAAACATTGTTTATCCTATTGCAGCTTAATAAGATTAAAATGTTTTCCCACTAAGTTCTGCTAGCTGATGTTAAACTTGTGGTTTTTTGCATCAGTTACCTGCTCCCTCATTTTTTAGTCTTGGCCTTCATGCATGCTGAAGCTCATATAATGGGATTTTCAAATTATTTATGTGCATATCTGTGAAAGACAGTTGTTAATAGAAAATGAATCATATTAAGTTTACTTCTGGTAAGTAATGTTGATGCTTTGTTTCAAAGTAAAGGGCCACAGAGGGATATTTACAAGGAAATTGTCAGGAGAGGAAGTTTGCTTGTTTAGCTAAAGCTGTGTAATAAACAGTGGCTAGATCAGAAGTGTCAGTTTTTCCTGTGACCTTGTGTATTTTTGGTAACATCCCAATTGCTGATGGTTTGAGGCATAGAAGAATCTTGCATGGCACGTGCAATGTTTTGTCCTTTTTCTTTTTCCCCAGGTGCTTGGGTAAACCGTGGGCTGGGCATGGTCAGGGAAGTGGATGGTCAGTTGGTGTGGACATACACTGCTCAGCACTTGGGCTACTGGATTGCAGCTCCACTGCCTGGAACCAGAGGTATGGCAACAACTGCCCAAGCAATTGCTGAATGCCCCATGTAAGGCTGTCAGTTTGATTGCTGCATTTAACAGCAGAGAGGGAGAAGTGAAGGGCATGCAACTTCACTTGGATAACTTTTGTTTGAGCCCTTACAGTGATTTTCTTACATGTTTTGTAAATTCCTATGAAGGAATTTTCTGTATCAGAGAAACAGTGTGGCTAATTCCAAAAACAGACAGCACTCTCTTGGCAGAGTGCTAAGTAGAAAATGTAGACCACATTTCTAAGTTAGTTTGGACAATGAATACAAATATAATTTGTCTGGAAGGAAGTAGATGTCATGGTAAGGCTTTAGTACTTGAGATGAACCTGTCATTATATTGTAACCTGTTTGTGTATTTTCTAGTTTGCTGAAATAGCAAGGTGAAAGGGGAAGGATCAACATAATGCCATTGGAACACAAAATCACTGGAAAAGTACCATTCAGTTTATTAGCTCTGCTCATCAAGTGGAATCATTTGGTTTTAAGAACTAATGCTTGTCTGGTTTTGTTTGATAATCTAGAATCCATTATTAGTGCTGTTTCCAAGGACATAACAGCCTATCACACCGTGTTCCTTACGGCCATACTGGGAGGAACTGTTGTCATTATCATTGGATTTTTTGCTGTTCTTCTTTGTTACTGCAGGTAAGCCAAAGAAGTTCCAGTGAGCTCATTATAAGTGGAATTTGAGGTTGATAAAATAGTCTTTTGAAGTTAAGGCTTGTTTTCTGAGCTAAATTATAATGTGTAGCCTAATATTTTTTTTTAAATTACAGTTGTTACAGAACTTCATTTTAAGTTTGTGATGTCAAATTACACTGCAACTTCTTAACCAAAGCCTAACCTTCAGCTTTGGTAGTCAACAGTCCAGTATTTCCCAATATGCTCTGCAGTCACCTTGCTTCTCTTTTGCATAGGGATAAATGTCGTCAGACACAGAAGAAAGAAAAAAACACAACCAAGCTGGAGGTCATAAAAAAAGACCAGACAACATCAACAACTCACATAAATCACATCAGTGCTGTCAAAGGGTCTTTAAAGCTGGAGGATAAGTCACAGTTATATACACCGAAGATTTCTTCATACAGCCCCCAAAGGAGGCTGTCCATAGACACAGAAGATGGAAAATCACAAGACAAATTTAAAATCTACTCAGAGGATGCTTCCTATCAGTCATCCTGTCAGATTGGTCAGGCAGGAAATTCAGCCCATTCAGTGGAGCCTGGTGCTGCAGTGAGGCTTTTACAGCAGGCCAAGCACAGTAACAGTACTATTTCCCAGGCTCCTAGGGACATTCCAGACCAGAACAGATACCTTTCACTGAAAGAGGAGATGTATGGGCTTTCCCATATCCCAGAACATCTAATGCACATTTACAACCAGCCTATTGCTATTCTTCAAACCTCAGACCTTTTCCACTCCCCAGAACAACTGCATCCTGCTAAGTCTGCAACTCTGCCCAGGAAAGGGCAGCTGGTGTACGGCCCCATGATGGAGCCCATGAATCGCGACACTTACATGCAGACACTCCCCAAAATGCCAGTGCACTCTCATCCCCAGCCCTCTGCCTGCAGAGATGAGAGCAGTGCCCTGGATGGGGAAGAGGGCTTATCTTCCCAAGCATCTAACTGGGGCCGCTACACTAACAGCTTGCTGGAATCTGTCTCTGTTCCTGGGACGCTGAATGAAGCAGTTGTAATGACTCCGTTCTCATCCGAACTTCAGGGCATTTCAGAACAAACCTTGCTGGAACTCTCTAAAGGAAAACCATCTCCTCATCCCAGAGCGTGGTTTGTGTCCCTGGATGGAAAGCCAATTGCTCAAGTGAGGCATTCTTTCATAGATCTGAAAAAGGGCAAAAAAACTGAGAGTAATGATACCAGTCTGGACTCTGGTGTGGACATGAATGAGCATCATCCTAACAGGAAACTGGAGAGAGAGAAAACTTTCATTAAAAGTATGCCACATTCTAAGATTCTTTACTTGGAAGATCTGGATCTGAGTAGCAGTGAAAGTGGGACCACTGTTTGCACTCCAGAGGACCAGGCTGTGAGACACATTATGGAAGGAGGGAATGGGCCAGTCCTAGAACAGCATGATGAGGAAGGTCTAAGGAAAAAATCTCTACCAGGAAGTCATGAATCTGGTATCCCTTCTGCTAAAAAAAGGGATAGACCACCCCTCGTGAAAAGAGATAGCAAAACCAATATCTGGAAGAAAAGAGAGGAGAGGCCGCTTATTCCTATAAATTAAAACACAATGTGCTTTGTGCTGTTGCTCTCCCTGCTGGTTGTTGACCTCTTGCCTGCTTCTGTAATTCTGCAGTGTTGGGTTTACAAGGCAAATGCTGTTTTCTAGTATCAAGAAAAGTTTTGTTTTTTTAACGTACAGATTGAGTTACCAAACTTCAGCTGGGCAATTGATATTCCATGTGAATTGAAAACAGGGAAATGCTATTAAAAATACTATTAAACTTTTCCAGTTCTTGATTTTACTGGCAGTATGGGGAAGGCCCACATTTTACTTAGCCTGTCATTCTTGGACACACCTTTGGGAATGCACAGTGAGAAATGTAGGCACATGATTTAATTTTTTTTGTACTTGTTGCTATTGCAATGGTAGCCTAGTTAAAGCCATTCCTCAGCCTTGTTCCTAATCGTGACCATCTGTACAGTATTTTATATGTGAACTTTTCTAGGGATCCGTTACTCCTCCTTTGTATAATGTGAAATGTTTCATGCGTTGGTCCCACGACACCAGCAGATGAGCTCTGCTGGATTTATCAGCAGAGCTCTATAGCATTACTGCCCTCCCTGTGTGCCCATCCATGTGCAATTCCATACAACACTGGGGGAAGGGCAAGTGTACAAGTGTGGCTGCTGCAGTTCATGGTCCCTGCTATCTTCAGACGTTGCCCGTTGCTTTGTTGAAATCTGCTTTGTTGTGGCCCGTGGATGTTGAAGGCTGACACCGGCTGTGAAGGGTCCACGTCCGGCAGAAAAGGACTCGTCCTGGTGGCATTTGAAGCTGCAGCTACTCCTGATCCCAGTGTCTTGTTTTGGCTTCTTTGTCAGTGACCATCTTCTCTTCTGCATGCTCTCGGGCCAGCTGTGCTCCAAGCCTTGAATCTCTGCATATTTACAAGAGAGACTTTGGCCCATGATGAAGTGTGTGAGATTAGACAAATCATGCCTTGGAAATAGTTTCCTGAGTGGGAAAGCTCGGCACTGTTGCTTTTTATTTCATGTTTAAAACAATGGGAGATCATTGGAGGTTTATGTGCCTATATTTTGCCAGCCTGAGCTGCTTTTGTCTAGGTTTGTAGAGGAGTTAAACAGGCTTTAAAAGTTGGGGGGGAGGGTTTATGAGCATGAGACAGCAGATTGCAAAATTTGGTCTATAATGCAATATAAATACTATTTATGACTCATCTTAGAGTTAAATTTACCAAAAGTCATGAATGCATGAATTTTAACTAAGATATGTATAGAGGAAGGAAAGGCCATCAGAATATTCTTTAATTTTAATGTTCATCTTATTAAAATGATCATTTCAACTTTGGCTAACAGAAAAATAGATGCATCTCTTAATGTGCTTCATATAGCAAACAGAATGTATTTCTGTGGCTTTGAGGCTGTTTCCCTGGTGAAATGAGTTCCAGCATTTTGGCTTTGGCAGTTTGATTATAGATCATCCTAAAAAGGCTTTATAAACATTTCCCTTACAGCTTGGTTAAGGTTCTGTACCAAGACCCAAACATACAATGCCTGTATTTGAATTGTGATGTGAGTGGTGCTTGGTTGTCTGCCCTGCAGTACACTCAAGAGTTGGGAAGGATCCTGTGCAGCTGGGCTTCTGGGAATATTTACTCAGGAAATATTACTGTGAAATACGTCTGTTGTGTTGGGATTGTCAGTTGTCTGGTGCTGTTTCTAGAAGAATATGGAAGGAAGCCAGGATGGTACCAGCAATGTATCAGTCCAAACTGAGCATTTGCTTCATGAACAAAAATGCTCCTATTGAGTTCACAAGTATAGAAGTGCAAATTAGGTTTGAAATAGGTGTGTGTGTGTGTGATGGGTAGACCTTGGCTGGATGTCAGGTGCCCATCATGCTGCTCTATCACTCCCCCTTCCCAGCTGGACAGGGGAGAGAAAATAAGATGGAAAACAACTTCTAGACTGAGATAAAGCAGTTTTCTAAGGCAAAAGTAAAAGTTTGCTTGTGCACAAAGAGGAAAATAATAGGTTTGTTCTCTACTTCTTGTCAGCAAGCAATGTGTGGCTGCTTCCTGGGAAGCAGGCCTTCAACACGTGTAGTGGTTGCTCCAGAGGGCAAACCTTGTAAATAACAAATGCTCCCACTTCTTCCTCCTTTCCTTAGCCTTTATATCTGAGCTAACATTACATGGTATGGAATATCCCTTTGGTTAATTTGGGTCAGCTGGCTTAGTTGTGTCCCCTGCCAGGATCCTGCCCACCCCAGCCTGCTGCTTGGCAGGGGATGTTGAGAGTCAGCACTGATGCTGTGCCAGCCGTGCCCAGCAGTAGCCAAAACACTGGTGTGTTATCAACACCTTTCCAAGTCCCACAGCACAGCACTGCAAAGGCTGCTATGGGAAATGAACTCCAGCCCAGCCACACCCAGTGTCCATGGGCATCATCATCACAGATGGGAATCTCAGCTCCTGTGCCTGGAGCCCCTCCTGCCCCTCCTTTGCCACTGACCTTGGTGTCTGCAGAGTTGTTCCTCTCACGTGTTCTCATTCCACTCTTTTCTGGTCACAATTACATCTGCACCATAACTTTTTTCCTTCTCAGATCTGTTATCACAGAGGTGTTAACCATCTTTTCTGATTGGCCAGGCCTTGGTCAGCAGTGGCTCTGTCCTGGAGCTGCTGCCGTTGGCTCTGCTGGACATTGAGGAAGCTTCTGGCATCTTCTCACAGAAGCCACCCCTGTAGATGCCCCAAACTATCAAAACCTGGCTACCCAAACCCAATACACACTGAAGCAACTGTCCCCCTGCAACTCACAGAGTGCAAATATCCACCTGCAGCCTGGGGAGGATGCCTGAAAGAGGCTGTGAACCCCTGGGAAACCTGTGCTGCAGCAAACTCCTGGCAGGGCCTGTGGAGAGAAGACCCATGCTGCAGCAGGTTTCCTGGTAGTACTTGTGGGCCTGTGGGGGACTCACGCTGGAGGCAGGCTGGGCCTGAAGGACTGCACCCTGTGGAAGAGTGAGCCATGTTGGAGCAGTTTGTGGAGAACTGTTGGCCCTGAGAAGGACTCAAGTTGGAGAAGTTCATGGAGAGCAGCCTCCCTGCACTGGAGCAGGGGAAAGACTTGTGTCCCTGAGCAGTGACAGAAACCACGTGTGATAAACTGACCCATTCCTGTGTCCCTGTGTCACTGAGGGGAGGAAGTAGAGCTGGGAAAGAGGGAGGGGTGGGGGGAAGGTGTTTCTGGGATTTATTTGACTTGTCATTATCCTGCTCTAGTTTTGTCAGCAATAAATTCAGTTAACATTCCCAAGTCAGTACTCAGTAAGTGATCTCTCCCAGTCCTCATCTCAGTTCATGAACCTTTCATTATATTTTCTCTCCTCTGTCCACTTCGTGCAAGGGATTGGTAAGAGTGGCTTTGGTGGGTGCCTGGCATCTAGCCAGGGCCAAACCACTACAGTGTGCAAATAAGTCTGGAATTAAATTGGCCTAAAGAACCCAAAAGACGTTTAATTATGATTCATCTGTTTCAGATGTGAAGGTGGCTTGTCATATTAGCATGCTTTGGTTCTCTTTCTAGGTAACAGGAATTTTCTTCTCCAATACCAAATATATTTTCACAGAACTTTTTTTTTTGTAATGTGCTGTTCTGCTGGATTTTTATGTGACTTTCTAGGCCCAGATATTGACCATTTCATCCTTTGCTTTGTTATATACATTAGTAGGAATCAATTTCTATATGCACATTTCTTCTGAAAGCTGCTCTTGAGGTTCAACATTGCCCTGTTTGCAAAATTCCATTGGTTCTGATGGCTCCCTTTCCAAAAAGAGATTATTATACATACACATATACACAATACAGAATGTATTATTTATACATTCTGTTGAACGTAATAGAAAGTCCCTAACAAGCTAACGGTTTTGAGGAATTCATATTAAGTTCCTTCACTTGAAATTTTGTTCACCTGCAGTAATATTTCAGATTTTTTAAATGCATTTTCCATTGTATATACCAAAAAGACCTAATTTCTCAAACTTACTTGTATCATCAAAAAATACAGAGTACTGTAAATGGATTTATTAATGTGAGTTCAAAGGAAACAAGTTTGGCACTCCGTTGTTCTTGTTCTCTGACAGAGATCTGTCTATCTGGTCATCATAGAAAAAGGACTAGAAATCCAACTCTAAAATTATTATGATTATGATTTATATTCATACAGAATATTTCAGAATATATTGTCTCAGTCTTCACCTTCCAGCTGTATGTTGGAATTTATGCACTGGAAAAATCTGTATTGCCTGCTAGAGGCTAGAATTCTTTTTGGTTTTAGATCCTTAAAAAAGGAGTTTGCCTATGCTGAGCTCTAAAAATTTTAATTCCACAAAAAATTCTACATGATGTGTAACCTGTGGAGAAGACAGAATGTGACAGTGAAGTTTGTTTTGGTAGTCAAACTAATGGTTTTCTATATTTCTCTATATGATTTCAACATATGAATTTATAGGAATCACTGAATTTATTTTTTAAGATTTTTTTTTCCTGTTGGCTCTTTGTGGCATTAACAGACTGTTAAAATGCTGGTGCCAGAATTAGGCCTGTACAAAAATTAGCAAGGATTTGTGGCACATGGCTCTTGGAAAGGCTGGGGAAACATTCAGAGGTTTTGACTTCTTTGAATCTGGAGGTTGCTTACCTTGACAATTGACAGTAATTTTTAGCTTGTTACCAAATGCTAGATATTATATGTGGGAAAAAAAAAAAAAAAAGGTGGGGAACCCACTTAAAAATCACATTTTTATTAAGAGAAAAAAAGATCTTTAAAGTACAGTCAGAAAATAGAACTCTGGTTTTACAAACCTGAAAGTAAAAATTCTGTGTTGATTAGGGACATTATTTACCACTATAAAGCTAGAGGTGACCCACCAATAATAATCCAGGATTGAGAAATATTTAGTTGTGTCCTTTGTTTTTATGCAGTAATTTGTACCAAAGAGGATGAAATGAACGGGCACCAATATAAATTCTTGTTAGTTAAAAAGTGACAAAGTGTCACAACTACTGATCAAACACTGTGCAAATGAAAAGGCAGTGCACTACATCTGTTGTCTAGTACTTTACATGAGGAAAACCTGGAGATAAATTAGCCTGCTGAAGTGCCTTTCTTTTTCATCAGACTTATTTTATCAGTGGGACATCTGACTATCTGAAAAGCACATTTTGTTGTTTTTTTCTGTTAGCCAAAACCCCCTGATTTCATACAATTATGTAGCTTTTATAATATTTTAAAAGGCAGATTTAATGGTTTTTATGTTGGAATACTGAATTCTGCATGTTGATGATGATGGTAATTGTTGTAAAACCTGGGGTTTGTATTTTATGTTTGGAAAGAAATTTTAAAAATATATCTTTAGCAATCTGAACAGTAGTGTCTTTTCAAAATGTGCATATGGGATCTGATTCAACTTTGTACATCAAGTGCAAGCATCTTGAAGTCACTGGATTGACAGGTAGGAAACCGACTGGGATATTAACTTCAAAAATGAAATTAATATATGTTTATATATAAACACTATGATAAAAGTCCTTTTTTCAGCTGCTAACTTTGCTTGCCAGTAGCAGCAGAAAGTGTATGGAGATGGGTACGTATTTGTTATTTTCCAGAACCAATTTTTATCTCAATTTGGAGCCTAACCTGCATTGTTTTTTAATTGCTTTTTAATTTTTTTAAAAAAATTCAGTGATAGTATGAAAACACAGTACTATGCCTACAGAGTTAAAGATGAGCATTCTTTGATAGTAATTTGTACTAATTTGTGCCACACTTCTAACAGTAGGCAGCTACATTTGTGTTAAAGAATTTATATGAAAGGTGGTTTAAATGACTTGAATCTGAGCTTTGTTTTCTTTTAAAAGGAGTATTCATTATGTTCTGGAAAAAAAAAAGCTTCAGGTTTTTTTAAGACTGGCAGGGCAAAACTCTGTCATTTCTTCTTGTGCTAGCACTCTCAGCCTGAAAACTGTTTTACCAAATGAATTTTTTCAATCAGTTTTAGGACTTACTGAACATTCCTGTATTCTCCCTCCCCAAAACATCCTGGTACTTTATTCCCCAGGTAATGGATTTAGTTCCTTTGAAGCACTTGTTGCACTTCAGTCCATGTTAGAACAGTACTATTTTTACATGTCACTGTGTAGAAAGGCAGATTTTAGTGCTCATTAGAGCATGTTGTTCATACAAAGCCTGGCTCTGGATGTTGCAAGGCAGGTGAACTCATGGCACTGACACTGCTCACCACCTTGGATTCTGGAGCCTTATATTCAACAAAAGCTTCATGACCTTGGCAATTATTTTCAAAAACTCTAGTATGGATATTGTTTATGTAAAGCATTCTTGATATTGGCATCCTGGTTTTAAGTATTTCTACCTTTTTATATTTTGTCAGAGGTGTCTTTTCAACTCTCTATTTACTACAGTATCAGTGTATCTGTTGCTGAAAATGTAACTAAGATTTGTAAAATGTTACAGCTTATGCAATATAATAAAAAAAATTTGAAAAAGTTATCCATGTCTGAAATTTTGAGTATCTTTGAAGCTGTATGTTGAGGACTTCAGTGGGGGGCAGAACCAAAAGGGGGGTTACTTAATTAAATGTTCCTCTAATTGGATGATTTCTATTAAGTATGCTAATTTGTTCAACCTTTGCAGTTGTTGGAGTCTTGTATTGTGTGCATTTTGCCACACTTGCACCTGAAGGACTTTCATTGAAGGTAACCACTTTTAATCATTTAATATTGTTTAGTTTGTGATTTTAGGCATCAAAGTCAGTTACAGTAAGGCAGAGAAATAAGTGACAAGCTATAAGATACACTCAAAGACCCTCAAAATATTGGTTTAAAAATATTTATTGCAGCACTTTCCTATGCTGGAAATGCTCTGTAGTTATTACAAGGATTTCCAAGGTAGCTGTTCAGTCTTGTTTTCTCTGTTGCATTCACAAGTTGTTCAGCTTCTAAATTCTATTAGAATGAGAATAAGAAGTGCATGTTTTTCTCTGTGGACATTTCACTGCAGAGCCATTTCTCCAGTTCCTTGGTGGTCCACCCAAAATTTTAGGTATTTAATGTGAGCATTACCATAGATGTATCTACAGAAAATGAATTCCAATTTCCAAAAATAAGAAAAATGAAAAATCACATAGCAATACTAAATAGTCTTCCGCTTTCTTCTCCTCCTTCCTCTCCACCCACATTTTAGCTCCTAAGACTTCCACATTTTCCCAGATTGCAAAAGGGCTGTAACAACTGTCAGATATTTTTCCTTGTATATTTATTCTATCACTAGAGAACTGTAGAAAGGCAGAGAACAAATTTTCTTCCTAACCTGTACTAAGGGAACTGAAACATTTTCCTTAATAACACCTCCTTACATATGGGACAAACATCCTCTTCATCAGTTTCTCCCTGATCAATGCATCTGTCATTCTCTTCCTTCTAAGAGTCTTACAGAGACAGTATTAATTGTGTGATTATATGAGAGAAGCTGAGTGATCTTACTGTAGCAAATTCAGTTTAATAAATTTAAATCTGATTTTAAAAATACATTTAAATCAAGGGCTTAGTCCCCCTCCCAGCTTATATTCCTGTCAGTGATTTCTTCAGTGACCTGATCCTGCTCTCCAGACTGCCAAAAGAACTAAGCTAGCCAAACCCACTCATTCATTTTCTGCTGATGTTTTAGTTCAGCCCGTTGAATTTTGAGGTAAGCAATAGAGATAGTTTAATAGAGATGGTTTAACAGAGATGGTGCAGGGGCACGAGCACCAGGGTGACGAGGAGCAGCTGAGGGAGTTGGGGTTGTTTATATCCAGAGATTTTGTCCTCCCTACAACACCCTGAAAGGAGGGCGGATGGACGTCGGGCTCTTCTCCCAGGTAACAATAAGTGACGGGACGAGAGGACAAAGCGTTCAGCTGTGCTAGGAGAGGTGTACAGTGGACATTAGTAAGAATTTCTCCACAGAAAGGGGGATTAGATTTGGAACGGGCTGCCCAGGGAGGCGTCACTGCCCCTTGGAGGTGTTCAAGGAAATTCGGGACACGACGCTGGTGTTGGGGCGCTGGTCACAGCAGGTGTTGGTCATAGATAGCCTGGACTCGCTGGCCTCGGAGGAGTTTCGCAGCCCAGTGGATGCTGTGCTTCAGTGACGGACCCACACAGCCTCCGTTCCCGACGGGAACACGCGGGATCCCGGGGCTGCGGGCCCCTCAGCGGGCGGCCGCCATGGCCTGGCCGGGCCTCAGCCGTGCCCTGGCACTGAGGGGGCACCGCTTCCCCTCACGGGCCATGGCGTCCCCTCACGGGCCATGGCCTCCCCTCACGGGCCATGGCCTCCCCTCACGGGGCCATGGCCTCCCCTCACGGGCCATGGCCTCCCCTCACGGGGCCATGGCCTCCCCTCACGGGCCATGGCGCGGGCGGGCACTGAGGGGGCACCGCCTCACCCGTCCTGCCCTCTGCCGTCGCCGCTCCTCTTTCTGTTTGGAATGCGCTTGTAATACACCTGTTTTATTCCGTGCTTTTTAAAGGCTGAGCAGCCCTGAGAGCTTTCGCAGCAGGGTTTCTGCTCTGCGCGGCAGGCGCTAGGGGGAACTGTTGCACCCCCTCCAGCCTGCAAAACCGCGTTTATTTACCCTCTCTGTTAAGTATTTGTAGCGATTCTTCAAAGGCTTGATAGTTACGAGTCTTTTGGTGATAGAAGAGTAATTAATCCAGTTTTTACTGGATATAGTGTATGTATATATATATATAATGTAAATATATATATAGCCTATGTTATAATGTATTGCAGTATATAATATATATATTATAGTATGTGTTTTAACATATATTATAATATCTGTAATATTGTGGAAATTATTTATTTTATATATATATGTATAATATTGGGAAAAAGTCCTTCCCTATGAGGGTGCTGAGGCCCTGGTGCAGGTTTCCCAGAGAAGCTGTGGCTGCCCCATCCCTGGAAGTGTCCCAGGCCAGGTTGGATGGGGCTTGGACCAGCCTGGGATAGTGGAAGGTGTCCCTGCCCATGGCAGGAACTGGATGTCGTTTAAGGTCCCTTCCACGCCAAACCATTCTATGGTAATGTGGTAATGGAGGTTTCAGTCCCATGTACGACTTTTAAGGCATAAGAAATTATTCCTGCCCTGTGCTCGGCTTCTCTGAAGAGCCCTTTCGTTTCAGAAGTGACTGAGTCCAGCTGGAACGTGACAGAGATGGAGCTGAGCTCCCAGCCAGGCAGGAAGGGTCAGCTGAGAGGCTCAGACCTGCCAGAGGAGGTGGGATGAGGTTCTGGGACTGTCACTGTGCCCTGCCAAAATGGATAATAATGGATCTCCCTGTGCCAGATGGTGAAGGAAAAGCATTGATGAAGAAAAGCTGATCAAGCTGCAGAATCCAGATCGGTGCAGAGGTGAGAATAAGCTTAGACAGAAAGGTTTTTGAATGCTTGACTCATGCAAGAAACAGGGGCCTGAGGAGAGAGAACTGTGGTGTGAAAGGAACCGACTGCACAGGGATTTAATACAGCCACAACAGGGAACAAATCAGGTGAGCTGGTCACAGCTGTGATCAAACTGGAACAATTGAAGTGGCTGTTTCTAACTAACTTGTGTACTGAATAGTCCTCAGAGTTAATTCTTTCATCTAATTTTAAATAATCTTCAAACTAATCCTGCCAGCAGAATGAGGATAAAGGGAAGGGAGCTGTAGACAACATCCTTATGTGCTTTATTCTTAAGCAAAATCCTCAAGATACCATTTTCAGCTAGGTATCACAGACTTCTTGTAAAATCTCCTGGATTAGTTTATTCAAGTTCTCTTCCTTGTCTTCACCAGGGTGTCATCTCTCCTGAATCATGTTTGAGTAAATAAAAAGTTATTTTTCACTTTTCTTTCCCTGCTAGGCATGAGATGTCACAGCGTTAACAGCCATGCAGAAATGTTTTGCACCTGCTGGGCAGGAAGAGGAATCCTGAGAGTGGATAAAATCAATCCATGATCTTGTGATTTATACAGTTCTTAATCCTAGGTTTTAGAGGCATACCTAACAATGCTTGCACCTTGCAAAAATTTTGGAGTATGGAATTACAAATACATTTAAAGGATTAAATTACAGATTATTTCAAACTTCTCCACAAAAAGAGCTTCAGAAAAGAGGCTGTTGCAGTAAATTTTACAGATTAACAGCTGCATTGAGCATATTTTGGACACGTTTTTCCCAGGTCATTGTACAGGGAGCCCTTTTAGTGAGAACCCAGGGAATATTGTTCTAATTGTTCATTATATGTAACACATGACAAACAGTTCCCTTTTGCAGTTACAAGACTGCATGACATGACACAAGATGCATCGATTTGCTCTTACAAGCTGTTTGCCTCTTGAACTATTCCTGTTCCAGAGCTGGTCTGGTATTTATTCACTTTTTGTTCTGTCTGACTTTACTGGCCTTGGAGTACAAGTGTTCTTAACCCTGGGTCCCTTATAACATTACAGAATTTGAAATTACTCTGGTTTATTCCCCATTGGAACAGATCAGCCTGTAGTGATTTTTGCCAGCAGAGCTTGAATAGCACATTCTGAGTATGGGCACCCTCATGCTTTGTCTCAGGATCCACTTGCATTAGTGGTCTTTAGAAATAACTGTGTGTGATAATAATAACTGTTGTAGGTTTTGACCTAATGTTTTTGAGATGGCACATGCCTATTAATTTATTTTATTGTATTTTAAGGCAGTGACAGGTTCATCTTTAGTGTCACTGCACAAAAGTTCCTGAACCCCTAGGATTTGTTGGCTGTGTAAAAGGTACAGCTGGGTGACCTCAGCTGTCTGTGTTCATCTCTCTGAATTGTTACCATCAAGTGTCCAGGTAATGGTGGATTATTTTGCCCTCATGGGATAAAATTTTGGATACTGTGGGATCCCAGTTCTGAATTTCATTTTGAAATGGAAAGTAGGGAAAAAAAAATCAGTTCCCGCCCCTCTTGGAAGGTCAAATCTCTATTTTCTGATTTCCAGAATTTAAGCTATGTGAAATAATACAGGAAAGGGAACTGTGCCCCTCTCTTGTCACCTTGTCAAGATTTATTGGGTCAGTGAGCAGAAAGATGACTTTTTTACCTTGCTGCTTTATATACTGCTCTGTGAACACTTGGACTTCATTTGAGAAAGTCTCTATAAGTAAACAAAATTGAACAAAATACGAGCAAGCAAAAAACAGATATGTGATCCTGATATTTCTGAAAGCTCCTGCAAATAATGAAAACAGAAGATATAACTCCTGTCAGAGAAAGTAACCTAGTGGTGAAAAAAATCTAAGTATTGTGAGACTTAAAAAGTAAGATGACCTTGTGGTAGACCAGGACTAAGGAAAAGCTCATCCTGGTTCTTTTATAGGCTTCCTGAGGGACCTTGAGCAAAATAGTTCAGTGCCTCATTTTCCTCTCAGGAGTGTTTCCTTTCTGCTCCTCCCTGCCTGGTCTGATAGACTGATCCTCCTTTCAAGGAGAGGGAGTTCAGGGCTCTCAGTATATATTGGCAGTGACACAGTAGAGTTCTAAACAGCTAATTTCTGCTTTACTAACAATCACTAAGCTATGGTCCTAAGTCTGGGATTTGGATTTGTCCAGTAGAAGGCTGAGCTCCTGAAACTGGGCAGCAGTTTCTGAGCAAAGCCACATGGGTACAGGTTGCTGGCTGACATCAGCCAGCTGCATTCTTTCCACATAATTTCAAAAGCTATAAATATAAGGGAAAAAAAAAACCCAAACAAAAAAACAACAAAGACCCCATATCAGAAAACGTGACTTCTCCTTTTCCTTTCTACAGGAAATATGAAACTTGCACTGTGACAGAGACCTGGAACAGAGTACAGCATTGATAAATTGGGGCAGATTTGCAGTGGAACGTTGTGTGTTCAGTCCTGCCAATAAACTTGCCTGGATGCTATTTTAAAATAGATTTTTAAATAGCATGGAGAATAATATTTACTCTTGCTTACATTCTTATGCAGAAATCATCAGAATGATCTCCAGTGGGATTTCATGACTCCTAAATTATTCAATCATTGATTAAGAGAGCAAGTGTCCTGAGTGTGAAACACAAGGTTTTCATATGTATGAGTATTAATGCTGCTATAGGGGCAACAAAAACCCACAGCAAATGAAAATCTTTTCTCTGAAAAGATTGTGAAGCACTTCTGTTGCTGATGCTTCACCTGACATCTGCAGATTTAGGTTTTTTTTTTCTTTTAGTTACCTAAATTGAGCAATAGATTATACTTCTTTCTCTTTTTTTTCCCTTGTATTCATCTCCAGTTGTATTAACTAGAAATGTTCCCCAGTTATGTCAGTGAAGAACTGAAAAATGGCTTTTCAACTGGTGTTGCCACAGCCACAAAGGGAGCACATCAAAGGGAGGAATCGAGTTTCCTGGATCTCTGCTCATAATCTTTTCAACCTTGTGTTTGTTACTAGTATTTTGTTTGGATTTTTTTTCAACTATTATATAAAAATATCCAAGTGATTTTTTTTTCTTCTACAACCTCTGTGTTTGTGCTGTTTAACTGTTTTCGTGACTATATAGTACAAGGTAAATCACATAGGTGTTTTATCATTATAAAACTGCATGTTTCATATTGAAAGTTTTATATACTAATGCTGCCTACAATGTCTGGCAGGACAGTAAGGACATATACCCTAACACTAGCCTGAAAATATATATTTTTATTACGTGTGGAGTTTTTGTGGGGATCATTCCATGATCTTACTTTGCTACAGTTCATCTAGAAGGCTTTGCAGATAAACAAAGCCCCCCAATTAACTGTTTAGCAGGAAAAGTTGTATATAATGTTTTATACAGTACATGACCTTTAAAGCTCCACTTCAGAAAAGGACCAGAGGAATAATCACTAAGAGCAGTTTGTTTTGGCACTGTAAAATGAAGTGGTCTTGATGCTCCTGACTACTGAGTGATATGTGCTTTAGTGCAATGTGTGCTGTACAGTTCTTCCTCTCCACTTTTACTTCAGTTCTCTTTGTACAAATGACATTGTCTAGCAAGGACTCAGATTTGCAAAAGTATGTTTTTAATGACATTTCAGAAAGATTAGTACTGACAGGTTTTTATATGTATTTCCTATGTGGGGCCAACTCTTCCAGCCCATTTCCTTCAGTGATATCTGGAGAGGATCTGATAAGCTTTATACTGCTTTTCACAGTTCAAAGGGCATTGTCTTCCCCTTCACTCCAGCTGACAACAACAAAGTCAGACATATGTTATCACCATCACACAGGAAGCTGTGAGCCTGCTTGTGCTCAGCAAAGGACAAATGCAGGAAGAGCGTCAGGTTGGTTAAAAGCTGAGGGAGCTGTGCTAAGGTAGTATAGAGCTAATACAACCCAGCAGTCCCATGCTGTATGCTGGGGATGGTTCAATTCAAAGGAGGGTGCTTATCTATTGCTGATTGGTTTAATATTATTATAACATCACTACAGGTATCCATTTAAAACCTTTCACAGGTGGGGTCATCTCCAGTGGTGAGGCTGCATTGTGTTAGAAGGATAATTGCTTGGTTAGTAAAGAGCAAAGCAGCAGTGGGATTAAAGGGTAAAGAATTGAACGTGAAGGTCATCTGATCAGACACAATCTCACTGTGACAATTAACAAACAGGATGTAAGGTGCCTTAGACTTGTTCTGGATATCCTCATTTTAACATGCAGTGTGTTGTGTATCAAGATTAAAATGATGTACGATATATTAGCAAACTCATCTTGTGAAATGCTGTGGGTCATGACAGCATAGTCCTGGGAAAAGTGCATTTTCCACCTCTGTGTAAATTTGGAATCTTAAAAGAACCTTTATATTTCAGCACTGATATTCAGTATTTTGGAACCACAGTGCTTAGTATTAAATTTGGGTCCATTTGCAGCTTCTCTTCTGCTTCCAGTACATTGTTTACTGCTTCAGGAAAGTCTTCCCAATACTTTATGTTAGTTCCTATCCTCTGGCTTTTGCTCAGCACAGAACAAATCAGGTCAGCACACTGAGTTCCAGCTCCTGTCTCTAAGGACCTCTTCAAGCTCTGCTATGATGTGTTGCCTCTACCTGGAATTTGTAGGCCACACCATAAATAACACACACAAATATCTGTGGGAATAGAGTACTGGAGGAGTGGAGTTATGCTGACTGCTTGTCCATGCCTTCAGGGGAGTCAGGAATGGGCTCTTTGCTCTGATGACAGTGCCAGTGAGTGCCATACTGCAACTTGTCCCATCTCTCTACTTGTTGTATCACTGTTTTCACACCATCAGTGGCTGTGCTAAGAGCTAAATATACTTTCAGAAGGGCCTTAAAATGGTTTGCTTCCTCTGTTGAGATCACTAGATTACTTTAAATGAGAAAGCAGCACTTGAGCTTTTTCCATTCAGACGTATAGATCCTGCTTCCAGTGCCTGTGTCCTGCCACTTTGGAGTGCAGTGTGGATGGAAACAGCAAGCAGCTGTGAAAGTCTGGTGAAGAGGTGTGAGACATGAGTAAGTAGGATCACGTTATGACTCAAACACAACCTTCTGCATTCCTAAGGTGCCTGTATATCTGGCAGGGCAAGAAATGGTGTATTCACAGCAGCAGAAGCTCAGAGACACTGCTGGTAGAGCTCTTCATCTCTCACAGGGGATGGCAGCAGCTGGGCTCAGAGGTTGTCCCTAAAGACTACTGGCACTTAGCACTACTTTAGGTCACTGCTCTGAGGTGGAGAATGAGGGTAACAATAATACTTGAGCTTTGAAATAGACCATTATGGCAAGTAACTCTTGCTGTTCCACTATAGAGTTACTGCTGTGAATAGAAACTAACCATTGTCACATCCTGCTATAATCCTGTCAATCTCTTCTGTTTTACTTAAAAGTGAAAATGCTTGAATGATTTAATATTATTTTATATTAAGGTCTGTATCAGTACTTTGTGTACGTGTAAATGTCTAGGTTTACATCACATCAGAAAGATTTGTCAGGATTTTTCTGGGGGAAAAAAAGTGGGAGAGGAAGTGGATTGTTAATAGATACAGTATTTTCTACCAGCTGGAAAAGAGATGTGTGACCACATCACATCACATGACATTACAGAGCTGTAGGCTGTGTAGACATAATGAGTAGATATGCACCTGTACCAGTGACAGGCATGGCTAGAGGTAGCAGCAAGGGGAGGCTACAGCACTGGAGATAGGGTATTGAATGATTAATTAAATTAAATGGCACTTACAGCTTTAGCCAAGTGTATTGCCTTGTCATTACACATCTGCTTTAAACTTGACTTCAAACAATACATTTTTCCATGACTTCACGCTGAATTATCCATTGCTACAGCAATCTGTAAGTCTTACTTGGCATCCCTTTGTGTTAGCTACAGTCCAAGTGCTGAAAAACCTGTGCTCACTGATAGAGTAAAAGATAAAAGGTGTCAGTGTGGAAATGACCAGAATGAAACAGATGGTGAAACTAGAGAAACAAGAGATGAGGCTGAGGGAAACCTTTTAGTGAATTGGCATTTAAACTGCCTGTTCAGAGCAGATGGCTCACTCAGAGAAGAGGTACTTGGAGGACTATGCTCCTGGTTCTACAAGAAACATGAGGGATATTATTTTTCTTCTGCCATCTTTGAATTTTTTTGTGTGCTCAGTCTTTGAGCAAAGCCAGTCAATGGAGTCATTTGAGTTGATCTGCTGAGATCTGGTACTTTAGTTTTGATGAGATCTGAGGTGAGTAGGTAGCCTGTTTGTATGTACAACTGATCATCTTAATTAATCTGAAGTTTTTGATCTTTGTCTATCTGCAGTTCACAGAAATGGCATTAAACAATTCCAATTCTGATACTCTAGAAGATTGATGCTTAGCAATTCTCTTCAAAGATTTGTGCAGCTCAACACAGATTTGTCAGCCTCCAGTGAAACTCTGCACTGTATGTGCATGCAGGCTGGAGCTACTGAGATGCTCTGAACTACAAAAGGTTTTCAAACACATCTGATGACTGCACTTTCCTGACTGGACATTTTGGAAATAACTGAGGGCTTTTCTGTCTTAATGAATGTGTCTTTGTTATGAAGAGTTATATTGACAACTTTGGAATACCATCAGTGTTTGAGGGAGTGGTTCGGAGCATTTGTACTTGAAAAGGTTTTAGAAAGTGGTTTGCACTTCGTGTTGCTGTGCATTTGGATGCAATGGACTGTTTCCCAGTTATGCTCAGTAGAAGGTTTGTTAGCTTGGACCTGTATGTCTGTACAGAGTCCTGAACATTGGTTGTGTTCAGGACCCCAGATGCTTTCTCAAGTCTGCATAGTAGAGACAAACCCCTTCTCTACATCTGCAGAACATCTGCAATGTATTTTACCTACCTGTGGGTAAAATCCTGGACTAGAAATTATATTATATAGGCAGGGTCAACCCAATCCTTTTGAACCATGATCATTAACCCCATGTTTGGGATCCTGCCTGAATCCTGAATGTTATTAGCTTTTTTATACCCTAGATAGGTCTTTGACAAATGTGCTTTACAGCAGTGAAAATGGCTCTGCTGGTTTCCCATACTCCAGTGCTGAATTGCTCCATTTGTAGAGTCAGTCAGTCAGTGCAGTGCAGGCTGGTATTCTTTTCACTGCTGAACTGTAATTTCTGACATACAAACTCTGCCAGTAGTTTTATGTAGATGTATCTAGACAGATGAATATACAGAGATACATCAGACCAGGTCCAAATTTAAGGGGCATTTTGCCACGTGTTCTTCTTTTCTTAGTCCTTTGCCTTTTGCCAACCATGCTCATGAAGAATTTATACTAAAAGTCTTCTGATTAAAGAGATTTGCTGACGTTGTGGTCCTGAAAGCTGTGTTGATTATTCACCACTGGAACAAGATGTTACACCAAAGCTACTTTTTATATCCAGTGACAGAGGTGGCAGGAATTCATGCTGGTTGGTTAAAAAAGCCTTTTTGTTCTTACTTGGTGCAATTTTCTGAATGTTGCCTTTCTACCTAAGTTAAGATAGAGAGGATGGTGACTACAGGAAGCCAAGTTATCTCCTTCCAGCCTCACAATCTTTTGAAAGGAATTTTATTGGGATGGAAACAGCTTCAAACTGTGCAGTGTCACACTGTAAAACTGTGCTTGTCTTCTGATGGTTTGTCACAAGAGGGGGCTGGAGTTCTTTGCAATGTCTAAAAGTTGATCTGTTTTAACTGAGTTCTATTTGGTTGGTTGATTTCATTTTTCGTGAGGATAAAGGAAGTCCTCGTATGTTTTGTGGTTTTTTTGATGGATTTTACTGTTTGTCAAGAATAGACTCAAAAGTTATTGAAAAGCTTAAATAACAAAAGGCACTTGCTAAGAAACCAATTGTTCTATTCTGGTTTTTATTTTGTACCTTGATGCCAAATACATAATTGCAAAAGAAATTATGTGAAAAGGATTCTTGGGCACGTTCATACTGTCTGGCAGTGAAATTCATAAAATAGAGCTGTGAAAAAAAAAATCTCTGTGAGAAACTGTGTTGTTTTAGGGAACCATCATGAGGTAAACCCAAGCCATGAGCTATCCAAGCTAAAGTAAATGAAATAATGATGCTTTGTCCTCTTGAGACACTATCCCTGTTTTTACTGCTATTTTTAGCACGCTAGGATCCTTTTTAAAGGCCCTGTGCTTGCTTTGTGATGGAGTGACAAATATCATTGCCCTATTTGGGAATGCTAATTGTGAGCAGGTTTTGGGAAAAGTAATAGTAGAACTCTAGATCCAATTTTATTGGGTGAATAATCTCTGAAGGTTCTGATAGTTTGGGTGATTCTATAAATCCTTGCCCGATTCATTCACCTTCTAGCATACAGACCTGGAAGGAGGAATGTATTTCATAGCACACAGTGTTAGAATGGCTGAGTCCCCACTTTTGTCAATGGAGGAGGATGATGTGACTGAGGAGGTGGTGTCTCTCACATCTAATGAATAAAAGGTCTGGAAGGGTCTAGTCTCCAGCCTTCCAGGAGAAAACAACTTTCCTACAATGGTAAATGATTGTAAAGTCTTTGTTTGATCAGTAGTGAATTATTGTGATGTAAGAAAGGTAATGCAGAAGTCGTGTTTCTGTCTGTGAGGAAATTGAAACCATCTTTTCTTTCCAGTTCTGGGAAGAACTTAGTAATTGCTCTTTGAAATACTGGTTTATATGCCTTAATTCTTAGAAAACCTTTTTCATTCATATCTACATTAGTCACATTCTGAGTTTCTATTGTGTTGTATTAAATGCCTGTAAACATCACAAGGGTTGGACCTTTCTCTAGAAAACCTCACCCTGCAGCAATGGACTGATTTCATATCTTGCACATCTGGCAGCAATTCAAGTGTTTTAAAACACCAACAATGCTCCTGGAAGATCTCTGTATACAGCTGACTGGATTTACAGGGTGGGGCCAGTGGCTTTTTCATTTTGTGCCTCAATGTTTTCAGTGTCTGAGAATATTTATAGTGTGAGTTTTCTTAGAAATAAAATAATAGAACACAAAAAAATGCAGTATTTTTAGGAGAGAAAGGGTTTTCAAGGCAGCAGCACATGTACTTTGAGAAATACTACTTTAAGGAATGCAAAATGATGAAGAATAATTTTTAAACACTGTTAACACACGTGAAAGCATATATGCAGGAGGTTGCATGCATGTCTTCTGAGGAACAGCATAATGGAGGCCCATTTTTTGTTCCTGAAAAAGAATACAACTTTTCCTTTTCAACTTTGTTTAGTTCATTTTGATATTCTGTTGAATATTGCAACCAAAGAAGGAAAAAAAAGAGAAAAAAAGACTGAAGGAAAAAAAATCAGAGAAAAAAAGAATAACAGAAAAAAATCTCTTGGGCATTGCACTGGTAAATAAAATAGCTCACACTTAAGTGGGTTTTGTCTTAGAATTACTGAAGTATTGAAGAGGGATTATATCCTCATTCTTTTCTGCTGTTCTTGGGTACAGCAGAGTTCACAAATCAAATGTAGGGCACCATAAACGGCTGCCACAGTGTGAGCTGTGATTTGCTTTGTATTTACTCCTGGGAACTTTGAACAAAGGTCAGCACTAGTTTCATTACCCCTCCCATCTGGATTTTCCCACACTTTTCTTCTTCCCACAACTGAAGGAATCTATCTGGTGCTCACTTATGTCCATTGTGTTATTTCACGTTTGAAATGTGACACATAATATTCACATACTGGACTTTTATGAGATACTGCCAATAATTCTGTCATGTTTCTGTCAGTAAAATGAGGACTCTTTCCTCCTCTTGTTTTCGAGTCAGAAATAGTTTTTCTTTCATTTGCAATCAATTCTTCTCTGTAGAATTTTTTCTTTTTTTTTTTTTTTAACAGTGTTTTTTTTTGTTGTTGTTTTTCTTTTAATTTAGAACAGAGCCTGAACATGAAGATTATTTTTTCAGCACTACTTCATTGTGACCAATAATTCAAAATTTAAGAGTAGGCACTGGCTGTCAACCGTGATTTGTAGAGTACACCTCATTTACCTCCTCCTAACTTATTGTTTGTGCTGATCTTGGTCCCTAGCTGAAAGATGTGAAGAAGGCTAAAAACCCTTTTTATTTTGGTGAGGATTGTCGCTGCTAAGAATAAGATCCATGAGGACAAAAAGAAAAAAAATATTTTGTAAATTTTTGGTTTTAATTTTTCTTCAAAGCATCAGGTAGAGACTTTGTATCTTTCACTTCATTAAATAAGAAATACCTAGTTCTTTGTTATATATTCTTTGTTTGATAGTTTGGTGTTTGTTATATGTTCTTTGTTTGATAGTTTCAACTTGATACAGGTTTTGAAAACAGCTGGCAATAGAGACATTCTTGTAGGTCGTGGTCTTCCCATCAAGTCTTTGCACTGCTCTTCAGCTGTTCAAATAAACATACCTCTGCTTCTTGCCTTCCTGCTGAGAAATTAGTACATGAGCCCAAAGAAACAGGTGTCATACTACACTACCAAGCAGAATAGCATTTTGTTTGGAAGACCTTTCTACTGATGCTGTTAGTTCATTTATTGTCTTCAATATTAAAGGTATCAGGTTTTAAAGGGCCTCAAAAGGTAAAACTTTACAGGGAAACCTATGAGGTTTGTGTATCTTTTCAGACAAATATGTATTTTGCTGACACAGTTATTTCTGTTGACCTTGCTTTGAGCAGAAGGTTTGCCTACAAAACAACCATAAGTTCCTTCCAGTTTAGTGACTTTCTTATTCTGTACTGATGACAGTTACTCCATGGCATGAGAAATCCATTTATCCTACCCAGGTAAACCTGATAAAACACCAAATGTGCCTGTCAGTTGTTGCTCCTGTTGTGTAGTTATTGTTTTCATGTTGTCTGCAGACAGGAGAGCTCTTGCAGTGTGAAATCCTGTTTTTCTCAGGTGGAATTCATCTACAGTGTGAGCAATGAACCAGCTAGAGTGACAGTGGCACAATTAAGTGTTCAGCTCTGAAATACCAGAATCTCATGAATTTGCATTGACGCCAAAGCAATTTTACCCTGTGATCTCGAATATCCTGTGGGAAGAGCAATCTAAGCTCCTCTGGAATATAATACAAATAGCACTTAAAATATGAATTGCGCAGTCAAGAGTGTGTATTTGAGAAAGCCCTTTCAAAGCTTTCAAAGAGTGCACAGAAAAAGGCTGAGCTTTCTGAGATGTGCAGAGTTAGCTGCTCACTCAGTTTATAGCTGAACTCATTGTTGGCTCTTGGTCAATAATGGATATCCTCTCATATGCAAGAGATCAGACAAAACAAGGCAAGTTTTATTGTATCCTGTTCTGCTAAATAAACTTCTTTGCTCATTCTCAGCACAGCTGAGATGCCATTATAATAGCTCTAATATTTTCCCTAAGTAAAAATACATTCAGAAGGAAAGGTAAAAATAATCTCTGAAAAATATTTTAGTTCTAAAATGAAAAAAAAGAAAAATCAGCAAGCAAAGCTGTCTATTTTTATCCTGAAGCTTTTTAGATCACTATTCTTCTGACAGCCAAAAGTAATAAAAAAAGATGGGTTAATCTTGTCTGTGAAAAATCACAGAAATTGGACACTTCAGGTTAGGGCATTTTTTTGGTGGGGGCAGTGAGGTGAATCAATCAAGTCTTCTCTGCCAAAATCCCCAATGTTAATGATAATAAAAATTAGCACTTTCTGAAGAAGAGCACTTAATAAAAATTTCCTGACCAGCTAGTTTAGTTCCAGTTATTTTATTTGATAATGCTTCTAATACTGCAAAAGGATTCTCTAGGAAAAGAACAGGACATTCATGAGTGATTTGTCTGCTGACATTTATTAGCTGTGGGAAAGTCACCTTTTGGCAATTATATTTTGCAAATGTAATTCTAGTAGCATAAATATCATAAGCACTGAGGTTTCTATAATTAAGGTTACCTTCACTTGCTCTTTATTGAATTAGTTCTGTTTTTCTATTCTAAGGGTGGTATTTCCAGTATTCTCTTCCCATGGGAAATTTTATTTATCAAGCCTTGTCAGATGCCTTGTTATAAAAATGTATACCCAACTCTTTGCTAAGTTAGCTGATTAGTTTGTATCAAATATCACCATCTGTTCCTGTTATCTGACAGCAATGCAGATGATCAGGCTAGAGGTGCCTTCGTGGTGCTCTGAGTTGAAAGTTCAGATGTTAGATACACTGGCATAAACCAGATCTTCCTTCCTACCATAGAATTGGAGTGAGAAAAGGATTAGAGGTGCTGCTTTTGTGGTTTGTTCCTGTTTCTTTGGGAAGGCACACCCTCAGAATGTGGGAAAGCAGTGTCTTTTTCCTGAGTGCAGACTTGAGTGCTGTGGTCATCTTGATTCCATCTGTAGGCTGGTTTGCTTGCTGCCAACATGTGCATGGCCACTGTGGGCCATAGTGAGAATGGAGTTAAAATCTGGGAGAGGAGCCTCTGCTGCTGCTCAGATTCCCTTTTACTTGGCAGCTGAGCTTTGTATGCTGCTATAAATCAGGTAGCCATAAAAAGTAAAATCATCACAGAAGGAAGTGGAATATGATAAACTTCCGTTTACAGCCCAAGTGACTTCCCTCTGAGCTCTCCTCTTCTTTTAGGAAACAGAAATATCACCCTAAGCTGTTTGGTGAATTAATGCCTATTGAATATGTTCAATACATATTCATTGCTCTTGTGATGGAGAACAGACACTTTAATTGGAGACTTGGGCTCACTGTGCTGGGCACTGTCCAAGTGCATATTGAAAAGATTGAGCTGGCTCTAAAGGCTTTACATTTTAATATACCAGACAGAGAAAGGAAAGGGCTTTCTTTTTCCTCCCTCCTCTTCCAGCTGTAGGATATTTGATGCATGTTTGTAATTCTGGCTAGATGCTTTTCTTGATGGAGAACCACACCATTACAGCATGGCTGTTCTGACTGTGAATGGACTTTCAGTAGAACTTGTATGTAGTTGCTGTGCTTCATTATATACTAGAACCCAACACAGCTTTTAAATCAAGGCACAAAGGGTTGTGTTGAAGGTGAGCTGTAATCTTCAGTTTGACCTTGTTCTGTCATTTGCTCTAAGTCACATTGATGCAGTGTGTTCATCAGGGAGATACAGTTCAACTAATGGCAGTCCCTGGTATTTCATGGTGTTACTGCAGTGTTTAGGAACTTGGCTCTTGGGCCCTGCATGCATTGTGCCATGCAGGGGAGTAGAAACTCCAAGTGATTGGTCCTGTGTTAATAAGTTTAATTTACAGGCAAGAGAAAAAAAAATAAGAGACACTGATAGAGAAGGAATTAAATAAATGGTCAAGATGATAGATGAAAAATATCCTGTAAAAGCACATTTGCTCCTGAATGCTAGAGTTCCTTTTATCCCAATTTCCCAAAACCAGAAAACTAGTAAACTTCAGTATTTCAGTAAAACAAACCTCTGAATCAGTAATTTAAAATCCAATCTTTGGAACAGTTTCTCGTGGCCAGCCAACAGTAAGCTTGATGATTCCATGTGATTTCTTACAGATTTAGGGCTCTCTGTTTAACTACAGTATTAGGGAAGATGAAGGAATGAGTGGAGTTTTCATTGAGTTTGCTGCTTAGTCTTCAAATTACAGTCAGACCCTTGCCTAATGCTATGAAAGGATGTGAGAAGTGTTCAGTGTTTTAATCATGTTCTGTCTGCAGAGAATACAGGTTTTTTCAGCCCTACCAAGCTGCTGTGTCTGCCCCTGTAAATTATGTGATTCTGACTAATATAAACACATCACATTTTCCTTTATTAATAATGCCCAGTGTTAGCTGTGATAATAAAGTACACATCTTCGTTTGTAGCTTGGGTTTTGGAAATCCCCACAGACCAATTGAGGAAGTGTAAAGAGACCAACCCGAAATGTCCTGGGAGAATTTCCAAAAAAAGCAAAGCAGCAAGAAATAGAAATCAAAATAATGTCTTTAATTTTCTATGCCCTGAATTCTTAGAACACAACTACTGTTCCACCTCTCTGGCAAAATTCCAGTGTTAAGATTTTGATATTTTGCAGCTACTGTAGACTGAAAATATTTAAGGCTTTAGTTAGTGACTGTATCTGTTCCTGCCTCATCAGCCCCTGTCCTCCTTTAATACTGAGAACAGGTCTGAAAACTGAGAAATGAAATATATCTGAAAACTGAGAAATGACATATATGCAGCCAGCTGGAGTCTCCCTACTTTCCTTCCCAGTTCTGTGGAGGACTGTTCTGTGCAGATTAGTTTGAATAGGGCTTGGTGGTTTTCTCTCTGCTGCTATCCTAACTTCTGCTCTTGCTTTTTCATGGCCTACTTTAACTTCAAACCAGTTTGTGATGCTGGCCCTACTTAGAGCAAGACACAGTTCCAAAAGTTAAGTTTCTAGAGATAACATAAGAGGAAAAAGTATTCCCAAGGGATTGTGCAGAGAGCATGCTTATAAATTTGGGGAATGTGTTCCTTAATTCTTATCTTGTCTTTTTGAATAAATCTTCCACAGTTATGAGCCTTTGGAGACATCAGAGTATAATCTCACAGCTCATGGTAACTTGAGATATCCAGAATAATAAAATTAATAGATCCTGTAGTTGCTTTCTCTACTGGTCAGAGTTAATTTGTTTTTACTGAGGTAAGGTGGGTCTGTGGTGGGAGTTTACTATGTCACTACTGTGATTCTGTGTCCCTAATGTTTTTATTTTTCCTGATTATTCAAAAAATGTTAAGATTAAAGATCTGATGTCGAAACTTCCCATGATGAGCAAAACTTCTTAATGGCACACCTGTTAAAATAAGTAATTGTGTTGTATTTAGTGGGACTACATGTGCTGACAGCTTATTGTGCACTGAAATGATTTGCTGGAGACCAGCCAATGCATTCCATAGCTCACCTAGTGCATCTTTATTATAATTCTGTTGCTGGTGAATATAAGTGGATAAAGAAAAAAGAATTATAGATTGCTGTAATGAGTATTTAGAAGATTAACCTTACCAAAATAATTCATCAACAGCACGCTTCTTGACAATGATTAACCCTTATGCTTTACTAATTCTACAAAGCTGTTGGTTTATAACACATTATCCCTGAGCATACAGCACTGCAGAGCTGATGCTGTATAGTTAGGACTATTGATTAAATCCTTTGTGGTTTTTAGTATCTGAGACCAAGGTGATCATTTCTTCCTTCTCTGACTTTCCTTGACTGTGTGAGATGTTTTTGTTATAATGCCCCCTCCTTCTCCAAAGGGGTGTCACAGGGCTCATCTTGGTGTTAGCTCTGCTGGTCATCCTTCATGAGTAGTAAGGAGATTGTTCTGCTTCTCTTGTCTGACATCTCTGGTGATATGAAAGCCTGCTTCATGTACTCCCACTCCTGTCCTTGCCTGTTTGGTGAACATATTGATCACGTATTTTTATAAAATGTTTTTACATTATATACCAGATGAGAGCCATATGAATAAATAATTATCAGATTCAGTTTAATCTCTCTCCTGGAAACATGGAATAAAGAGTATTACATAATATTTTTTTTTTTTATGCCTGGCATAATACATGATACAAAACTGACTTCTGGGTAACATTCCTGAGAGACACTTTGGAAGTTCTTTTCAGACTAAACATTTCTATGACCAAGCTCTGCAACCATTTAGATGAATGTGCTTGAATCTCACAGAGTGAATGGTAAATCTAAGTGTTCCTCCATCTCCCTGGGACACATTTCCCTTCCTTCCACTCATTTTTCTGGACCACTTTATGTCTCACTCTAACACCAGCACCTGCTTCTTTCAGTGGTTGTTTTCTTGCCCCAGCAGCTATAGCTGCCAGCAACTGTGTTAAGCTACAGCCCGCACAAGAGAAGGCTTTTGAATTTGGAAGAGCTTTCATTGCTCAAGCAGCTGTTCCTGATGTTCCATCAGAAATATGGATGGAAGTCACTTGGACCACGTTGGACTTCCTTGTGAAGTTATTGCATTATACTTTCTAAGAGGTTCCAGGATCTTTTAAAGGTGATTTAAGGACAGGCTGTTGGTTGTCGCATACGGTAATTTCCAAACTGCTTTTTTTTTTCATCGATTTCATGTGGGCGTGGCTTTTTTTAAAGTAATTTTTATTCAAACTCCAAAACATTGGTCTAAACAGATTTTGTTTAGACCAATTAAGCCTTTTCTTCATAATATCACATTTCAATTATAATACTAGATCTAGAAATCTGTAATATGCTCATTTCTAGCAGCTCTTTGTTTTAATATTTTGTTTCATAAGAGCAGCAGCAGAAAGAATAGCCCACAAAGAGAATACAAGTGGCATAAAAATGCATCAATATCCCATAGTAAGGAGAAAAATAAGCAAAATTCCACTTACTATTCTTGTTCAAGAGTTACTACAGCAGCCTAAAAGCAACCTCACAGTCAGCCAAGCAATGGTTCAGCTAATTGATTTGTGGTGTATAGGATGGAATTCTTTTCCACTGCCTTGTATGAATTTTCCTCAAGGCTAGATAATTCTAAAAGACAGGGAAATTATTTCAGATTTTTTTGGTGTATGTAACGTAGTTCCAAAATTTCAGACTGTTGTATGTAATGACTATTGGATCTCACACACAATTAGGTTTTAGAACCATCATGTTGTCTCCAGGGGGTACAAGCAAACTTCATATCCATGCTGCTGGAAAGCCACTTGTGCCTGTCAGCAGGTCTGTCCTGGGCAGAACACTTGCCTGCTCTTGTGTTCTCCCCAGGCTGGTGCCTTTTTCTCTATTGGTCTTCAGCACATTGAAGTAGAAATGTTGCAGATGGCCAGAGAGGAAATAGAAAAGTTTTCAATGGACATCTTTCATAGTCTCAAACAAGGCTCTCTCTTTAAAATAATGAGTAGTTTATCTTGGTTGGTGATACAAAATGTTTGCAAAAACCACCAAAAAGCCCCACGTAACCTATAAAAGTCTGGTTTTGCATGAAAAGAATGAGTAAGGCAGAGGAAACAGCAGTGTCAGGAGATCAACTTGTGTTGAGTTGCATTATGAGTTTTGGATGAATGATCCTTATTATGCTGGGGGTTGTGCAGTTGACCTGTCCACATGCCAAGCTGCCTCTCTGACCCCTTCCCCCTACACATGGTTACTGTTGCTGGCTTACAACTGTACTCAGGGTTTATCTTGAAGGCTGTCCAGAGTCTTGAGCCAGCTGTTCAGGCCTTCTGCAGGTCTGTGGGAGTCCCTTGGAGCATAAATGCTCTGGACTGCTCACCAGGAGCCAGCAATGCTCTGAGAAGTTGCTGCCTTCTGAGAAGAATTGTTTGATTTAGAAAGGAGCAGAAAGTGTTTATCCTGTGTTTAAAGTGTTCTATTTATCAGCAGCAGCAGAATCCACCTGCTCCTGAATCACACACAGAGCAGTGTATGTTGGGTGGATGTAGCTCAAAGACATTCCTTCTGGTAGATTGTTTTCCTTGACAATTTAGCTGCTAATCTGTCAAGTTCTTCGCTTAATGAACCATGCACAGAGTTATATCATCAGTAAGTTTCTCTACCAATGTAAAGCTCAAACATTAGTATCACTAGGTGCCCAAAAAAGTGTCCTTTTACTTCCCTAAAGTGCCCTATAAAATGCATCTCTAATAGCTTAAAGGAGAGCATATCTGTCACAGTTCCTTCAGATTGCATCTACTTTCTCTTCAGCCTCCTTAGAACCTTCTCTTAAACTAGAGAGAAAATATAACTTTGTGACATTACCAAGAAGCTGGTAACTATTGATGTTACAATAATTCTTAGCATGTAGAGTGGACAGTAAGGAATAACTACAGTTTCTCTGAACCAATACATAGGGAATAATTTCTTCCTGTATTCTAATTTATGAGTTTGTTAAGCTTTATGAATGGAATAGAAATGTTCTCATGAGCTGTTGGTGGTTTTTAACAGTATCCACTAAAGCTTTTGGCTTATTTTTGTAAGGAATCTGAAAATATACCCCCAGAAGATTCAAGTATGTTAATTAGATTTTGAAGTAATCCAGACACATGCACTGTTTTCTTAAGGCTCATTTTTTTTAGAATATTTCAGGATCAAAAAAGGGCATAGATTTCCCCCCCCACCCCTTTCCTCCCCTGCAGACATATGCACATCTAAAGCATTTGAAGAAATCTGTTACAATTTGAAGTTAGGCGATAGTCTAACATTAATACTAGAAATCTTCGTAGTGGTCTTTGGCCTGCAGTTTGTAAAAAAACCTTATGATGTTGGTACCAAATGCAAAAAGTTGTGACTGATGGGAGAATACAGGCATGTCCTCTGCACTCTGACAGAAAAATAGAGTGAGCACTTCTGAAATGATTGAAAGGCAGAGACAGGAGTACACTGAGAACTGACTTGCAGCTGATCCAAAGAAAATGCCTGCAGCTGTATGTGCAATAATTATAGATAGAAAAGGTTATAGTCTTGTTCAGGTACTGCTCTTTGCTTGCTCTGTGGTCACTGCTATTTCCATGTATTTGTGTTGGTCATTGAAGTGGTTTGTTCTGTTAGCACTCCATGCCAGGTAGCTTCCCCACATCCTTCCATAGCTTTTTGGAGGCCCATTTGTGTTTTAAAATCAAAAATACACATGCAAAGCCATCAATGAGGATATCAGGGTTATGTATTTATCTCACAACAGCCAATTTTAAATGTCACTCATAGAAAACAATTAATATTGTTTACCTATATAGGTTTATACTGCTTGTGGAAGCCAGTCAGTGAAGAATTATCTTTGACCTAAATGACAGCCATCTACACTTTGCTTTTTCACCAGTAAGTTCTCCACTGCCTTCTCATTCTTATTACACTGATATAATGCCTAGCAGTTAAGAGAATCAGAGTATTTTAAAGGGTTTTTTTTCTAATTTTTCCAATTATCTTAATTGCTCTAACAGCATCATGGTTTTCAAATGTGGCTGTCAGTGTATTTTATTGTGTAAAATATTAGGTGTCATTATCTGAAATATGAAACCCTGTGCAGATTACTTATACAGTAGATCAGAATTTTCAAGAAAGGACAAGAATACAGATTTTTTTAAGACAGGCTTTGTCCTGAAGGCCTCTATTGTGAAGTTAGCATATATGTTAATTAAAGACATGCAATTAGATTGCTCAGGAAAGCCTCAGCATTTTCAGGCCACTTTTATCTTAAAACATACCACAAAAATGGGCTGTACTCTTTATTGCTCAACTAGATATTAAGCCATACAATATCTTTCTGATTAAATTTCCTAATTAAATAATGTAGCTTTGCAAAATACTTGTGACCACAACCAAACTGAAGCTGGCTGAGTTCTGCTTTGGTTTGGCTTATGGGGTTTTGTTTGTTTGGGTGGGTTTTGTTTGTTTGTTTGCTTGTTTTTAAAAAAAGGCACAATATTCAAAAGCAGATTCCTTGGAATATGAGAAGTCTTTTGAGTAATCCTTGAGTAATTAAAAATTCTGCATCAAACTCCAGCAGTAAAAAACTTTTAATTACGATATTTTGAATTTGAACAACTATTCAGAGGATCTTTAGTAAAGTCATCAAAAAAAGGCATCTTGCAGTACATATTAAATTTCTGTTTGAACCATTTCTCTGGCTGAGACAGCTGTCTTTCAAATTAGTTACTTAAATTCAGGAAAGTCTAAACTAGTGAATTAATAGAATCTACCTTCCAATAAATGTTAGGTTATTTAAAAGGAAATCTTTTAATTATGTATAGGAAAAGACAGTTATGAAATTGTGGAATGCAGATTTAAGCATAAATATGAAAGGCAAAGATTGAGCAAGCATGTAAAAAGACATCTCTATTATCTATAGGGGAGTTCTAAGATTTACAGTTCCAGTTTTTATGTTTACTGAAATACAGATTTTTAAGTGTAAGCTATGACTTCCTCCAGTCAAAGTTTATGACTTACAGTAGATGTTTATATGAGTATCAGCAAAATAAAACTTTCACAATTTGGTAGTTTAGTAATCACATGCCTACACAAGCTGCAATAGCTTGAAGTGAATTCCTTTTACGTGCCATAGTGCTGTTCTGAAGGAGAAATGCTCTTTAAAATCAGCCATATCTGATCAAACCCCACCCAGTCTAGCCCTTGTGAAGATGCTGTGGAGCTATCTTCTAAAAGGATATATTTAATTAAAGAGATGCCCAGCTCTGCAAAATGATCTCCTAACCCCACAGGGCCAGAACAATGAGTGACAGGAAAGAAGCAACTCTATTTTGATATGGGGGACTCCTCTGCAAAGGAAGGAAAAGTCTCATCAGGAGAGCTTCCATCTGCTTCAGGATGTACTGAAATTAAAAGGACTGCATGTGCCAAGGACACACTTTACATACTTTTGGCTGTGCTGTGTGAAGGGATTTTTTTGTGTTAGTTACTAGGCTTTACAGTAGATTTCTATAAATCTGATAGTCTAAGAGTTTACTAGAAATTCTGTTTATGATCAGCTTCTGATTTAATATCCTAACCAAATCCTGTTCTGAATTCTGGTCTAAGCCCCCTAGACTTTGCTGCTGTTGTGGCTGGTCCATGTTGTACAGCATCAGTAACTAATCACTAAGTGTGAATGGCAATGATTTAGGATTACCATGGTGGCACAAATGCTCCTTTGGAAATAAGTCACTGTGGCTCACTCTTTTACTTACCAGTGTTATTTGTGGGATTGCCATTGCTGACAATTGATTCAAAATTAAGTAGTTCTAAAAGGATGAACTTTTTTTTCTTAGTTCCTGCGTATATTTTATTCAACCCCTGGGTAAGATGTTCAATACACAGTGGAGAGATTTATTGATGTAATTTTCTTTGTGGTTTGCCTACAAAACTAGGAGCTAAAATTCATATAGAATCAGTAGACCCAGAGCAATTATAACTTAGGACAGGGAGAAAATTATTTTTTGTAAAAAGGGCTATTTGTTCAATCTCCTCCACACAAACCTCTGTTTTCAAAGTTGATTTCCTTTACTATTGCACAATGCAGCCTGGAGATACTGTAACAACCTTCTAATTAAAAACAACCTGAATTGCCATGGAGATAAAAAAAAATAGAAGTGCTTGCCATAGACCAAGTAAGGAATAAGCCAGGCTGGGAATGTCAAGATACCATTTCTGGAATTTTTATATATGTAAACACAGTTACATGTAGTTAAGTCTCTGCGTTGCACATCCACACATCCATGGCCTGGGCTGTGTCAGAAGTGTAACCAAGGTATTAAGGGATGTGATTATTATGCTCTACTCTACCACTGGTTAATCCACACATGGAACACTGTCCAGTTCTGGTCTCCCCATTTCAAGAGACATTATAAAGCTGGAAAGGACCCAGCAGGGAATTACCAGGATGATTAGAGGGTTCTAGAACTTGAAAAATGAAGAAAAATTGAAGGAAAATGGTTTGTGGAACCCAGAGAAAAGGATGCTTGGGGAGGGGATCTTATCACAGTGCTGCAATACTGGAGGGTATTTATAGACAAGATGGAGGTTCTTTTGCCACTCTTCTTCATGGGAACAGTTAGACACTGGCACAGGTTACCCAGAGAACAGGTGGAGTGTCTCTCACAGGAAATATTTAAGACCTATCTGCATAGAGCCCTGGGTAACATTACCTGAAGCCCTATTTGCAACAGAAGATTAAAGCAGATGATTTCCAGACTCCCTCCCACCCTGGGCTTTTCTATGGTTCTGTGCTCAGGAGAGTAACTTACTCAGTGGCAAAACAGAGGGGATGGTCAAGTCCACTATGGACTAAAGTGATGGAGTCTCTGAGATGATTCTTCTCATCCTTTCCCTTCATTTGTGTGTGGGCCTTTGCTGTCTGCAGATTCATGCATTTTGGGGTCACTGATGTTACCCACAGCACCCACTCCAGGCCTGACCCTACAGCTGCCACATTGTTGTCATGCAGCCTTAGTGGGCTACTTATGTGGATTTGTGGAAACTTTGTCAGACTTCACCAAAAGACACCAAAACGTGCCTTTTTTTTTTTTTTTTTTTTTTTTTCTTCTTCTTCTCAATAAGTCCAATGGTCTCAGTGGGAAGACAGGAACCTTCTTTCTGAGATACACCAGGGTTGTTTGCAAAATTTAGATATCTGAATACTTTGTATGAGAGGCATCATATCCCTTCTACTGGAGACATATATTTTACAAGCTTAAACCTCCTAAACCTGTGACTGTTTATTATAATTACAATTATAATTATGGTGGTGATGATGTTATTTCTTATGCCCTTGCTGAGACTGATGAGCTGCTTTACAACATACAAGTCTCAGAGCCTGTCAGGGTGAATGATGAGGACTATATGAAGTTGTACCCTTTTTGAAAATCTCACTTATCTCTTCTTAAATTATTCTGGTAACAATTATGCAATGTGGCCAAGTATTTCTCATTCAGAAGGTGTTTCATAGGCAGCTGCAGTCAAACCCCTCTATAAGAGGTGTTTACAAACAGAAGTATAGATTATTGCTGGGATTCCTGCAACTGGAAGTTTTATTTAAATTTTTTTAATGTTAAAAATTTAAGGAGACACTTTTGCAGCCAATTTTTCCATATTTTCAAGTGAAAGCAGGTGAAGGGCATTATGAATTATGGAGTCTGCCAACATTCAGAAGGTCATCTTTATATTATTTTAAAATATTGCACTAGTAATCTTACAGTTCAAGCTTACCTAAGAAGAGCAGACAGCTGAATTCCTTATGAACTTGGAATACAGAAGGCCTATACATCATCAGAGACAGGTTTCATGTCACTGTCATTTATTAGGACATTCTGTTCCATGAAGAATGTGTTTATTATACAGCTGCACAAGAGTCTGATTTTCTTGATTTGTTTGTGGTGCATAGGAGGATTGAAGACAGAAAGAATGCAAGGCTGCACCCTGTTCCCCAGGTATTAGTTGTGTCTCAAGAAAAATTTGGACTATTGTGAAACACAGCAAGTAGGAAGATAGCAACAGAAACCATGGTTGGTAGAGAAATGTCTAATGAATCATCAGGCTGGGCATCAGCAAAATTTATGGCTGAAATGAAAAAAGTAAAAAATGCATAAAGAGAATAATCCTGTATATTATTTTATTTACTTGGATGGAGAAAACATTACATTCAAACTGAATTCCTTGCCAGCAGGTTGGGCCAAATCTCATTCTTGCCATCTCATCTGACTTGTTTTGCATTTGAAACAGATCACTTTCAAATTCCTTACAAAAAACAGGAATAAACATTTCTTGGTTTGTAAAGTGTTGCCTGTCAACTCTGGTGAAATTGTTAATTCAGAGCTGGTTTAACTCAAAGTGGTGTAATTTACAAAAGACCTAATGTGATTCCTCATTAAAAAGGAATTTAATTTCACAAGTATCCTGGAAGCCGGGCTGTACCTCTTGTGTGGTGGGACAGGCATCAAGTAAGCAGAAGGAGATTTCTTTCAGAAACCAAGGGCTTTGTTACACGACTGTCTTGCTTAAATCTTGGGGTCACATTGTTACTGACAACCACCTCACATTTCTGGTATGTCCCATGGAGATGTTGTCAGATAATGTTGTCAAATAATTAGTTCCTTATCTCCTTTTGAGTCCTCTCTTCCCCATTTTGGTTCTGCATCTCTTCTCCTCCATATGTCTTATCTGGCCTTTCATTAAAGTTTATCATTTCCTTCTCACTATTTTTATAAAATGCTTGATGGATCATTGCTTATATGAACCCTTGTAATAATTTCCGAATTTACCTTAAGTTTATGTGCTCTGTAACAAAATAGTTCTTTGACTCATTTTTCCAAGATTAAGGTAAGCCTTAATCTTGTTCTTTTTTACAACAGTAAAGCTATCCTCAACCTGTTGACTTGAGAAATTAATTCCTTTCTTTTTGGTGCTAACATCAAAATAAAAACAAAAAACCCACTTGATATCTGAAGATATAGCCATAAAACATAGATAGATTCTCATTTGAGAAGCAGTAAAGATAAGGAAGTGAGCTGGCTTCATTCTGGAAGGAGAAGGAATTTTAATGCTTACTGACACAGTCCTTCTTACACCTAACAGCTTGGACACTTTTGTGAAATCTTTCAAAACAACAATTGGCATAGAAGGAAAAAGCCAGCTTGCAGACAATACCTTCTGTGACCTCAACACCCAAATCCTAGCCCAGAGAGCAAATGTTTCTTTACTACTCACATGTTCTCAGCAGAATCACAGAAATTAGCCAGGAACTTATGCTGAGGGCCAATGTCCTTTGGGGAGCAAATCTTGTATTTCAGAAATCTGAGACGTGTTCTGCCGACAAAATTAATGATGTTACAAAACATTATAATTACTCACGCAGAACTTGATTGATGCAGTATGTTCTGAAAGTTCCCATCATATTATTCATAATTGTCTTCTTTCGAAGAGCAATGAGATGTTCTGACTATACAGTTTCCCTTCTGGGAAGGAGTATTCTGTGTTTTGCAAGTTTTTTAAAAAATTATTTATGCACATAACAATAACACAGAAGGATAATTGTGGTTTAGAATTGCTGGAGTATGTCAGTTGGGGTGGGCTGCTTTACTTATTAGGGCTGTCTACACTGCAGAGAAACATATTTTGAAGTGCAAGGAGGTTCTGATGTATTTCAGTGCATTTATACTCTGTAAGCAATCCCAGAAGAGCTTTATCAATCTGTTCACAACACTACAATTTTAATATTGCATTATGAAGTCTCAGAAATCAGAGGTGGGTGTTCTGTATCCTCTTAGAGGTGTATGCTATCACATAAAGCCCAATCCCCTTCTTTCATTCCTCTTTTGTTCTTAGTTTTTTTAAGATTCCTGTGGCTTTAGCTATGGTTAGAGGGACCCTAGTTTGATCAAAATTTGCATTTTCTGGATTTTTTTTCTAGGTTTGCTCAGCTTTAGAAACTTTTCTGCATTTTTTGTTGCCTAGAGGAAAAACATAAGCCTGGAATGAAAACATCACCTGTTTTTTCCAGAATTTGAGGCAGAGGTACACTAAAGACATCTTTAGATGTGAACATTCTCTATGGTGCACTAAACCAGCAATAACTGGCTAACCAGTCTCCTCTCTGTGATAATTTGGCCTTCTCTTGATAAAGACATTCTTAATACTTTATTGGAGAACCTGTTTCTCTCTTATCTAGAGATGTGGAGTTTCTGTGGTTTTGTTTTGTTGACACATATCTATCCCACTCAAAATCATGGTATTTTTTTAACGACTCTCTGTCAGTTGTCTCATTCTATGGTATTTCTCTTCACTCCCAACAATTTTGTATTTCTCTTCACTCCCAACAATTTAGTACCTGGGTGTCACAGTATTTTGTGAATGTTTCTTGCAGTTACATTTTTATAAAGAAGGGAATACTAGTCCTGTGTTAGATGGAGAACTAGACTCTGAAGGGCCTGGTTACATTACACAGTACAGGACAGTTCTGAGATCCCCAGATATCTCTACTAAATTGTCTCATGGAAATAAGCAGCATAAAGCTATTAGAAATACCAGCTGGGGTCTTGGGAATGGTACAGTTGTCTTGTTATAGCCCTACTGCAGGACTCATTAGCACTGTTTCTCAAATGAAGATATCTATTATAGCTTCAGGTTTGGAGTTTGAATGGCTCAGCCCAGTGCTGTCCTAAAGGAATGTGCAGTGAGGATACTCCCAGTGGCTCTGGTTCCATGGAAGATCAAGGTATAGAGGGTGTGGACTCTCCTTTGGGATGGGTTTGGAACATGGGGGAGGAAAGCAAATTGACTAAGAGCACAGAACCACTCCAAAATAAAAAGTTACCATTCTAGACTCAGCTTGAGTAATTTGCCCAAAATTACCCCAGGAGTTTTAGGAGTTCAATTCCCTCTCCTCTGCTCAAGCCCTAAGGACACACATACTTAGAACACTGCTTTTGCTGCCTTCAGTGTTCCTTACTCTCCATGTAATGTACAAAGTATATTACTAATTGTATTGCTGTGTGGTTCTTTGGGCTTTTGTGGTTTCCTGGTGTTAACAGGATTGTCTGAAAAGAGAAACAATGCCAGGATTTTCAAGAATTCCAGCAAGGACACAGGGGAGTTGAATGGAACATTTCCTCTGTTGGATGTCATGGGGTTTAATGCTCAGCTTTGATGGTCTGGTGTTCAGGCTCCACATTTGCCATTCAGGGTAGTGAAGCAATACTCTGGTTCAGATTCCAGCCACAGTATGAAAATCTTAGCATCTTTCCAAAATTACAGGAATGTAGAAAAATAGGCTTGGAAGAAGCCTCAAGAAACCATTTAGGCTATCCCCCTGACAAAATCTGTTTGTTCCATAATCTTTCTGACAGCCTTAGAAATTATTAGGTAATAGCCTGAAACAAAATGAATCATGTAAAAAATCTGATTTACATTCTGGTTGATATTTGCCCTTATGCAGAAGCCAGCAGAAAACATCCAATTTTCTCTCTTAACATTACGTTAAGATTTAGGCTGACACAATCCTTCATAATCAGTGTGGGTGGGCAGTTGCTGGCAAAGAAGGGTTAGATCCAGAAAGGAATGAATCTCTAGTGGGAATGAGCCTTTTACCTCTCAGTCCACAATGTGGTGTGCTTGACTTAGTAGTTTTCTTCTAATGCATTAAACTTGCTTTACCTCATAATTCCCATAAATCACATATTTCCACATTGCTGTCTGTGTAACAAGTCAGACTGAGGTTAATGTATGAATGATTAGCCCATAGCTGGCCATAGGATGGAGAGCTGTGATTCAGAGCTGCTCAGGCTCCTGGATTTTAAAGTAAAATACCAATACACTAAAGTTTCCTAGCTTCACCTAATGAGAATTCTCTAGAAGAGCTAAGAACATATAATTCCAGAAAGTGCATGCTGCAAGTGAGCTTGAGCTTTTTTGTGAAAGATGAAGAACTGTTCATTTTAATACCTGTTTGGCTCTGTGCTTTCTTATTTTAAGGACTATATCTGAGGGTTGCAAGTATGGTAGATATATTTATGATAATAATAACTATTCATTGAACATACTTAAACTTTAAAGAGTACTGATAACTTTATATTTAAAAAAAACCCCTGTATTAAGAATTTTAAAGGTACATGAATAAAGATTGATATGAATAATTATAATAGTCACTCCTGTACCTTTGAAAATTCAATTCATGCCAGCTGAGGATCTGCATATTTCCCTTTCTCTGAAGAGCATGAGGATAAACTGGCAGCAAAATTGCAATGTCTCTGGTAGTCTTTGTGTGCCAAAAGCATGCATAGATGGTAGATGTTCTTAACCATGAATATGCATTTACATTTCTATCAGAGATAAGGTGCAATATTTGGGTGGGGAAGTACAGCAGCTGTACTGTTTATTTAAAGCCATACCTGGCTTGGAGTATACAAAATGCCAAATTTTATAGTAGTGTAAACAAATCCCAACAGCATTTTAAATAATTACATTTCATTCTTTGGAGACAGAGAAAGCATCCTTCCTAAGGATTTGGAAGTCTGAGAAAGGATATAATTTTTTTCTTAACCCCTTAGAGATCTCTCTAAACTGGATTTCTAATTTAAAAATCTCTTTTTTAAGTAGTACACACAAATGATGAAATGCAGTTGTCACAGTGGAGCAATTTAGATGAAGAACCACCTGCTTGTCTTGGAATAGTTATGCTGTACCTTCCCCAAAAATTATTTGTTACTTTAATGCTGTAGGTATGGTGAGTTAGGGAGGTTTCCCTCAAGGGATGTCACAGGCATAATTACGTTTCAGTGTGAAGTGGATGGACGGCTGCTGTGGTAAATGGCAGTAAATTAATGTTATTATTTCTATCAAATATTTTCACAGTAAAGCATTCTTTAACATTCTTGGAGAAATGCAGGCGAGAGCTTCTCCATTTCTTTGTGGCACAGAGTCACCTCAAGGGGAAAGGAACAAGGCCAGCTCCTGTCACACCTGTTCCACTTTATAAGCTCAGGAAGGGCTGGAAAGAAAAGTTGTCTAGAGTTTCAGCCTAGATTTCTATTCAGAATTACATATAAATTATGGCTATGCCTGGAAGCTGATGAGAAAAAAGAATCACCAATGTGAAATCATTACCTCTTGGTTAAATAATTCTTTGAAATAGATTAAGATGTTCCACACACTGGATGCTTGGCCTTTTCAAGGCTTGTGCTTTATTATTTGTTGAAGCTCCTGCACTACAGCAAAGTGACTATAGAGTTTCCTGACACTGTGATCTCTGCTCACCAGAGTATAAGACTCTGCATACTTTTCCTGTGATATAAAGAGAGGAGCTATAAATACTCAAAAGCTAACATTATGGTGAGGCTTGTAAGGTATTGCTATGATGTGAATTTAGGCCATTATAGAACTGGCATGAAAAAAACAGTCTGGCACGGTTTTTTGGAAAAGAATACAGTTAAAACTGACAGTTGATGTCAGTTAAAAGCTGACATTTATTCTTTTTTCTTGCTCACTTCACTGAATTGTAATATTAGACATGTTACCTCCAAATCATTCATGTCTGGAACATCAAAGTCACACTCCCACTCCCATGTTAGGTAACCTCTGTTTTTTTCCAATCAACAACCTCCAGATGTAGAATATTTCCTGGGAATCCTCAGGGGAGTCAAACTGGGAAGTTTGGTGGTTTGGTTTTAATATAAAAGGTTGTATTACCTGGCCTGTAAGTACAGGAGGCTGTTGCTAAGACAGGAAAGTCTGGCAGGGCAGTGTGGGGTAAAGGTGCACTTTGGCACTGAAGATGCTGGGAAATGATTGGCAGCAGGGATATTGCTTCTCTAATGAAAAGAGCATGCATGCAAGGATTCATTTACAGATTAATTTGCCAAATCTCTTCTGATTAAATATTTCCTCACTAAACCTTTTGTCCATCTGTTTCTCTGGAAGTCTTTAAATATTACCAGTTTCACTTTAAAATAGCCAGTGAGCTGGTTTCTTGTCCATATGCAAGTTTCTAGAAGGAAGAGAATATACTGATAATTTACAGGTGCTAAATCTGATCTGTTTCTCCAAGTCTCCTTACTTTGCATAGTTTAAAAGCACAGAAATCAAAGAATATTTTATATGTAAATCATTAGTGAAAAGAAATAAAGAGTAGTAAGAAATTAAATAGTCAATTGGAATGTCTGATTTCCTTTTTTCCATAAGGAAGGTAAAAGTACTTATTGCACTCTAATAGAGAATAGACATAAAATATGATGGAATTCCTTTGATTCTTTTTACTGAAGCTGGGCAGTAAGGCAAGTTTCTTAAATTCGTGTTTAGCTTCAGGCAGTGAAAATCTAACTACTCCAGGTGGAATAAATGCAACATCAAGAAATTAAATTCTTCCTGGCATGCTGCGATTATATTTAGTATTGGATTGACAGCTAGTTTTGGCTTCTAGTCATATTTTATCACTTTTTTTTTTTAATCCTCATCTTTGCAGGTTATTTAAATTTATAAAGCATGGTACTGATGTGACAAAAGAATGCAGAAAAATACCTATAATGTATTTATAGGTATAAAGGTATTTATAGGTTTAAAGGTATTTATTAATACATTAAAATAAAATATAGACATCTCTGTACTTTAAAGTAATCTAATTACACCTTTTTGCATTGTATTTAGATTGTTTTAATTTGTGAGGGGACAGAAAGAGATTATTAGAATTTTTTAATCAGCACATGAGCCAGTATCAGTTTCTTCACCATCAGTAGTATTTAAATTTTCCAGGTTTCCTGTAGTGCCTGTGTTGAAGTAATGCACATTTTGTCTAAGCCATGTGCAAGAATGTGATTTTTGTTGTGAACTTTCCAAAATAAACTGAATAAACTTAAAAAAGCAGAGATGCAAGTATTGACTGTAATATTACACTATTGAGGTCAGAAGGGGTTGATTGTGCATTTTTCTTAAATGGACACCAATTTTTTCTTTTTTATTTTATAACATGGTTCTTATAATTGAAGTTTTAAGTTTCGTGTTTTCTCCTGAATGCATTGAAATCATTTGCCTCAGTCCCTCAATACCATTTTTTCACCCAAGAGATAAATCACACTGCAAAAGAGTAAAGTGGGAAGAAAAGTGGAAGAGAGCACATGGCTGTGCTGGCCACAGGGGTGTCCTTCTGCAGAGACCCTCTTTGCTCTTCCCTCCCTCCTTCAGCAGAGAGAGGGCTCAGTCCTCAGCTCAGAGCCTGCCTGCTAGCAAGGTGAGAGAGCATCATGAGACATTTAGTCCTGCCTTACATAAGAATTTTAAATTTCCAAGGTAGTGCAGAGCTCTTAGGACTTTGTCATTTAAACCCTGACTGTGTGGGGTGAGAGCACAAGTGTGTGTTCTGCCATCGGCCCCACAGCTGTTCCTCCCACTCAGGTGTTTTCAGTCCCTCTAAAAATGACCCCTCACAGCCAGTTAATTACCTGCTGGGAGGACACCATTCTTTCCACTCACACTGGGAGTGGTCCCATCCTTTGGAGGAGGAGCTGGGGTATGGCTGGGTACTGCAGAAAAGAAAGAAAGTCAATGTATTTTACACTGGATATTACTGGTAAGGGGATTTAAAAATTGAGCTAAATGCTTGGGATGGGATGCTGAAACATTTTTTCAAGTATTCCTATCTCACCATAAAAAAGATATTTGTTTGTTTTATGACTGTGCACTGGTATAAATAGAACTATTTTAAAATAGCATTGTTTGAAAAGCTGATGCGATCATTTTACTTATTTTTCAGAATTTAGGTTGGAGGATTTCATTGAGTTCTCCATATGTTATCAAAATTTGAAAAATTCTTTCCTGTGTATGCCCTTCCCCTTCAAATTTTGCAAAAGCAAAAATGATTAAGATAAATCATTGGAAATACTTAGATGTGTAATTGCACCTTCCCTTAGAAAGAAAGCCTTCCTTTTTAAGAAGGAAACATGAACTCTCTCAAGGTAAATTCTTGCTTAGTGCTCAGGCCCAACATTTTAGATAAAGTAGCAGCTATGTTTGCTTTTCTGTTTAAATGACTATGTATGTGTGCATAAGTTTGCTATTATGGTTAGTATGTCACAAAATTCAGTGGTGAACAGATGAAGAGCTCAGAACAGTAAATTGATCTCATTTTTCAGGCAGTTGAACCTCTAAGTATGGTGAAACTACATATTCAAGTCATACTGTTTGTATGAGGATACATTGATCCTGAGAGATGTGATTAAAAACATACCACTTTTATTTTTTTTCTTTTTTTTGAAAAACAGCATCAGAATCTCTTGTGTTGTCTGCCACAATGGTTTACATTTCTAGCCAAATTAAATGTGTTTCAGCTTTGAAGTTTCCTTGTTACCTCTATTTCTTCATATGTCCTGTTTGCTGGCACGTGTGGGAATTTGTGCAGTGTGTTTGTGGTAGGCTTTTTGTGGAACACCAATAATCTGCATGGACTAACTTTACTCCTAACTTGTCTCAAACTGAGAAAACTAGAAAGCAGTAAAGATAAAACAACTGGTCATAGGAGCACACCCTGCAGTACCTCTAGCTCTACTATTCCTGAACCTTCTGTTTACCCTGCATTTTTAGGAGTGGGATGCTATGGTGTGGTTGTGAGAACTGTGCAGGTGCTCATTTCTCTGCTCTCTGCATGTGTAGGTAATGAAGCTGCCTCATTAAGGACTGATTAAGAACTCCTGTGTCAGGCCAGAAGTCTCTCTCCAGGAGTGGTAAATAGATGCTGCCAGAGCTTGTGCACCTGGCCCCTGACTGCAAATCACTCCCCTTTATGCTGCTGAATCCATTGCATTAAGAGGTAACTACTTATTCTATTTTTTGTCTTTGTAACAGTTTCCCAGCTAAGCTTTGGTGAAAGACTTCATTTGCTATTTTTCCTAAGCAGAACCAAAGGTAAATCCTGTTTGTTAGGGCAGAAATAATTGGATCCACTGTATGTTTTATGTGTTTAAGAAATTGCCTGCTGAACTACATCTTTCTGTGTGTAGCCTGACATGATTTCTATTGTGGGTTTAGAGGACTGCAAATAGAAGTTCTACATGGAAAACACATTTTATTGCCAACACACACATGCTTTCTGAATCACTTGAAAGTTTTATGTAAAACTGCCTGTTTTACTTGTCAGGCTGCAGATATTTTCATATCTACTTGTGTTAATCAATTTAAATGAAGAATGATAATTAAGCTGGTTGTGAATCACCCCTAAGCTGTCAAGGTAGTCATTCTTGCCAGTGTTTAGCCATTAAAGTTTTCAGGGACAAACTGATTGCCAGCTTTATACGCTCAACCCAGTTCAGTCATAGACAGGAATTTGTTAGTTTTGTCTGAGTTTATGAGTTCTAAATTAATTTTTAATATCTGTAACTGAATCAGTCAATGTTATCGCTAACAAGAATCTGGAGCTGAAGGAATCTGAATTCTCCATAATTAATGTTTATGCAGACTCAGCTTGTTCCATTTCTTACTTTTTGCTCCATGAACTTCTTCTATCTCTCTTATAGTTTATTTTCTTTGCATTCTGTTTCCTAATCACTTTAATATTCCCACCCTTCTGTTTTTCACTTTATTTTTATCTGTATTTGGTTACTTACCCTCTTTTCTGTCTTACTGCAGAACTGATCATCCACAGAAGAGTTGCATTTCTTTACCATTTTTTACCCCCTGCTCTGATTTCTCCTGCTGTAACTCAGTGTGGATGCTTATGTACCTCAGAACCCTGCTAATGTGATAACATGTGCTGACTTTCTGCAAGAGCTCAGGATCAGCTTTCCATGGTCCCAGTTGGTTTTCATGGAAGAACAAGTTATGGCTGTGGCATTGCTTTCCTATGATCCCTGCTGATATATGGATTCAGCATTGTTAGTTGCCAGGTAATTTGCAAGACAAGTGCCTTTTGTCAGAAAACTGGCACAACAGAAGTTGTTTAGAACAGTTCTGTTCTAATCCTGTGTCTCTGGTTACCCTGTAATTACTAGATCCAACAGATAGCCTGACCTTGGGGATGTGTAATTCCTTCCGTGGTGAAGAGAGATCAGGCTTTTCCCAGGTTAGGGATATGCATGAAACGATACTCGTTGGAAAATTAATTTCTCATGTATTGGACATATGGCTTACTTTCCTTCTCTCTGACTCCAGCAACAGTGGCTGTTTTTGGAAGGATTATGTCAGCCCAAGAACCAGGTTGTTACGTTGCTTTTGCATTTTGTCTGATCTGTGAGTAGCTCTTAGCTAAAGAGGTCGATTCTTTCTAGCACAAGTAACTATTGATGAAAAACAGGATATGGCAATTTGGAGAACTGTGTGAAATGGACTGTCCCTGATGACAAACAGCTTTTAAAAAATGTCACAGGTTTAAAATAACCTGATAGCAGAACAAAAATTCTCTGGAATATGATTCAGTGGAATATCTTGACTTTTCATTTCTGACAGATGGAACTGCATCTGGTAGTGTAATATAAGTGGTCCCATTCTAAAGAATGGGAAATTGAGATAGTGAGTGCAGCCTGTCACTTGGCAGAATATCTTGGGGCAGAGCTATGTGACTCGAATAAGTTCAAACAATTTATGATTAGAACTACCAGAACACCACCACCTTTCCCTTGAAGGGTGTCCAGATTAGTCTACTGTTGATGCTAGAGTTTTAAATCTTAACAATTTTCAAGTTATGTTTATAAAGTTTATTAAAAAATCTGTTTCCTTTAAGCTTCAATGTTTTGGTTGATATCCTCTTGTTTCATCACAGCTAAATTTAACCATATACAAGCATTGCCAGCCAGTTATTTCAATTTCTAATCGAAGCTCAAGTTTTCTGTTGTGTTCAATGTCATGTCAATGGTGACAGATGCCATCTTTTCCATATTAATTTTGAAATCATGTGACCATGAAGTCTAATTTTTATAAGGAATATTTGCCTGCAACAAATGTCAGATAGACCTAATAATGTTTTTATTCTGTGTTTTCCTCTCAGCTTCATTTTGTCAAGCTAGCTGGATAAGAGTTATTTCAGTTGTGATTAGACCAGCATAAATCGTGTCCTGTCATTTATATTCTCTCATGAGCACTAGAGGAAAAGCTGGTTAGGCAGACATGGAGCAGTGAGGGCTGGCTGCTCCCTGAGAGAGGGTGAGTCAGGAGATGAGGGGGATTAGACAGACAGCAGCACCCAAGTGAGGGGAACAGGGGGCAAGCACAGCCTTGGGATGGCCAGGCAGGGCCACTGAGGCCCGGCTTTGGGCACAGTGGGCTGGATAAATAGAGCTCAGGATGAGGCAAGGGCTGGGCTGCACCACGGCAGGAGGTGCAGCTCAGGTCAGGGGCTGATGGCAGAGGCTCAGCTGAAAAGCAGCTCCCAGGGGAAGGGGCTTTGGCCCAGGCTGTGCAGGCAGGGGAGGGAGGGGAGGGGACCAACCTGGACAGGCTGCAGCTGCACTCCCTGCCTTGGCCCCCAGCCCAGCCTCCAGGACGGACCCTCCTCGGGCCCTTGCCTATGCTTTGCACTGTTTAATCTTGTAAGAGCTGTTGAATGCTGATATATTTGTTTATTCTATTCTCTGGTAAGGTTTCTAAATCCATATTTAGAAACTTGATTTTTTTGGTTTTTTAGACTACTGGAGGCTGAAAATTCTTGACAAAGTCCTGTAGGTTGTTATGTGTGTTCATGGGACTTGGACTTTTCTTCTCTGTTTTATCTCTTCCAAGTTCATTGCTATTATTTTCCTGTTGCACTGATACTTGAAGCACTGTCACCTGAGGTATGACCCATGCCAAATGACATATGTAATTTATCTTTTGTTTATTCTGTGCTGTTCCATTTTATTGCTATTTAGTAGGGACATCTGTGGGAAATGTCACCAGCCATGCAGAGTAACAAAGCCATAATGCAGGACTTGTTTTCTCCCTCGTGCTCTGTTTAGTTCCATGACATTCCTTTCTTGTAGCAAAGCTGTCTTAAAAATGCTGTGACCACAGCTCTCCTTGCTTCAGGTCTGACAGAGAAAGGGCTTTTGTAGAACTTTGTAAATTGAATGTCTGAATTAATTCAGGGTGAAAGCAGCCCATCAAGAAAGAAGACTATGTTTTTTAATCCTGTACATTTTTGGGTTTTCATTATACTAGTTATTCTGGCATAAGTAAGTGGGAGTAAGAAAATGGGGTGCATGTGGGAAGGCTGTGAGCACCAGAGAAGGCTGCTGAAGCTGACATTTCAACTGTCTACCTGCTGGGTGCCTGGGTCATTAATTTTGTAGCATTTAGTGTTAGTACCAGTTTAAAGTACTTTTTCCATCTACCAACTCTGCCCTTGCTGCTTTCTCTGTGCCATGGTGTGCCAATCCTTCTGTCAAAATCAACTGGCTTAAGGGGATCAAGGACTGCATGGAGAGCAGGAATACCTTGTGATGATTTTGCTGCTGTTTCCTCTGTGAAACCATGTGTCTGGAATGTACCAAATGAACCACAGAAGCACTTATTGTGTGCTCTGCATGGGAAGACCATATCAGAGGCCAGTTATAGATTTTTAATAATATTTCTGATGTGGAATAAACTGTTTAGGAGAAATGTGAAGCATCAATCAGAAATTCTTCTAACTTAGCTTTCGAAATCCTTTTGTTTTTACTTAGTCTGATGTTTAAATGTGACTACTCTCACATTGCTTACAAAAATGAATAGTGCAGCAATTAAAATGTATTTCTGTTCTCTGCTTGTTTTAGCCTAATCCACAGCAGTTGGTATTTGCTGTAACTACACAACTTGTGTTAAAACAATTTTGAGTCTGCCACCTGTCATTCTTATTTTTTCCTTCCATATGGCATACATAATTTCTTTATTTCTTGATACAAACACTCTAAATCTTCTAAATATTTCTCCTTGTGTAATATAAGGCTGGTAACTCTCTGAGATTGTATTTCTTGTGCAAAGTAAGACAGAATCATACCCTGACACAGAACAACAAATTCACCATATATTACTCATATTTTACTTGTGGCATAAATTCTCATACTGTCTGTTAAGAAGGTGATTTATTAAGGCTCTAAGTTTCTTTAGAAAAGGGTGTTTGGAAGCTTTCAGTAATTCAGTGCACAGCACTTGATAGAGTTGTCAGTCCTTTTATCTGCATAAACAGTTTTATGACTACAAGGGTGAGACAAATGGGGATTTCGTCCTGCAGTTCCAAGTTCCTTTGCTATTGTTGGCTACCTGCCAGAGCAGCATGGAGTAAACATGCAGGATTTTTCTCCTTATTCCTGGCATTTGATAAAAGTGGCTCCAAACTGATTTTTGCAGCTAGAAAGCATTCCATGGCCCACTGGAATTCCTAAATTTGTATGCAGTGGCCTATGGAATTCTTAATGGAGAAGCAGTATGGATTTACTTAGACTTACTTTGTTGGAGAGGGTGATTACTGCCTGTTAATTTTACTCTGACCTTACCTAAACATTTTAAAAGGTCAAAATAAAACAACAAAGTCTATTTACAGTAAGGCAAATCTATTTCATGTCTCCACTACATGCATAAATCTTTTTCTTAGTGCATGGCAAAAATAATTTGTCCTGCCATAAAGATTACGTAGCTTTATGCTTTTCAGCTTTTCTGGAGTGTTTTTAGAGCCTAAGCATTATATAAAAACATTTGAGAAAATGAATCTGGGAATAAGTTGATGCCGGTAAAGTTTTGAAGAAGTTTGTTTAACAATTGAGTCCTGATCCCAGGCCTGTGAGCATGAAAAGGGCATATGAAAGTTTCTGTGCCTAGTTGGGGCCCTGACTGTATTTGAAAGCAATGAACTGCTTCTCTGTCTCTCTGCATGGATGGTACTTAAATTATAGTGTTTCCAAAATATGTGAACTTCAAAAAATGTCTTAAAGTATCATTGGTGATCTATTACATTGTTTTATCCTAGATTTTAAAGAATACATGGCATTGAAGGATAATTTTGATGTAGATTTTCCAGAAAGTGTGTGCTCCTCTTTTCTAGTCATTGCTTACTGGAATTAAGTGAAATTAATATAGGCATTTAAAATGCTTTTCTTAGACCAGTGTTTTGGATGGTGACAGAGACAGATTTAAAAATTAGTAATTGTGTGTTTCAGAAATCACCTTAACTGACACAGGACTGTACACTTTATACTGCAGAATTTTTTATTCTGGCTACATTTGTATGACTGAGTCTAGCAGAATGCCCCTGCTTGGCCTCCTGTCACACTGTTCTGAGAAGAGCTAAATCCTACATCCCAGATATTTTTAGTCTCTAGGGTTATGTTAGTCCTGATTTCCTAATTAGATCTATTCCCAGAAGGTAAGCTGTTTCTATATCACCAACTTCTAAGGTGCATATTCCAAGCCATCATTGAGAAGTGGGTTTTTCACGTATGCAAGTATCAATGTGCCTTCTGCAAAAATGGGGTTGCAGAGAGGTGATAAATATGTTGGTTTGGATTTCATTGGAAGATCAAAGCTTAATAGCTCATGCAGTTATAATGACTGTCAGAAAAAAAATTCTGAAGTCTTTACCCTCCTGCCCTTCCATTAAATCAAGTAACATCTGCTACTAGGTTTGTACTGTCACTCCTGAGCTCCATCTTGGGGTAAAAGTGACAAGTAAAATGGTAAAACACATCTGCAAGTTAATCCTTGACAAAGTCACTAGTTACAGGATGATTGAGAAACTACTGTCACCCCAAAAATGGTATTGATTTTTTTCCCCTATTTATAGCACTTACAGTGTTAAAGCAATTGATCCTTTTTTTAATTATAATTTTTAATGGCATGAAAACTTGAGACATTTTTGCACCTGTGGAATTTTGGTTCTTGAATTGCCTGTGCATGAGTTGGGAACTGGTTTTCCCTCTGTGTGTTCTTGATATCTAGGCAAGTCAGGCTAATGAGGGGATAGGACCTGGCTCTGTGTTAATTACCCAATCTTCTGTCACTTTGTTATTTGTCTTTGGGAATGGGTTTCCCTGTGTAAAGCCCACCTGCATTAATAAGGATTTCAGAGTCACAGTTTCAAGAAATCACAGAATACGAGAATCTATTATTTCTGCCCAACAATTAAAGTTTTGTATTTTTGCTCTCATTAAGTTGAGATCACTTCCTAAGTTGGAATTGCCTCATTCATTGAACCTTGGGTAACCTTCCTTCTTAATTAACTTTGAGAAAGCATGTAAGTGTAAGCCTACAGATTAATTTTTATTTCTGTGTGTACTTTACTGTCTGCCAGAAGAAACATTTAATTTCCTGGTGACAGGAAGTCCTCTTTGAGCAAAGAATCCCATTCTTTCTGCTGTTATTCTGAGGTCCAATACTTAATTAATTTCTGAAACATGAACAAACAAGGAATCTCTGTGAATTTGAATGAAGTAAATGCATAGAGGAAGTACTGTCAGTCACCAGGTTGTTCTTTGCACAAACACAATAATCTGGACTGAGAGGCAAGTAGCATTGCTAGAATAATCTGGACTGAGAGGCAAGTAGCATTGCTAGAATTTATAAAATACTGTCTTGAAGAGCCATAAATATCTCTTATACTTCCAAAAGAGATAAACCATCTCAGATGCATTTGCAAGTTTAAGTGTATTAAAGCTTCCAGAGGGTTGCTGTTTGTCAGTAGGTGTCTGATGTCTCTTGACTTCTGGCAGAGTGTAAAATTGGAGGCTGGCTCTGTGTCAACTTCTGCTGACAGAATCTGCCATAGCTTCCTATAGATAGTAGTCCATAAAGCCTCTGTAATATAAGCTGTTGCCCAATAAAAAGTGAAATCCCTTCCTGCCGGTGCCAACTATGACAATCCAGCGATATGAGCCAGCTCTAAGCTTTGCCTTTTGCTCTGAATAAAGGTTCATGTCTCATTCTTCATTTGTTTGGGCTCCCAGATCTTGCCTCACTGTTTGTACTCTGCTTGTCTGCTTTGTTGGCACTTGGATGACATGAGATTTTAGGCCAACAGCTTCTAAGAAACACAAAATTTTTAATAGTTTGAAGTAGAATGTTAAGTTTTTCAGTACGAGGTTGCAACTTAGCAATTGATGTGTCTGTCTTTTAGAGAGAAATCCTATTTCTCAGTCAAAAGTAATTTCTTTTCCTTTCTTTTTTCCTAATTGTGCTTTTATACAAAAGTTATATAAAGTAGAAATGATGAATTCAAGCAAAACATGAAACTAATTGTATTGTACTCTTAGAACAACTGGAGTCCTACTTAGATACAAATGCTAATTGAACGAGTGTTACATTTTAAGCCTCAGCTCTTTTACATGGGTGTTTTCCTTTGAAAATTTTTCTGTTTATCTCTCTATGCCTAAACATGGGTAACTAAAGACTAAGTTTTTATTCTTTGGCCTGAACATAGTACTTTTAACATATTATTTTTCTGAAAAGTGGTGCAGAACAAGTTAAAAAAAACAGCACCTCAACTGGAGGAATCTCAAGAAACTGCACTAATGGCTGAGGAACTGACAGTGGGTTGATCTCTGTAAATATCAGTGGGAACTTCTCTTGAATGCAACAAAGGGGCTGCAGTGCTGTGGGGAATAGACATTAACAGCATGCAGAGGAAAAGACTGGTGATGGCACAAGGTCTATGGAAACATTAAAATGATGTACTGGTGATTAATCAGATCTTGAGGATAAATGTCTTTTTGCTAGCAGCAGGAGTTTGTCTTAAGCTCTTTGGCATCAATAGGTAATGTCTATTCTGGCACTTTCTTGGCACACAGAAAATAAAGTGAAAAATTATAGATTTGATATTAGCAAATTGTTGCTTTATTCATGATTTGTCATTGACCATGTGCTTCATAACTGCTCACTGTGAATGGGCAGAATTTGGTTTTAAGTTGAAAAAATGTTCCCATCCAGCTTTTGGCTGCTCCTGTTGGGAGCTGGTAGGCCAGGTACTCATGGCCAGGACACACTGCCCTCTTGGATTCAAGACAACAGGTTTTTATTGTTCCTGTAGATCCAAGTGAATTATTGAAGAACTAAATATGAATTAGTTATGTATCATGGGTTAATAAGAACTTGATGTTAAGGGACTAATTGATTTGAAAGAAATGCTGGATTTTTAAAGGTAAGACTTCAAAGGTAGTATTGATGGAATTATATAAATGTTAAATATTGGTCAAAAAAGTGAGTCCTGTGGAACTGTCTGATGAAAAAAGATGTTGCCTAAACTACCTAGTATAGAGAGGCAAATTACATGTTATAAAAGCTGTAACATGAGCTCCTGTAATCCACATGAATAGTATAAAGCAAAATGCATAAGATTTCAGTAGACTGTAAATAGTTATTTTAAGCATTTCTTGAATGTGTTTGTATTAGCCATTCCTTTGGATGCATTCAGAAAGAGATTTTGTTCACCCTTGTGCTTCTGAAGTACACTGTGACTTTAAATGCTCCATTGAATCAGTGGAGAAAACCCCATTCTTTGTTTCTACAATGCATAGTGAAAGAAATCAGAGCTTTTTATGTGTTGTGGGGTGGTTTATTTTTTGTTTTGGTGGGGTTTTTTTGGGTTTATGGGGGTTTCTTGGAGGTTTTTTGGGGGGTTTGTTTTGTTTCGTTTTTTTGCTTGGGTTTTTTTTTTGGTTGTTGTTGTTGTGATGTTGTGGGGTTTTTTGTGTTTTTTGTTTTTTTTTTTTTTGTGGAAAGGGAGCAATGACGAGGACTTATCTGTGTGCATGTCCAGTCTTGAATGGCCAGTAAAAAACATGTTGCCACTCATGGAAGCAGCTGGCAATTGGTAATCATTGTGTTGCAAATATCTCATTTTGATGCACGGAATTATTTTTCTACAGTTCACTGTAGTCAAAGGAATTATTTCTGGAGTGAGGAGTTGTGGCTGCAGTTTGAAATATATAATATTTATTGTTAATCCTTTGCTATTTAAGTAAATTGTAAAAGCTGAAGGATGCCCGACTTCCAGGCGTGCCATGATAAAGATAAACTAGCCTGAAGTGGCTTTACTGAAAAGAGAAATCAAATCGGTGCCATCTCATTTTGATCTCCTATTATGTTATGCATTCTGGTCACATTTCCAGTGTTTCACTGAAAAATTAACTTATATGTTTGCTGTTCTGAAGTAGGTAATAAAATTTTAGAGATATTGTAGAATTTATGAATATAATGATGATCTAGAAATTCCATTATTGCATAGGAGAGTCTGAATGTCTGCTTCTAGGTTCAGCTGAAAATTAAGGTTTCTATCATAGGTCTCCTTCAGCCAGTAAAGAGAATATAATGAGAAAATGGCTGGATGATAATTAAGAAACACTAGATGAGTTAGGTGGAAAAGTAAAATGCCTCGTGTAGGAAAAGGCATCTCTGAAGTACAAAACATTCTTGGATACCACAGGAGTAATTTTGGTTTACATTTCTGCAATAAATGACTTTTTTCTTATTGGAGAATTGTTATTAGAGAAATAAGAGCCAAGAAGTTGTTCCTGGGGTCTGAAGCTTGAACTCTTAATGTGGTAGTTCAGTAGTTCATGAAGTTCAAGGTAAATAGAATAATGTCCTACTTGAGATAAAAGCCTCAGTGTAATGTAGATAATGTATATTTTAATTTACATTCTGAAGGGTTATAAACCATAACAGCATACCAAACATATGGTACAAAATGTGCTCAAAAATCCCAGTATAGCCAAACACCCAAGCAACAGATTCTTTTTTGACTATCTGAATTTTTCAGATCCATGTATTTAGGTTGGGTGTCCCCTGAGAAACAGGTTTTCGTTGGTATTTCCTGCTTCTAGAATTATTGGAAGTTTGAGCCTTTCCCATAGTAGATCACAGTTCTGACTCAAAAAATCCCAAACTAGAGAGGTACGAGGGAACAGAAAAACAAAAGTAATATTTAGGCTTTTTAGGCCTTTGCTTAATAAAGGCACAGATGACTGGAGCTAAGCAAACCTGTCATAGCTCATAAAATAACAAACTCTTAAGGGTGAGAAGAATGGTGTAGTGGAGTGACAGGTCTTTGTACACGTGGCAGGATAAGCACATGGTCAGCACCTCATGATGAAGGCTCCAATGTGTAAGGAGCACGTTGGAGGAGGACAGAAGGTGGAAGACAAGCCAGGCTGAGAAAGGTTTGCTTTTGCTAGTTTAGCAGCACGATGTCAGAGCAGTTATGCTTGATTCTAGTCCCCCCAAAAATTCAGTTGACTCAGGATGTCAGTTTGCCACTTTAAAAATAGGGATGGTGTATTCTGACCTTGCTGGGCAGCTGTGAGGATAAGCTGTAATGAATTTCAGAAAGCCACTCTGATGCTACTGTGTTGGCTGAACTTGTTGGGTATAAAGAGCAGCACTGTTCTCCACTAAGCTTAAAAATCATGGGTAATTAATAATAGTATTCACATAGGCAGTTTCCATGGGAAAACCATGAAAATTTAGTTGTGTTTATTGAATCCAGTTACCAAAATGATGCAAAAGCATAAAAAACCTAACAAAACCTCCTGATGTTTACCATTTGTATTATAAATATTTTGTAAAATTTGGCAGTATCTGACGTTTGAATGAGGATGATTGCAGGGTGAAAAGCTGAGGGAAATTAGAGACATTTCTTTCAAGCCAGTTCCTCTGCCCTAACTACATTCACAAAGTTAATCTTGTGTTTCACCTGGATGGATTCTAGATTAACATTTGTTGAATTACATGTAGGACTTAGATCAGAAAAAGCAAAAGAACATCATATGGCTATCAACTATGTATTAACTTTATTAGGATGTATTTCCTCATAAGATTTTGTAGTTCACTGTAGGACAAGACCTGTAAGCAATTCTCTATTGTCATTATTAATATATTTTTTGCTTCTTATGATGAACTTTAACCTGATAACAAAACCAGATTATTAAAAAAACTTACATGAGAAAAAAAAACATACAAATGCTTATAAGATTGCCTTATGATTTCAAAATGAGATCCATTTTTAAATAAAACTGCTCATCACAGTATTTGCCTGTCCATTTCTAGAAATGGACACTGCACCTTTTACAAGCTGTAGTTCATGTTATTTGCTCAGACTGGAAGCATTGGGCATCATAAATACAAGAGATTGTTTTCAACACCTTATGTTTGGTTTAACTTAATTTTTCTTACATGATATTTGGACTTGTCTTATGGATGTCCAGCTTAGGCTTGGCTAATAATTGTTTTTGTTTCTTTTATGAGTATGGATCCACTTCTTCACCTCAAAGAATTTAATTAACAATCATAATACCTATTTTAGGATATTTTGTTCCCTCTGAAATCCGTGACAAAACCCACTAAAATTTTTACTTATGTGTCAATATACATAGGTATATTAAAATAGCTGCTGGTTCCTTACTACTTACCTGAATCATTGGATATTTGGGCTAAAATTCTAGGAGCAATCAGTGAATTCATACTGGTTTCCCAATCTGAGTATTTTTGTGGGACAGTTTGCTTTGTTTTGGGGTTTTTTTAAACAAGAAAAGTCTGGGATGTATTTAGAGATATAGGGAACATGGAGGAAATTAACTGCATAGAGAGATTAAGTGGTTAGTGATTTTCATTATTTTAAGAAGTTTGTTGATTCTCATTGTGGATTTAACGCCTGTCACTTTAGTCAGAAAGCTGAGACTGTTTTTCTTGGCACTTCTCCCATGTGAGACCTGATTTTTTTCCCACATTTCCAAGCAAAGCTGTCTGGGGCAATTTATTGCATTGCACATGTAATCATCATGAGCAGAACTTTCCTCATGACCAAAAGGCTGCCTGCTCTAAGAAAATTGGAACGAGATGTTGGGCATCATAGGAACACCTGCAAAGAGAAAATCCATCATAACAAATTAGTCTCATATCAAAGAAACCATGATCTAGGGGGACAGCATGAAGAGTTGGGGAAAACTAAATGTTAACAGATGTGACAGTAATTGTTCTGATATATAACAGATTTGTGATAATCACAAAATTTTGGGGTTTTATATATGGAAATGCATTCAAGTTTAAAGAAAATCAGGTGAAAGATGTGGGGGGGAAAATTTATTTTTAGGGTTTGGGTTTTTTTTCCCCAAATTTCAGAAGAGATGACCATCAATGAAGTGACTAAGGTCACTAAGTTTTCAACTCACACAACATACAGCTGTCTTTTTCAAACATCTTCCCTCAAAATAACCTCTTCTTTTTTTAGTTGTTAGTCTGCATTTTCAAAGAGCCACAGCAGTGTGTGACGGGCAGCAGACAGATGAAAATTCCATGATTTTTATTGCAGCCAAGAGTAGGTCTTTGCTGTGTTTTAAATGCAATGCTGTATTCAAGTCCAGCGCAGTTCAGTGATGCTCTTAGGGGCAGTGTGCTCTTCTGTCACAGCACTGCAGCTCAGTTCTAGCAAGCTGCATTATCACATCTAGAGTTTCATCTAGGCCTTGCTTCTGCCATGCAAAGAGAGAAGAAAATTAAAGTGCTTGAGCTGTTCTATCAGAAAGAAGCTTTTCTGTGTTTATGTAATAGAGCCTTGATTTCCTTCAAAGACTTCCTGGTGTTTAGAGCTGCCCCGCCTGTGCCCTTTTCTTCCCCAAGTCAATGTCAAATGTCCCACAAGGGGCTGGAAGTTAAAAATATTTGCTTATGCTGTAATATCTGGGAGGTTAATTACTGCATATAATAAGGGATCAGAACACTCTGAAGTGGTTTAAGTGTTTGAGAAATTTAGTCATTGTTCTTTCTGTATTACAATAAGGACAAATTCCTGGTACTACAATTCTGGGTTTCCTATGGCATCAGAAAAATGAATAGATCCAAAAGGAATAAAAAAGGTGGAATGCACTGGAAGCTAATGATGTTTTTAACTGTGAAGTCTCAAAGTGCTACTTGGCATCAAGCAAAATGAAACTGGAAAAGAATAAGAAGATGCAAAAGGCAAAATCTTTAAATACTTCATTTTTCTTTATGGTATTTTCGCTTTCAAAAAGCTAGATATTCTGGGTTTTTAGAATTTTGTATTAGTTTTCTAGAAAAGATTTTAAGAGTATCTTGATGTAGCAATTCTCAATGAATGGTTCATAATGCTGATGGAATAGTCAAGTTACAGCAAACCATAATTCCCAGCAACACTGCTGCAGCAAATCAGTCACCTTCATGGGACAATTTGAGGAAGAATTGAAGGTGATGAAGAGGGTTGCACTTTGATTACTTATAGTTCTTGTAGCAGGCACAATGAGGTGGAAGTTGGAAACTACTGAAATGAGGAGTCATTTTAGTCCATAGGTTACAGGAAAATAGAGTGGAATTAAACTTGAAAAAATTGCAATATAGGAAATAAAGTTAGTATGTAAGGCAGTTTTATATTTTATCAAATTTCTGTATCTGAAATCTTAAAGTAGAATACAATGAACAGCATCAATTGCAATTGTTTAGCTAATTAATAAAGAAATGCATTTCTCTGTGCAAAATTTTAATGCTCATGGCTACTAATGGTAATAGCATTCACAGCTAAAATGTCTTACGATAGAATTCTAATGCAGTTGTTTTTTCTTCCCTGTCTGTTACCACAGCAGTTAATATTGCTCTTGTAACTCAGGTACATGAGAGCACCAACAGAGATAAGCAGTTGGTAGCCTCAGTCTGTGTCTGCAAGCAGAATGGTTTCTCTTGCGTCTGGCCGGGAAAAAAAGGACAGTTATAATTTCAGCAGGTTGTATCAGGGCTGTTATCATACTAGTCAGAGTTAAATAAAAATAGAGCCTTTTCAACTTGTCCTTTCAGCAGAGAGGATCAGTTACTCGTTTTCGCAGCAAAATGCCTAATAGAAGGTCTGTTCATGCAGCATTTTTTATGCCCTGTTGTTACTCCTCTTGGAGTTTGGGCTGTATCAGCAACCGGGAAACCATTTTACCAAGTTGGCCCAGTTTCTATTTGCTGACAAGAACTAGGCAGTGTCTTGTAATTCCTGCTGGGTTCCAGTTCCTGGGTGTAGTGTGTTACCAGGAAAGTCATGTCACAGAAAGTGAGAATTGATTTCTGGAAAAGATCCTATATGCTGCTTGCAAGACTTGAGAGCTACTCTGTTACAATGTTTTAGGGAATGAGGCTTAGTAGTGTTGAAAAGGAAGAGCAGACAACTTTGAATGGTTTGCACGTTCATAGAACCACAGACTTGACATGTAATGTACAAAGAAATTATGGTCTGTCTTATTGATCAGCTGTAAATATTTAGCTGGGCTGGTTTTTCCATAATCCTGACATCCTAGAAACACTGCAGTTGGGGTTCTTTATTAAGAACCATGGGACTTGTGATACGGAGGATGTTTATAAATATAAAAATACAGAATTTTAGAAGCAGCTTTTGGTGATTTTGTAAAAGTAAAGAAACAGCTTCTACTGAGAACACATAGAAGATTAGCTATTAAGCCTGGTTGTTAGGTAGTTATGAAGTAGAAGTCACACAAATAAGATTGTATAATGTTGAAACTCAGCAAAACGAGACCATGGTATTTGTCAAAAATCGATAAAGCAGAACTTTATGGCTTGAATACAGCAAAATCAAGCTCCTAATCTTTGGCAAGAGCAAAAGATTAGGGCCTGATTAGTGACCTGATAAATAGCCAAACCCCACTGTGCCTGCCCAGAAGTGAAGATTAACCTGAGGAAGATGTCGGCCTTCCCCGCAGGACCCCAACTCACCACCACCAAGAGGCGTGACAGCTCGTTAGAATAGGAAGGGAGAGAAGGCAGGTGGGGAGATGTGGGTTTGTGGGATCAATGAGCATTTAAACCTGGACCTTGTCTTGACCAGAGACGCACGGTTTGGAGGAGATTTCCTCCTTGTGTCCCAGGTGGAAATAAAACGTACCTGTGTTACAATTTCTAATGGTAAAGTCCTTGTTCTACACTTCACTTGGATTTTCTTTCTCCATCTCGTGAAGTGTGTTTTTACCAGAAATAACATATTTTTAAAATAAAAACTAAAAGAAAGGAGCAAGCTGGTTCCTTTTTTTGCCCTTTCACTTGAGAGGCCTCTTCATTGGAGAAACCCAAAGTATTTGGAAATATGGAATGTGGTTGCTCGAAGTGCAGCTGCTGGTTTACAGCACAGAACTTGCTTTGTGGCATGGTTTCTTTGGGAATGGGAAAAAAGGTATTTCAGTTTTGTTTTAGCCAGTCCTGCAGTGCTCAAACCCATACTAATAGCTTTAACTCTCTTGGAAAAAAGTTTCAAGGACATTGAGTATTTGTTGGAATATGAAATATGTTCTGTATTACCGTTTTTCTTTTGTATGGATAATTAATTTTGAATAATATAGTGGAGTCTGCTTTTTTTTCCCTATTACTGTGCCAAGTTGAAAAAATACAAATAAAACTGGAACTTGGATGGTCAAATATATTTCAAAATAAATTCTTCAAGAATATTTGTTGTTTTAGAAGACAACAGATAATGTACAAAGAGGAACATGATCTGCTAGATGGGAATCAAATATTCTGTTTGGGGAACTGTAATTTGCTGAAATTCCTGAGAGTCAAATATGCTGTTTATATGTCACTCACTTAGGAAAGAAAACAAAAAAAAGGTACAGAACATTTTATTACCATTCTGTGTAATATTAATTCTATATGGTTTCAAAAATTGTAGTTGTCAAGATTCATACAATAGTTGGAATGGAGTTGAAGCAAGGCTTCTCTTCAAAGTCTAAGATTAGCATGCAGTGTCCTCAGTGAGTTTTAAATCCACTATAAATGCCTTTTGAAGTAAAAAAGATTTGAATTTTTTGGGGCAGAAACAAACTTTGAGAAAAATACTGACTCATTCCCTGTACATAATAACATCAGATTGATTTACATCTTTCCTTCATGGTTGTCTTTTAAGGGGAAAATAGTCTGAGGGCAGAATCCTCTTCTACTTCTCCAAGACAATAAATCAAAACTTTGTGAAAAAAGTGGTAAACACCCTAGTAAGTGGAAACTTGTTTTCCAGCCTCCTACCTGGATCACTCCCAAATAGGGCAGAGTGTGTCTGGAGACGGCAAAGGTAATTAGCTTTTCTGAAAAGACTGGATGCTCCAATGAAAAACGCTTTGCCTTGCTAAGGTTCCCAACAGGACTGTGTCCTTTTCTGTCCCTTGCCACCCTTAATCATTATCCCAAGGGAACATTTCCTCTCCTCTGCAAGTAGTGGATTTAAGGCTTTGGAAAGATTTCTGTGTTCCTGACCAGACGTTTAAAAGCAGGGTTTGTTAGAAGCTTTCCAGCTCATTAAACAAATTGAATTAACTTATTTAGTCCTCAGGCCTGGAGATGGCAAAATTCAATTCTGCAGAGGTGGCAGCCTGGTCAATCTTCAGCCTCCCCTTCTCTGTGCTTCACTTCTCCTTCCTTATGCCCAGCCCTTTTGGAGGGATGCCTGACAGCTGCATGGTCTTTTTCCCCTGAGCTTCTCACACAGCCTGTGCTTTTATGGTGATTTTTCCTGTCCTCGTTGAGACCATATGCAAATGTGTTTGCTGACTGTTAAAACAGATACAATGGACCAGCCCTGTTTAGAGCAAAATTCTCCTTACAGAAAACAATTATTTGAGGCACAATGTGTGCTGGGAAAATATTTCTCAGGAGGTGAAGATGAAAACCCAGCTTCCATGTAAATCTGTCTGATCCCTAGAGTTAATTAAATGCTTCTATTGAGAAGAAACATATGGTATTGTTTGGTATCCTGAATTAATGACTCAAATGCAGCAAGCAAAAGGGATCACTTTTCATTGCTGTATGTCTGCATGCACGTTCATTTCAAAGACATATTTAAATAAAGAGTTTAAAATAAGTGTAGATAATTGTGGCCTAGACAAAATCTGACCCAGCCAAAAGCATTCTGTAGCTTGTCACAAGATGGTGACATCATTCACAAACTACAAATACATCTCTGCCAAAATTTTTCAAAACACAACAGCTGCAAGTTTTCTTTTAGATGAGAAAATTATTGAAATAGTATCTTAAGGAAATTTATGGCTATAGGAACTTCTATCATGAGTGCTTTGGTAAATCTTTAAAATAGATATTGGAATAAATTATTTTGTTAAACTATGTTAAAAAGGTGGAAAAATAAGATGGTTTTAGCTACACTACTTTACAAATATATTTTTACTTAATTTGAGTGTAAATGGAGGTTTTGTGCTGGTGGAAATTCAAATGCTATTATGAGGCTGGGGACTGACAATTCCTTCTGGAGAATAATAATTAAGATGTTCAAAACTTAGTAAGAAGGAATATTACAATTCTGTTGTAATGAATAACCATTTCTTTTGGCTTTTTAAAATGCTAATTTCCCCAGCCACTTAAAATTCTTGTGGGATCAGCATACACACTTAGGTAAGGCAAACGTAGATAAATGGATTTTGCAGAAACTTCATGAGTGAAATCAAGATGCTATCAAAGCTCTGAACAAATACATATATTCATATTTGCCTCAGGCCATGGTTTTGATTTAAAGGAGCCTTGACATATATGGCTGACAGCATAGTCAAACCCCAAAAAATTACTTACTGTGTAAAGCCCATGGGTGCCTCCAACAGTGTCGAGGAGAGGCGAGGGAGAAGGAACACAGGTTGGATAATTCCTTCTCTCTCTGTAAGGGACAGGAGTTTGGTTGCAGGGACACTGCAGGGAAATCTCTTTGCATGTGGGTCAGGGGCTGTCTGTGCGAGACACTCGTGGCTCTGCAGTGGACATCCTGTGCACCAGAACTGACCCAGGCAGGAGTTTGTGGTGCTTCTGGAAAATCTGTTTAAGAAAGGGCAGAATCCCCTTGGCAAAAGAAACATGAGATGCAAGAGAGAATGCCAGGGCAGGAGGGACTCCTGAGCAGGGGCAAAGGAGAAACAAGAAGCACACCTGGGCAGGAGGAGTAGAGAGCAAGAGCTGTCAAGGAAAGGAGGAACAACAGTTGAGATGCAAGGCCTGGAGGGTGTGTCTGAGCAGGGGCAGGAATGAAAACCTCTCTAAACAGGACTTCAGAGAAAGCCCAGGAGAAGGTGCCACACCCAAAGTGGCAGGGGCAAAGTGGAGGAATCCACACCAAAGAAGTGGATTAAGAATTATGGAGTAGCAAAGCAAAAGGAACTGTTGTTAATTCACAATTAATTAAATTCTTTGGAGTTCCCCAACTCTTTTTTTTTTTCTTTTTTTTTTTTTTTTTTTCACCATGACAGAATGCCCTTTCTCCTTCCTCAGCATTCAGAACTGTTTTGGCATCTTAGAGAGTGCATCTCTGTCCTATCTCTGTTTCTGGGTTGCACATCATAAATTTGTTGAGGGTTTCTCTGAACCTTGATTATATTTGTACCCTTCCAGTCTTCCCTTTCCCCCTCTAAATTTTCCCAGCCTGTTTAGATCTGTCCTTATAAGGCAGTTATTGCCTCCACTTCATATTTTCAGATGCTTTTCATGGACTTCTTCTAGGGTGATTACAACCTTTTCTTAGTTCTTCTCCAAGATGACCAGACATACACTCCGGATGTGGATATAGCAAGATTTTTACAGTCACAGAATAAAGAACTTGTTTTTCATACCCTTCCTAAATGACATCTGATGATCTGTTAGCTTTTTTGGCTGTCAGTGTCTGAGTCACTGATTTCAGAGAAGAGCCAGTGATGATTCCAGTGTCCTTTTTCTTAAGCTGTAACTGCCAGTCCCAATTTCAGTGTCATCATGGCTTGGTTTAGATTGTCTCTGCCTCCACCCCATCCATGTTTCCCACTGCCCTCCCTGCAGTGGAGTGGGAGTCTTCTATTCCACTTATTTACATGGAAGGTTTTCTGCCGGGGTTTTCCCTGTTGACAGAGTTTGGTGACTTGAGCTACTTGGCAGGATGTGACATTTGACTGTGTGAAAGAGTATGATAATATCCACAGACTGGGAAACTCTCCCTTCCCCAGGTCACTGATCAATATGCGAAAAATGCCTTCTCCTGCCCACTCAGTTGTGTATGCTCCTGATCCTTTTCTGTCCTGAGAATTGTCCTTTAGTCTGTATGTTTTATGCCTTTAGGAAAGACTATAGAAGACAACTCCAGGCCTGTGAGTGCTTCATTTCTTTAATAACTTAACAACGTAAAGCAAGATCTGTGCAAATTGCAGATACGTGTTCATGTATCCACTTGTAGTGTCACAATTTATTTTTTTATGCACTTGCTGTTTAGTCAATATAACTGAGATTTCTTTGTGATATTTGTCAAAAGAGGGAGCACATGGACATGAATCAAGAAGCAAAATCTCTGAAGAGCTAATATTTGAAGTATACAATGTATGCATTCCTGGAAGTATTTCTGACTAAGGTGGGATATGGTTATTGGAGGATATATTTAGAGGGATTTTTCCCCCTTTGCATTAGAATTAATTTGTTAAGCAATGACGGTTATAATGTGGTGTGGCAAATAAAATTTCCTGTTGCATTTGGAACAAGCCTCAAAATTTTGCAGTGATGTACACAAATGAATAAAGGAAGAGAACATTTGGTGGATGTACCTTTCATAAAACCTTTTTCATTTAGACACTTTTGTTGAATCATATTAAACTGTGATTTATAATTAGTCATATCACATGGGTGTCATATACCACCTGAGAGGTGTCCTGGTATTGTAAGAGATGAAAAGTTAGCCCGTCAAAGATAAAAGAAGTTTGGCTATTGAGTGGAACAGTCATCCTGATAGTCAGTATGTGCTGAGACCTCACATACCCTCCCAGACCCAGAGAGGTGGCAGCCAAGCCATGGAGACTGCTCTGAGGACAGTGATGCCTTTTCCCTTGTCCTCTTGCTATTTCAGGTGAAGTAGTATTCTAGGATCACACCCAAGTTTAATATATTGCTTACTGCTTATTGTTTTCTAGCATTTCTATGTAGGCACATAATAAAAAATTATCTGTTTTCTGATTTATCACCTTGTCATTTTAGAATCAAATTCTTAAAATTCAAAGCTATTAGAACAAAACAATATTGGGCAAATGTGAAACCCCCTTAGCTACAAGTCCTGCTGGTAAACAGACTTAAACTCCTTAAGCATTTGCTTTTGTATTTACATCTGGACACACAGCACTGGGTCGTGAGATGAAAGGATTGTTGCAATAAAATTGAACCTGTATTTTTCCACAGCCACAAGCAAACAGATATCAGAACTATTGTATTTATGAGTTGTGTCAAGAGGTGTTAATCTTCAGAAGGATTTATGTGCTGTGTAGACACTGTCTGCTGGACACAGGAGCTGCTGAATTTTCTCATTTTCTACTTTGTGTGTGTAATGGGCTGCCTTGCTGCTGTTCCATATTCATCTGATTATTTGCATGTTTGCAGCAGATGCTGCATTGGAGCAACAGCTTACAAGGACAAAAAGCTTTTGCTACCCTTGTAACACTGCAGAATTTCTTATAAAATATGTGGGTTTATTTAGTGTTAGGGCAATATGTTCCTCATATTTCTAAGTTCTCAGGAATTTTTGCCAAATTACAAATAAATATAGCATGACCATTTGTACAGATTTTCTTCAGTATTTCACTGAAGTACTCTGCTTGTTAATTTGGTAGCTTTCTCATTTGTTATGAATTTTCCTAGTTCAAGGACTTGTTAGATGTTAATGGCATTGCTCCAGTGCAATCAGTAGTATTTTAATGATGCATACCAGCTGGGGAATGGGTCCCATGAATTAAACTGCTTGTTCTCAGACATTCAAAGGAACCTACAATAAAATTATTAAAGCTAATGTTATTTTTTTAAAAAATTCATTTTGATGGAGAGCTAAATGTAAGGAAAAAAGAGGAAAAATAATAAAATAGCAATAAAATTTATTTAACATAGGAAAGCCCAGAATGTTTTAGAAAAAAACTGGCTAAAATAAATGTGACCTCTAGACGTCTTCCCTCCCTTTTTTTTTGGTCTGATACTTATCCTGAAAACCGTGCTGCAATTTCCATGCTTTAGCAGCTGCAATCTGTAATCTATGTTGACGTAACAAAATGGAAATATTTTCCTGTATGTGATTTTTTTCATGCATATGGAATTTTGAGCTTTACTTTGTAATCTTGTTGAGATTAAATCAGTTATTTGTCACAATTTATAACAAAATCATGTAAGCATTGAATTACAGAAAAATCTTACATGGTGAGCCAGATGAATTCAATTGCTGTTTAAAAACTAGACTGATGCTGATGATGGCTGCATCCTGTAGGAAAAGCCAGGATGGAGAATTCTTGTTGGTTTGGCCTTTTTTTTTTTTTAATTTTTGGTTCTTCTTGTGCCATGACATATGTATTACAATATACCACCAAGAAAGCATACTTCAAAACACCTTTCAGATCTCAGTGTTTCTCAAAGATACTAGATACTTAATCTAGTATCTCAAAGATACTAGATACTTCTCAAATATACCTAGATACTTAAGTAATTCTCTTACAGTCTGGGCAAATTAACAGTAATTATGTCCCTCAAAAACAGAGGCTTTGATGTCACTGAGTGAGTGGTAAGAGTAGGTGATTTAGATCCAAGAATGATTCCTGTACAAGGATTGCCTCTCTATGGAAAGACATTACAGAAAGTAGCAAACAGCCCAAACAATTTTGAAAATAAAATCTGAGGAAGTTAAAAGGTGCATTCAGTACTCTTTATAAAAGATGTTCTGTTGTCTGGCAATTTTAGTTTTAATATTGTGTAGAATAACCAGATGTTTTTTCTAGACATTGGCATTAAATTAAAACAAAAACAACAACAACAAGAAAAAGAAAATAATTTTGGCTTCTACCTTCTCAATAAATCTAGCAGGGGAAAAAAAGCCAAGTATTCTGTTCAATTGTTTGCTTCTACACAAATACTATTCTCTTGTTCTCTTCCTTGATTTTGTAATATACTTAGTTTGGAGGGATTTGAATTTTTAATATTAATGTGGATACTGTTGTGCTGAGTGAAATCATGAGCTTGTCCAGATGACTGATGTTGAGAAAGATGGGCTGTTTCTTTGTGCTGACACTGAAAAGATTTTGAGTAAAAGAACACAAGTCTGAAATTTAGGAGAATACTTATTTCTAGCTTGTCTAGCCATTGTACTCCTCCAATACAGGCTCTGTGCCTCAATTAATGAAATTCTGAAATTGTTGTGAGGGTTGTTAGTATATGAAGCGTAAAAATATGATAAATTAAAATGCATTTGAATGACAAGACCATTATTTAAATTGGAGGAAAAAGTAAGGTGCTAAAAATTTTTCAGCATATGAATGTCCTGCAGAAGCAACCAAAATTCAACAACCAAAACCAAGCACAAGTCAGCTTCACTTAAATATAAACATTCTCTTCACAGTAGTACAAGAATAATTACTCCATGGGACTCCACATTTTGTCATGTCTTTTTGCAAATATAGAAATTTCCATTTGTATTTTTCTCTCTAGTACTCTTACTCTCTTTAGCTTTTCTGCTGCTGTCCCAGAGGTTTTGGGTTTTTTCAGTGCACTGCCTTCCTATTCTTCACAGTTGTGTCTTTGGATTTTCTTTGAATGATCTTTAAACACATGAGGGTTCTACAAAGCTTTTGTTTAAGTTCTGCAAGACAAGCAAAAGAAAGAGCTGTTTTCAAAAAGAGCACCAAAACCAACAGAGAAGAAACAGCAAGCCTACTGTACCACCATAAATAAATAGAAAAGTAACTTTTGATTCTTCAGGATCGACCAGCAAACAGCATACAAAGGGTTTTAAAACTCTAGTAGTGAGGACTTTGCTCCTGGTGGCCACTGTTACAGTTTTCCAGCACATCATCTCACTAGGGTGAGTTAGTATGTTGTCACTTACATCTTCTCTGCTGCAAAGTCTGTGGATGGAGCTGCTGCCTGAGCAATTGTGCCTGATGGAAGGCTTTTCTCAGTTGAGGGGAGAGTAGTTTCTGACCTGTGTTTCAGCACTGTGCTGACATGGAATGAGTGCAGTGTCTTCCAAACCATTGTCTGTTTCCCAAAAAATTGAGCCTGTGTACAGGCTGGGGCTGGGACTGGCTCTCCCCCCACCTCTTCATGCCACAAATAATCAAGCTTGATTCAAATGGGCTCCCTGGTAGGAAATGTGGATGTAAATACCAGCAGTGCAAAGTGGGGAGTTGGAAAGCTAAGTCATTATTAGGCCCTTTTAATGTTTAGAAACGAAATGTTCCTTACTTTGCCTGAACATGTGACATGATGGCTTATGTGAAGAAAATACTAGGATGAAATCCAGGTTTGGCTGAAACTAAAACAAGTCAGTAATTAGTTGTACTTATATTCCCATATGGCTCTGCTCTTGTTTGCCCTATTTATGAGCTGAACTGACAGACAGAACTCACTGAGTCACGGAGGGGAAGATAGCCTGCAAAATGACACTCTCAGATGGTCCTTATAAAGATGCGAGCAGCAGACAATGAAAGCATCCTTTAACTAGGGGAATGATAAGTTCAAAGACAGTGGAAACAACACTTAATCTCTTGAGAATGTGATTTCCCCCCCCCTCAAAAAAAACCCTGTTCTATATTCCATGAAATTTTGGGTTTACATGAATCATCTCCTTCTGGAAACTATTTTCTCAGTCAAAAATCATCAGTCAAGTGCACCACTCAGGAGTGATCATATCCTGTAAGTTGAAAATATTTTCATGGATTTTTTTTTTTTTTGTAATCAGTGCTGAGGGAATTATATTGCTTAATGGTTGAGAAATACTGAGATTAGGCAAGATTTTTCCCACTGATACTAGATAAGTGTCAAATATCTATAATATAACATATCTCAGCTTTCTTGACAGTCAGTGAACAACATACAGTTCTATATAAAAATAACTAAAAAAATTGATATTAGCTTGATGGTGCTTATCTGAAATTAAATGAGCTGTCACTGTCTGAGGGGGTTTTGTTTGGTTTCTTTGTCTTTATCAGTTTCTTGAAGAGTGGGTTTTAATTTCTTGACACTTTTTGTTTGTTAATTTCATAAAACTCCTCTCTGTTTCATGCTGTAGTTCTCAAGTACACTGTTGCATGCAGTCCAGCTGCATGAAAAAATGCAGTAGCCAGATTATGAGAGCAAATTCTGACTTTAAAAAGTGAGAATTTTACTAAGTGTTAAGGCTTGATCATCTTATTTCAGGCAACTTGTGTAAGATGCTTGAGGCAATGTTTTTTTTTAAAATTTAAAATATACATAGAAGATTGTCTCTTGTATTTAAAAATGTTACCTATCTGTGAAAACTAGTATAGGTTCTTCCAACTTTAAAATTTCATAATGCATAATACACATTACACTTTCTTGTTTTAGAGAATTTCTTAAATCCTAAAGATCACGATGCATCCCTTTGTTACCTCCACAGGGGGAAGTACCTTTCACATGTTCGTATTGAATTAAGATGGACCAAAGGAAACAAAAAAGATTAAATCCCTTATCTTTCACACTGCATACAATGTAATTTTTTAGCCCTATGTGCAAGTGCATGTTAGTCTTGCCTAGGAAAATATTTGCTCCAAGGAGATGCCATTGAAGTGAAATCCAGGGACTCTAAAATGGAGTAAAAATACAATTGAATTTCTGTTGTAGTTTTTTTTCCTCTCATTCAAAAGATAAAATGACCTTGAAATCACATCTGAAAGAAAGACTTTCATCTTACTAAGGTAAAATCTAAAGGTTGTAATCCAAGGGCTTATGCCCATGTGCCCAGTAAAGTTGTGTGAATAGTAAAGAGAACTAAGATGAGTAAGGGAATAAACAAGTCCAGTAATGGATAGTTTAGTTTCATGTTCTATTATAAAGACATAACTGTCTTCAAACTTTGAAATAGGAGTTGTGTAAAATATTGTGTTAAGACTTTCACAGGAGGCAGGCTTGCTTAAGACAGATGGCATTTTCTTTTTTAGTAAGTACTTAAATTATTGTCGTCTTGCCAATGATTATATTGCATATCATTCCCATTTTTCTATACCTGTATGCAGAAAACCAGAAGATTAATAATTGGTATGAGCAAGCAAATACAACCTGTTTTGCAGGACTAAGGATTTTCATTTTCTCATCTGTCAGATTTAGGTAATGCTTCCTGTGGCTGGTAAATCCTCATTTCATTCAGTCAGTCTGTGACACTTGATGTTTATTTGATGTCTATTTTGAAACTTTGCTGCAGAGAGATTTTAGGGCGGTAGGGTTAACATTAAGCATGTGCTTGGGTGTGTGGAGCTTTGCAAGTGGAGAAGAGCTGAAAATGATACCAGTATTAAAAGGCTTGTGGAATAGGGGGATGGTGGAATTGTTGACAGTTACAGCAAAACAGGAGGGGGAAGAAGCTGGGAGGAGAGAAGAGATGGTTTTGACACATTGATTTTCATTTGGCAAGAGGACATCTGGAGAAAATTCTGTAGAAGCAGTTTGAATTACAAGTGTGAACAAAAGGGAAGTGAGTGAGGAGGAAAGAAATCTGGGAATCGTTGACACAGATTGTAATTCAAATCCTTGAGAATATCTAAGGTTGCACAAGGACAGCCTAGATGAGTTGTGTGCATACTACAGAGTGTATTCCTACTTAAACATATAAATCTTCTCACTTGGGTACTAATTCTCTGAAAAATGACATAATAATCTTGAAACATAGCTATCTGTTCTTCAACATCTGTAGTTCTTATTACTTGTAAAAGCATGAATAATCACAGAAATGTATAATTTGAAAATATTTTTTCATTGGATTGTAGCATGTCTTCAGAATTACAAAGGAAACAACCAAGGGAACTTCATTATGCAAAATTTCCTGAGCACACAATGAGCAATGTGGTAAAACAATTCTGGTTTTAGCAAAGGAGCATCAAAACAATTCTTTTGCAAAGATGGTTGATTTTATAAACAGTATTTCCTTAAACAAACAAACACAAACAACAACAAAAAGACAATCATTTCCCATGTAAAAGTTACTTTTTAAGTAGGAGGAATTTTTGTTACTATGATTGTCTGAGAACTCCATCTAATCCTGAGTTTCACACGCCTGGAAGTTACTGTTCACGCCCAGTGATAAAGGCCATGCAAAATACTGACATAACTGGGTGTACTGTAGTTCATCTGCTGACGTGTCTGACTTTTGGATTCAAAAAACATCAGCTGTTCAGAGCACTGCAGTTAATAATAAATAGAGAAAAGTATCAAGAGAGTCTGTTTCTTCAGACATTCAGGCTTGTGATAAAGAGTCAGGTTATCTGCTTCTCATTAGAGCTTAGCTTTTCACAGAATTAAAAATAAGTCATACATGCCGCCGTTCTTGCATAAATATTTTAATGATAGATAGGGTGTCATTTTTTCCCTTCTGTCTAGTCCAGACTGCCTTTTTTTTTAGTTATTTTGTGATCCATGACTTGTATATTTTAGCTGTCCTCTGTTTCTTTAGCAAAGGTACACAACCTGGTGTTTATAACAACCTCACATGGAGCATAGTAAAATTTAAGTAAATATAGATGTTTCTTTAGAACATAATGATTTTCTTAGTCTGAGACTGTTGTTGATGTATGGTTTACAGTTTTGGGGGTTTGTTTTTTTCCCTTGATGTTCCCAACATGAGGAATTGACTGATCAGAAAAGGGAATATTTTTTTCAAAATATGCAGTGTCAAGAAATCAGTTGTAGAACTGATTCTGATGGTTTCTGTTTTGACTTAATATCCCAGTTTACACTGAAATCAATGCAGTTGCATGGAGAAATATTCTCTCAACACTGGATTTCAGAAAAGGACCTAAAGTATATTCACAGAATCATCGTGTGGTTGCCATCCTTTGACATAAATGTGGGTGGATATTCAGAGATTTCTGTTAGTATTCCAAACTACATAGCTCTGTTATGAGTTGTTACCTGAAGGTCTTTGTTATTCTGAGAAGTGATCTCAAGATGTGAATCAGATAAAAACAATCCCCAAAGCTCTGGCATTCAGATTCAGACCTGCATCCCAACTTCCCCCAACCACTGAAGGTCAACTTTTGTCTCTTGTCAGTTCAATTCTCGTGTCTCCTTTCTGAGCCTGGCAGTGGAATTGAAAGGAACATTGGCTCGGAACTAGAGGCTTATAAATAGAAGCCACTCTGTTTATTTATATCCCTTTATAAAAGGTAGTTATTGGAGGCTTCGCTCAACAGCTGCTTGCACCCCCCATAAAATGGATTAACCTTCTCCTTCAGTGTATGGTTAAATTGAATAGCTGAACTCTGAAGTGAGATTTATCTAAAAAATGTAATACCCAGTACTTTGGAAGAGCTACATGGAAACAAACTGGAGAATTATAGTGTTGCTCATAAATGCCAAAGGATGTGGTTACAATGTAAAAAGCACGCAAGAGAGAAACCTACTTTGTTCTTATTGTCTTTTTCTGGGTAATTGGGAAAGCTTTATAGTACTCAATGAATCCTTAAATAGAAATCCTGGTAACTCAGAGACTTCTTGGATGTTAGTGTGTACACAGTTGCCTTCAATTGTTTCAGAGACTTTCATGCTGATAGTTGACATGTAGAGCCCTGTATTTACCACCCAGGTGGGTGATGTCTGTATCTGCTGAAGTTTCTGGATAAACTGCTCTCTATTGATAGCAGTTTAGTAGCTCCTGTTAGCCAGAGTATTTGGATGTATGATTCTAGTGTTTACAGAGAGCATAGGGCTGTAGTATTGAAAACTTTATTCCAAGAATCAACATATAGTCATGACTGTGCAAAGACTTACTACTGAAGCAGAAAACAAATGTATTCTAATAACACCCAGCTCTTTTCCCAGATAGCTCTGAGCATCCTTAACCACAAAGTCTGCACAGGCATTCTCTCTCTGGTTTTGTAGTATCTGATATCTCAGCATATAGCAGGCAACAATCATCCTCTCCTGTGTAAATTGCAGTTCCTTATCCTTGTTGGTTTGGCAGTTGCTGTTTCTGGCAGCAAAATGGTCTCACTTCTGTCTCTCAAAACTGAGAGGGTGGGGTAACACCATGAACAAATCCATCGGCAACCACAGTACTTTGTCATCCTTAATTGCTTTTTAGTTTGGATCTGGTTTGGATTTACCACTGAGATAGGTCAAATCTGCACTCAATATCCCCAGTTTGGTTTGATTACTTGGCTGTGAAGAAGAGACAAATGGTGCAATGCCACGTGGTTTTGTTTCTCATATCCTCCAGTTTTCATATATTTTGTTTTCTCATATCATTTAATAATTTTCTTGATGTATTTTTGAAGCATAGCATGTTTTAGGATTTCTGTAGTTCACGAGATAATAGCAGATAAGAAGTTTGGCAACAAAAATTCATATGGAATTTCCCCTCAGATTCTCTTTACATGTGCTAGGACAGTAACAAAACAGTACTACTGTATATGAAGTAACTGATGGTAACATGATTTTTTTTCTCAATTGACTCCTTAGTTGCATAGCCTTGTACAAAATAGCTCCTTCATTTCATCCTGAAGTTTTATTCCTGCTGCTGGGATAAACTTGTTCCTTTTCTGGCCCAAGCATTAGTCATTAGATTAGAACAGGGTCTGTGTTAGGCAGGAGAAAAAGGAAAAAACTGCAATTGAATTAGTCCCAGAGCTCTCCTCAGAGAGCAAAAAGGCAACATTTCACTTCATTGCTCGTGGCATAAGAAGGAGACAAATCTTGTCTGCAGATGTTTATCAGCATTCAGGGCCACACCTGGTGGGAGAGTTACACTGTGCTTGGCTATTGAGCTTTAGCCAAGAGGGGGAAAACTCCACCCAACTTACTGGAGGGAGGAAAGCCTGAGTTCTGAGCAATGCTGTGTAGCTGTAGCCACATTCCACAGGTGCCCTATCATTGCTAACAGACTGGGAGAGCAATGTGCTGCCCATTCAGAAGAGTATTGTGTAACTGCTGCCTCTTCCCAATGCAGGAGTATGAATGTAAGGAGTCCCTCAGTAGGGTCCTTTCATGAGTATTTTGTGTAGTGGGAAAACCAGGGAGAAGAAAAAGTAATTGGATTATTGATATATTTTAGTTTTAACTGTGTGGGAGCAATGCTTGTCATGAAACATAGCCATGAACTCACAAAATATCTTCATTTTGTGGTTGTTTTACTGTCCCATGTTGTTCACACGTTAATAATGAACCAGTAGATTGCAAACCTCATTTTCAAAGCAGTTTCTGGCTGGTTGGTGTTGTGGGAATTCCTGTGAAATGAGCTGCTCTCCAGGAGCTGTGTATTTAATCTAAGAGGACTGAAAATCATAATTGTTGACCTCTGTTCCCAGTCCCAGTCCTTGTATGAGACTTAACCTCTGCATTTCAGCCTCAAATTCTTTACGACGAGCATAAAAATTAGATTTTTCTCTGGATATGAGACTGCATCTGGAGACTGGAATGCAAAAGTACTGCTAAAATGCAAAGTGACTTTATTGATAAATAGGCCAAGTATGCTAATGCCTAATTATTTTTGCTATTATTTAGTTATTAATGATTGATAACAAAACTGAGCTCACCTGTTAAATGCCTGCAGCATATAAATGCCTAGTAGTCCTTCTGGTGTTGAGCATAGCCTGGCTATATAAAAGCTTTGGAGAGGTGTTGCTGCTGACTCCCTAAAGCTCATTGATGAGGTAAAAGTCTACTATTCCATCTTGAGTACATGTTGTTGTTTCTAGTAGAAAAAAGTCAATCACCATAGTGCTGAGCCTGGGACAACTGAACAAAACTAGTTAGCTTTGTTCCTCCTGGATTAGGTCATTGGGCCTTAAAATAGGGAGTGTTAAAGTCACATTTAGGATATACACATCCAAAGTACTCTGTTGCTTATTGTGGGCATAATAAGATTTTTGCGTTGTAGTGTCAACCTCTGTAGTTTATAAAGGTGAAATATTAATATTAGGAGCATAGAAAATATTACTCTAGACCAGTGTAAGTTTAGAAAGAGAGCAGACACATGGACTGGAAACAACAATTTAAGAGGTAAGGCACACTCAGCTAAACTTCCAGGCTAAATTCAGAACTGGTATGTCTGGCTGAATGTGATTAAAGGAGGAAATCTAGTTTTGACCAGAGATTTTATTTCTCTGAGCAGACATTTAAAACAGGAAGACATGTAGAAATAGATGCAAAATGTCTGTGCAGTAGCCTGACAAGTGGCAATACCATATGTAATCTATTATAAGATGAATGGCATGTTGAGAAATGATTCAAGCTGGCTAATTTACAGAGCTCTAATTCTGCAGCAATGTCCTGGAGAATACCAGAGAAAACAGCGAGTCCCATGTTAGAGCACTGTAGTGTGTGTGCATGCATGTTCATATTTAGTTGTCACATTACAACAGGAATAATGATTGAGATTCAAGACATTTCCTGGGACTCAGAGATCAGCTGGGATCAGCTGAAGTTCAGCCAGGTGCCATCAGCTCTCACCAGACAGTCATTAATCCCCAGGCAATGCCTTGCCCTTCAGTCACTATTCCTTAGCTGAAAGTTTTCTTGTTAAGGTTTCAACTCTTTGGCACTTGTTAATAATTACTTTTCCATAGGAAGTAATGGCTTGCAACAAAATACAGCATTTGATCCCTGTGTTTTTAGCACTTAAATTACCTTTCTAATATAAATAACTTGTGAAGTTGAGAGTTTGTGTTAACCCCAAAGAATTTAGCCTCATACTGGGGTGTTCAGGAATAGTTTTGTATCCTCAGGCAGTGAGCTTGTTAGTTCAGTTGATTTCCATAATGGATGTGTTATCTATCTCCCTTCAAAGTTTGCTCTTCCTGTATCTATAGCATTTCCCTGCAACAGCTCTTACCTGTTCCACTGAATGTGTTTGGAGGATTTTTGGGTGCCTTTTTCATGCCCACATAGTGAGGTTTCTGTGGAATACCATGAGGGGGTTAATAGGGAAAAGCACAGGAAATGTTAGAAGAAGGTGCGTCTGGGGAGGGTATTTGCCCATCCCTTTTAGGAAGTGACAATCTAGCTCTCTGTCATGTCAGTCAGCTTAAATCCACTTGATGCAACCAGTTTCCTCCAATTCATGGCTGTATAAGTAGAGCACTGATAGGGGTTTCTTTTCTAAGTTTCAAAGTCCCCTTCTAGGGAAAAAAAAAGTTCTAACTCCACCATTTCCTGCAATTGTTCTACCTTAAGCTGAAGAAGATTTGTGCTCAGCTGAGAAAAGGCAGGATCCTGAAACTTTTAATTGCCTTTGTTACCTGATTTGCTGCCAGAGGGAGGGGGAATATTATAAGCTATGACATCTTCATTGATAATGGAATTTTACAGCAGTATATTATACTGGACAGCCAACTGACCAGCAAGAATTTAAGTATCTTTCCTTTCATAGAAAGCAGAATTGTATTGCTATTTTCCTGCAAACCAATTCTATTATTTTTGACAGTTGAACAGTAGGATTAAAATTTATCAGATGAGTGTCTAATGCCAGCCATTCCTTAGCCTGCTTTTGCTTAGCAACTTGAAAACACTGAACTGTTGGTAGCTCCTGTGCGTGTCCAAAGCACAGTGTGAGAGGGATATCTGTTATCTTTCTGCATGGAATAAAACACAGCTCAAATCCTTCCAGCTGCACACTATTGAAAATAGCAAACAGGGAACAATTCTATTTTACCTTGGTAGAAGGTATCTTGAGGTAACTGTTCTGTTGGTGTAAAGTAATGTTTGGAATTGAGTGAGCATGTTTATAGGGCTTAGAGTTATTTGATTGTGTAAATTTAAGGCAGAAAGATAAACACAATTTCTGGATTGCAGTTCCAAATTTAGCCCAGAGTTCACAGATCAGAATTTTTGGAAAAAACCCCAAAAGGTCTATAGTCAGAAGCAGATCAGAAACAGGAAAAAAATCCCCTCTCCTGTCTGTGTAGACTGGGAAAAACCAGACCTTTCTTAGAGTTCCAGAGGTGAGAGCCCTATCCAAGCTAGGCAACTAAAATATCTCAAGCCTGCTTTGGGTAAATGCTCAGAAGTTCTATTTTCTTTTTTTTTTTTTTTTTCTTTTTTTCCAAAATTTAAATCAATGTAGAATCTGCATAAGAAAATGGCACAATTTTCTTAATGAAAAGCTGACAGTTCTTCCAAGCTCCTTAGCAATGATGAAATACAATCATTTTCATGTGGTTGAATGCCAGTGCCTTTGGGAAGGGTTGAAATCACAGAATGACCCATTTACCTCTCAGTGAGTGACGCCGAGGGATGTCAGTAGAGAAGAGCTCTTAGCTTAAGATTGACATTCCAGCTTGTTTTGCATTTCTCTGGCTAGGCAAGCCCTTAAGTGAGGTTGTTTTGATGTGTGGGAATCAAGGTATGGATCTCGTTAGGTTTTGCAAACTGTCAAGCCCATGAAATTGTTGCTGGTGTTTTTCTGTGCAAAGTCTTTGAAATCCGTGGAATCAGCGCTAATCTGCAGTGGCAGCAGTCCAGGTTTCCGCTTTCACATCTCACTCAAAGTTAGGGAGGGTAGGGAAAAGTTACATGTAGACAAAGCTAAAAATAAGTAAAATAACTGTAACTGTTGCTAAGGATTTAGGGATCCTTACTCTGGGACAGAAATCATTATTGTGTCCTAGCTAGCTTGTTTATTTTTTAGTGTTTGCGTGGACTTTTTTTTGTTTTAATTTTCCCTTCATAAAGCTGAGAAGTCATGAAGAATTACTTTGGAGGTTTTTGGTCTTCTTCTCACTTTATTTTCCTTTGGAAAACAGTTTGTGTGCTTCATCTAATCAACTTTTAAAATTAACGTCTAGCGACTGTTTAGAGGAATACTTGTTTTATAGTTCAAAACCGTGGTTTATCTGTGGACTAATGTTTTTTTTGACTTTGAGAAATATGTAAGGGAATTGCTCTCTGTTCTTATCTAGATGAGCCAGTAGGGAGCAGTATCTTTCTTGGCATTAGTTTTATATTCTCAGCATTTGCTGGGTGCACTGTGGCTCCCTTTCTGTTTGTGGGACTGCAAACACTTGGAAGCAGATATCCTCACAAATAAATTACCATTATGAGAAGCAGATTCCATCTTGGCACAGCAGCAGAACAGGTGGAGATTCAAAACAGAACAATTCTTTTGAGGAGTTGACGTGGCATTGCTTTTTATTATTAAGTTTGCTCCTACACAGCTACCTGTAGGAAGTGAAGGTTTTATGATGTTAATTACGAAGTGTGATCTCATGGGATTCCTTGATTAAAACACTTGTACATGTAGACACTTGCAGGAATGAAGCATAAATCCAAAGCTGCTGCTGGTAATTTCTGTGAGATCTGAAGCATGTTTCTCTTTTTAATCCTTGTTAAACGATTAATACATGAACAAGGATTTAATCCTTGTTAAAGAACATTGGAGAGAAGAAGAGTTTAATTTGGAAGCAGAGTTTACAAACAAAATAAGTTCATATTTTAACTTTAGTTTGGTTTTTTTTCTTCTTTTTCTCTTAGTAGGTTCATTCCTTCACCAGTATTAACAAAATGAAAATTTGAGGTTATGTATTTTCACCCCCTGATATTGCATTAACTTATTACTTTAGCATATAACAATACTTTAATAGTTAGAGAAAACTAAAATTCCTCATCCCAGTTTGCTTGCTTTTTGTCTCTGACACCACTTTTGTATATGCTGCCTTAACCCTTTCAGTGCTAGGTAATCTTAACCATTTTGTGATGTCAATTTTGAAGCTCTGTGATGTTGTAGCATATCAGTGAGAGAGTATTTCTTTATATTTGCTTGAAAAACAAGTGCATGATAAAGCCACATAGGGAAAATGCAGTAATTGAAGAACCTTTAATCCAGTTTTGCATGAAAACCATTTTTCTACACTAAAGCAGCTAGGTTTGAAGGATGTGAAGTTGAGGGCTCAAATTTAGATCTTTAGATTGCATGTTTTACTTAGTTTGATGAGCACGGAAGGGAATTCCCTCTCCCTCCCTCTACCTGTGGTACTTCATTTAGTACTCCTGCATCCCTTTCTCTTTCTTCCTATTTGCCTGTGGTTCTTTAATTCACTTTTCTTTGTTGATCACTCTCCTCTATTTGTCTTGGCGTACAGTTCTCTTATCTTGTTTATTTTTACTCTCATCTCTTACTGTATTCCTGTTTTACCTTTGTCAGTATTTCTTTGCCTGCCATTCCCTCCCTTCTCACCTTCCCAATCAATGCTAAACCTCTTATTCTCTTATTTTAATGACAACTTTCAAATCCCTTGTTTGATTATTCCTTTCTGTGAAGAAGTTACAGTGGGGAGCAAAAGCAATTCTTTAAACTTTCTAAAATTACAGGTAACCATCCCAAAGGCAAAAGTGTTTTGTTTGGCTTCTTTGTTCAAGAAGGTGGCAGGCAATCAGGGGAAGTAGGGAAAGAGACACTGACGGATAATTCTGAGAATTTTTGGGAAAGAGAATTTTCTAGTGCTATTTTCATTTTGCTTTTGTGCTCCCCCTTTTATTTTTTCCTGCCTTACCAGCATTTGTACCCTACTGGTGAGATCACTGCCTGTAAAGCAGCAGACAGGGAGGAGCGAGCAGGCACTAGCACTGGCTCAGGCCGAATGAAATCCTGGTAAAATATTCTCCTGAGCAGCCACTTGATCAGCTGCAATGCAGAACTGTTGGTACATGAATCAATTGCCTCCCTGAGTCCAGAGTAAACACTGAAGGAAGACCTTGGTGAACTCTTGCAGTTGAATTTCAGCTGGTTCCCAGGGAGCTGGGGAAAAGCTATGACACTGCAGCTTCTTTTCTTGGATACCTTTCCTAAGAGATGTGTTGGATGTCTCTTTCACAAAAGCAGAAGGGCCATGATGTCAAGACACTAGAGCAGGATTGAGAAATGATTTGCTTGAGTTTGGAGCTTCTTGGTTGTGTACATGTAGCCTTTCATTTATTTAATAGTGTCTTAGAAAACAATACCTCAGGCTCCTAAAACTGCTGTAGGCCTGGTCTTAAGCCAAATCTTTAATTACCTTCCTGTCTTTTGATTGTTGACTCTGCTCTGTAACAACAAAACAGAGCCTCTTTTTTGGATTTGATAGTGCTGGTTAGATCATGACCTTGCTACTTAAATACTGTTTCTTCTACTGTTTCAAAACCAAGTAATCCTTAGAAATACAGGTTTATAAAGGCAGCACCCTTTTCGTATTAATCCCTCTGCAGATGTCAAAATACAGAGCAAAGTTTTTGTGTGAATAATGTCCAAACTTGGTATTTTGTGTTTTCATTCAAATTAAGGCCAAGGCTTTGTCCTCTGATTTGCAAGGATGCAGTCTCTCTTCCACAGATTGTCAGTAGAATTAAATCTTGACATGCTTATATATGATGGCTCCCTTTTTGCAATTTGATATTACAACTTTCTGACTGATAGTTTTCTTCCAAAACTATCTTTTGTCCAAATAGCTGTCCTTTACCACTTGTCCCAAAGGATACCTTCCTAATTTGGTACCACTCTTGGTAATTGCATTGCATGTACCATATGCTAACATTAAATGGTAGTTCCACATTTAGCTCCAGAGATTTAATTACAGATTAAACACATCTCAATGCTGCTTCCCAGCTGATTGTGGTAAAAGTGGATATCTAGTATACTAATTGGAAATCTAGAGCTTTCTTCATTATATGGTTAGTAATTTGGATAATGAAAATATCAGAGTATGTGTGGAGGCAGTTAGCTACATTAAGAGGTTCTTACCAAGGTAAGATTCAGCAGAAGCAACAGCTTGCAAACAAATTATGGTGATGATGGGTGAGCTGGCAGAGCTGTTGGGATGGAAAATTGTAGAGAGCTTGAACAAGTGAGTAAGCATAGGGCAAATGGGTATGGTTTTCACTTGCCAGAGCAGAAATGAGTTTCTGTGTAACCTCAGAGGGACATAATTGTGAAGTGAAGCAGTGGAGAAATAAATGAGGGGCACTGGAAAGGGATCACCAGAGTGAGAAGGGTTCAAATTTCCAGTATGAACAACCAAATCTCATACCTTGGGCTAATTACTTGGTAGCCTGAAACATTGATGTTTGTGAATATACAGTCAGATCATATCATTCTGGAATCACTCCATTCTACTGCTTGAAAGTATGCCTCAGTTTTGTCTTTTCTTGATTCTCTGGATAAATAGGACAGATTTGTTTCACAGTGAGATGAAAATGGGCCCTGGTAAGTTCATGGACGTTCTTAGGCCTGATTTTTGCTCACAGACTATGCTGAGACCTTTGAAATGTCAGTAGAGCTCTTGTAGAGAAAAATTGACAGAAACATCTTACAATAGCAGGAAGGAATTATAAGATTCCTATTAGCAAACACAGATGCATTATTGTTATTATTGCTTTGAAAGACAATTTAAACAGAAGTTAGTGCCAGATGTCCACCCAAAAGAAGGAGGTTTTTAAAATAAAAAAGCAGTTGCCATTTTCTGAAAGATTTATTCACTCCACATTCTGTCTGAAATTGCATTTAAATGTAACAAAAGACAGCACTTCCAAATTTAGTGGAATTTAAGCCTATTTGTATCATTTGAACGGTTGTCTGGGTTTCTAGAATATAATAATAGTTCCTTAAACTGAAAGAACAAAAATAAAGTGCATAAGTAATTGTAGAATTAAAGTGCGTTTGTGGTATGTTATGACCTATAAAAATCAGATGAAGCACAACAGATTTTAATTTAAAATGGTATAAATAAAGTTACAAGTGATATTCCCAATTTAAGTAATGAAAAAATGTGGTAAGTACTTCTATTACAAAATCAGAAGATTTCCGTACCTAGACTAGTTGTGTTATTTGTTCATGCAATGGAAAATATTGAGCTAATATTGTAACAAAAAAAATTAAAAATATCTTTAGCTCTACTCAGAAGCAGAAAAGGTCTTTGCCCTACCACCCTGGTGTCTGTACAGTGTAAATTCAGTTGACCCCCCATCTGGTCTCAGAAAAAAGCCTGGACTGTTGCTCTTTCAAGTAACCTGTTCACCACTGAAGCAACAGAGACACATAATCCAGAATCAGTTTTTCCTGAAGAGAATAATTTGATATCCCACATGATACAAAACATCAGTGTTTTGTATTTTATTTAGGTACAAGTGAAAACAGTAAAGAAATGCAGTGAGCTTTGTTTCAAAAGGAAAGGAGCAAAAGGGTCTTGTTTTAGCTGGCAGAGCTGATTACGCCTAAATGGGAGGCCTCTGCAATTGTGTACAGGCACAAGGAGCTCCTTGAAAGTGCCTTTTTTTTTTTTCTGGAGGAATACAAACTTTGGGGAGCTTTTTAACCCTGGTTAGTGAACAGCCAAAATAAGACTGGTTTGTGTTTCACGACCAATTAGATATTTTGCTATATTCCTACAATTCTTCTGTGGCACAGTATTCGGTGGTGAATTTTTCAGATGCAGAATTGTGGCAATACACCTCTGAATAAAAAATCATATTCAAATCATTTTTCCATGCTGTTGCTATGTCCTCAGCAGTGATCACATTTTAAAGATGTCACATGCAAGGCCCTTAGGATTGAAGCCATAATTTTTCTAGTGTGAGAGTAATGCATGTATGTAGTTGGCAGGGACATTAGGAAATTAACAAGCAGTGATTATTTGGCAAGAAACAGAAATTCTGTGTTGTTTAGCATTTTTTTGAGGTCTTTACTGATTTCTTAGGAATTCCATCCTATTCAGCTGCTCTTTACTGAGAGGAGAAAACACAACCTGAAATCTGAGTGGTAAGGTTTGAAAAGAGGTGTATTTGGACATGGAAGCAAGGCATAGGGAAAATCTGAAGTAAAGGCATAAGGAAAGATTAATTTTTATGAATGGAATGTGATTTATTCTGACAGATGTGAGGCAGAATAGACCTTTTAAAATATCGCTAAATCTGTTGGAACTGCTGACATGCAGAGTCCTACCCAATTTCTGCTGACAGGTACATGATGCAGTGGATCAGAATGGTTCAGGCTCATTTGCTGTGGCAGTCCAGCTATCCCATTTGCAAAGGCAGTGAAAGCAATATTTCAGTTCAGAAAGCTCCTGTTTCAGTTGAGCCATTGTGTTCCTAAGAAGGGGTCTAATATATCAGGTAGATTTTCCTGTTGTTTCACTGTTTTGGGAGAAGGGAGTGGTGAGGGAGGAAAATGTTTTGTGCTGTGTTCAAGGACAAGCTTGATGTCCAGCAGTTTCACCAGTAAAGCTTTGAGCTAATTTTGCAGCTTAACTACAAATCATTGTGTTGACACTGCCCCCAGATGAGACAAAAATATCTATTTCATGTGACATCCCACAGAGCTTAATACTAACATCTTAAACCTCCTTAATATATTTTTGTTTGCTTGTGGACACCCTGTAGGATTTAAGAGCAGGGAAAAGACTGTAGAGAAATATTCACCATCAAAATGAAAAGCAGCTTTAAATAAATTTCTTGAGAATGATAGGATATTACAAATGGGATTAATCTCTATGGGTTTGTATACTTCTCTTATGCTTACAGAAAGTTTTAAGATGAAGGGCATTGCATTGCTGAGACCTTGGACCAGGCTGTCTGGGATTACATCAAGCCAAAGATTCACAACTATTTCATGTGTAGTGTTTGCAGTATATTATTTTAGTTAGTTTTAAGAGTGTAAGTGAATTTTGGTTGTACCTCTGCATGCTGCTTAGAATATATTTGATACAGAAGTCCCTTAGCCACCACACTCATTGATCCCAAACTGCCTAACTGATAGCCTGGAGTATTGGTTCCCTGTGTGTTATTAAGCTCAGTAAACCAAGTCTTGAAGGCCTTGTATTGTAAAATAGGAGTCTTGGAATTTTACTGGTGGAAAACATCTGGGATGTATATTGTGTTGGTAAATATGTTTTTGAGAACAGGAACTGCTTCTGTTATCAGAGAAATCAGTCCTCTTCATTTACTGGAGAAAGCCCTTCCATGGGCTATGTTTTGCTCCCACAGATTTTGGGTTTCCCAACCTTTAGATTATTAGTCAGGCTTGTAGGTCATATATTTTGTATTTTCTAACCATGTGATACCATGACTAACTTTTAAATGGGTTTGACACATTTATTTAAGGGTTCAGTTTTATGGTGTCTGCTCTTTTTTAGCCTACCAAAGTTTAACCTGGAAAAATACATGCAGGGGTCTCTCTTTTCCTGTTGCTCTAAATCTCTATCCCTTCACATAGCTGTTGAGAGTAGTATTATCTAAACTAAACTACATGTTGGTAATGGTCAGAAAAATGTACTACCATTAACAAATTTCAGCTCTAAATTAGCTGGTTTCTAACCATCTAAATAGTGGAGAAAGAATCTCCCAACTAACTTCTTAAGATGCATTATGAATAGTCTGTGAACAGGCATACATTCAGGATTGTTTACGTGAGACAAGGCTTGGTGACTTGATGAAGTTCTTTTTACTCCATTCCCTATCTTGCTAAATGCAGAGCTTTAACTTTGGTCTTTCAGACTTATCAATATTATTAGATTCATGATTGCAGATGGATGGGCTGTATCAATTTAAAGCAATGGTGTGTTGGCGTGGTCAGTCACTGGAAAGGATCTTTTTCAGCTTTGTTTTCAGTTTGCATCTCTGTTGTTGTTTTTTTTATTTTTGTATTGGATAGAAACTAAGTCTGGATGTGGCATGACTGAGAGTCCAAAAGTAGTTTCTGGAAAACTTAATTAAAAAACTTTTGCCCAGTATCATTGGAAGTTCAAAGCTTGGTTAAATGAATTTTGAAGAATCTTGGCCTCCAGTAGTGAAGTTGTTATGGAAATTAGAGACAAAATGAGGAATACAGTGTGATAATTCTCAAAGGAACGTATAACACTCAGCATTAAACCATTAACTAATACAATACTATTTAGAACACTGAAGTATTCACTAGGTGAATATCTATTTCCTGAGCCTTGAAGTTGTTTATAATACAGTAGAAGTTTAAATGAAAAGGCAAAGTCTTGCTTAGATTTGAAAACATTTGAAAATGTTGCAGAGTATTTCTTTACATTGAGTCTAATTTCCTTGAGGAACTACCAGATACTTTTTAACATGGGAGAAACTGGAGTGTTTATTAAAGTAAACAAATACACATGGGGCTAATCCAGAGCCCAACAGGCCAGTTAAAAAAATTCTACAGATTTAACTAAGCTGTAGGTCAGGCCAGTGGATTCCCCCAGTGCACAGTACAAATGGGACAGTTTATATGTATGGCCAAACAGTGTGTTTGGAATGCTTCCAGCAGAGTTTGGCTTTGATTTGACATTAATTTATTTCAGCTTGTTAAGCCACTGCTATATGATTTAAATAAATGTTATTTTAATGGATGCTGATAAAAAGAGATGGACTTCATGACATGAAGTTCAATTTTGGAGTCTGGCTGCTTAAATACTTCAGTTTTGCCAGCACATAAATAAGTTTTCATTAACAAAAACCCCCATGGATAGCTTGTAAACATCTGAAAGGCCTAGGAGTGTGTGTTGGGGGAAAAAAAAAATTAGTTTGAACTCTGTTCAGTGACTTTCACATGACTGATTCATCTAGAAACCACTTGGGAAAGTTTATTTTTTGTATTTCTTGAATGTTGCATTTCAATTCCAGTTTAGATCTCCATGGAATTAATGGAAACAAACTTTATAGTAGTTCATGTGAAGGAAGAAGGTTACACTTTAAACACATAAACAGAGAATCAACTAACCATCCACCAGAATTAACTAACAGTCCACCAGTCTCAACAAAAGTCTAGATAGCAAAAAAAAAATTAAATTAATATTTAGAAATTCTGGTGGTTTTCTTTTTTTAAAACCATTTAGAATGTTGACAGAGTGGGTACTGGAACAAGATAAAGGTTTTCTATAGGGTGTAGCTTGAATTGAAGGGATTCTCCCACTCTTCTGTGCAATTTGTTGCAATGTTGAATTCTTCTCACGATGAGGAATATTTTTCTTATGCCTGTATGGATTTCTTCCTGAAGGTACTCGTGTCTGTTTCCTCTTGTCCTGTCACCGTTTATCTTTGTGAAGAGAGCATCTCTACCTCCTCCCTAACCACCTTTGAAATATCAGAAGTTTGATCAGAGCCTCCAAACCTTCATTTCTTCTGGCTGAGCAAAAAGCTCAGCCTCTCCTCACACTTCCAGTTCTCCCACCATCCCTTTGGCTTGGTGGCCCTCCATGGCCCTCTGCAGGGTGCCAGTGCCTCTCCAAGTGGGGTAATTCCAAGGAGACCCAGTGTTCTGGGCATGGCAGAGTGAAATGATGACATCCTTGATCTGCTGAACACGCAGCCCAGGACAGGGTTTGCCCTCATGGTTTCTGTAGGACAACTGCCCACTTGTGTTCAGTTTTCCTGTCCACCAGCTCTTCTAAAAACCCACCTGAGCCAGTGAGAGCCCAGCCTCGGTCTGCTTGGGTTTATTTCATCCCACCTGCAAAGCTTTGCACCTCTTTTTGCTAAAGCTTATACTTTTCTCTTACAGTTCTGGTTTCTTTTTCTCTGCCAAGGTCAGGATGAATAACACGGGACAAGTAGATTTCGAGTTTGGACCTGGTTGTTTATTATATCTTATCTATTTACAGACTCACAAGCCATGAGCTCAATGTAGCAAGCCAGAGAAATGAGGTAAAGTGGCTTACCTCTCTATCTCTACCAGGTCTTTTCAAGATCAACCTGTCCCGTTATGAAATGCCACCTAAATTATTTTTATTTTAAACCCAATAACTAATAACTACCTGAAGTCTGCAATGCAGACTCCATCAACCAATTACAGAAAACCACCCAAGGCCATGAAGAAGAAGGAATAAAGTGAAGAAGGACTTAGACAACGTCCAGAATCCTCCATCTTGACTCACATGTATTACTATATACTAAAACCCCAAAATCCAAGTTTCCAGAATCCCAACACTTTTCTTGTTAACTCGTCCTCCAGCCTGCTCTGCTTTCGCTTCCTAAGGAGGCTTTTGTCTCTGCTGTATCCACCTCTCCTCCTAGCTCAGTGTCACACCCAGGCTTGGAGAGTGTACTTTCAATTCCATCATTCCAATCAGAATTCAATACAGATGTTGAACACTGTGCATTTACTTTGGGTATCTAGCTGGGGGTGGCAATCTTCTGAGCATAAAAAAATGCACCCACTTTGTACAGGTTTACAGCATTTCTAAATCAAAGATGGCTGTGACATGTGAAATATAAATGTAAAAAGGCATATTTACCACCATCTGGCAGCTGTTTTCTAGACAATAACTTACACAAGATTGATGCTTTTCAGAATATTTGAAATTCTCTGGAGACCTGTAGTAAAAGCCTAAGCTGTACTTTGAAGCAGTGTGTGTCTGTCAGGATATTTTATTCACACACTTATTTTTTTGATGCAATCATTTCTGAGGGATGTAGACAAGAATAGTCATTAAAGTGTCAGAGAAAGAAGATGTTAATTAATTTGTATGCTTCATGGCACAACATATTTGGTATCTCAGTTCTTAGTAAGTTGTTTCAGCACAGAATGGACTGACTTGTTCAGTCTTGAATTGTATGCAATATTAAAAAGTTGTGTTATTTTGTATTGATCCTAAAGGATATTTCAGGAATCTTATGAAAATAACATGATATTGTGACAGCCTGGTGTTGAAAATGGGCTTGTATCAAAGTTCTTTAGTTAATTTTGAGCGGGGAGGGGAAAAGAATTTGGATTAGAGGACTTGAAATCTGTGTCTAGATTTTAGCTTTATGGACTTGATCATCATAAGTGGAAAGAAACTTCTCCTGAATAGAGGAATTTTCAATGCCAAATTACAAACAAACTTTAAAGTTAAAAAAGAAAAAGGAAAATGGCTTCCAAATGACATGCCCGGAGGCCTTATGTTTAATAAGGTTATTAAAGACTTGGCCATATGAGTTACACTGTAACTGCCATCTGTCTCTTTCTTCCCTCCTCTCTCTCTCTCTCTTTAATGATTCTCATTTGTTTATTCCCCATTCCAGGTGAAATCTCTCTGGAAGTAACTGTTCCTTCTGTCCCCAATTAATTCACTAGGAAATCTTGGCTTGGCTTTGGGATGGAACTTTGTTCTCCTTGTGTGGCATCTGAGCCCTGATGATTCCTGGGATAAATTTCAAAAGACAGAAGAGTGTCACTTGCTTTTTGATCTTTAGTTTCAAGACCAGATGGAAAAGATATAATTGTCTAATCTTTTTTTTTCTAAGTATAAACCCATTAAAAGTAAGGATTAATATGCACAAGGGTAAAACTGCTAATGCAGTAACCCAGCATGGTTTTGTGAAGCTGGACAAACATCCTGCCTGTATCTTAGGAAGAATATTTTTTCACTTTTCTGTTCAGCTGATTTATTACAATCAGTCGTGTTGGAGGGTGCCTGAACTTGCTTCCTCTTTCCTTTGCAGCTTCCTTATTTTAGCTCAGATGGGACTTTGCTTTAAATCACATAATATGGTAGAAGGTCTGTTATTTGACCTGGGACTAGGGTCACACAACCAATCTTGGCTAGTCCAAAATTAAATGTAAACAATGCTAAAATATATTGAATAATTCTCTACTTAAACTTGAGAGCTGCCAAGTAGAACAGTACTTTATTATTGCACAATAAAACACCATTAGAATAAGGGCTGTTAATGTTTCAAGCTTTTTTTTATTGAATATGGCAAAGATTTCATTCCACAATACTATTATTGCAGCTGGTTCTCTGCTGAGGGCTTGAGGAGACACTTCCTATTTTGTTTGATTTATAGCCTTATAACATCACAAATAAGAATTTTCAACAGCACAATGGATGGAAAAGGCAAAATTATTTTTAAAATTGATCGTGTTTCACAAATTGTTACTTCTACTCCATAGTCAAGGATTTCCTACTTCTGGAGAACTTCCCACCCCACCCCCCCACTCTCCCCCTTAACCATGATAATTGTATTTCCAGTTAGATTTCAAATTATTACACCAATAGGATAATTTTTATTATGAAATTTGTTCTTTAGGAAACATGAAATTAAAAAGAAATAGCCATAGACTATGGTTTTAGAGACACAAGCTATAAAAAATTAATTATCTAGATTAAATTGTTTATTTTAATCACTCTTAAAGACTCTGTTTTTTTAATTTTTTAATTGTTGTTTTATTTGGTTCAAATCTGTAGCTGCAGTAGTTTGAACAATTCCATTATAAATTACCATTAAAGGCTAAGAAAGTCTAGGAAATGTTGTGCATCTCAATAAATATTCCATGGGGCACTTGGATTCTTTAAGAGAACATTTCCCAGGTTGCTGTGAATTAATTCTGGTTCCTTGGTGAAACCTCGTGAGTTCAGCACTGTGTTCACTTTTGTTCCAGAATATTTCCAGATATATTTAATACTAGGCAGGTATTCAGGCATATTTCTCACTGTATCATGTGTCCTAAGAACATCTGTGATTGTTTTTCTCCTAATTTGGCATGGGATTAATTCACATTCAGATCTTCCTTTGATGGACGTGTGTGGTGAGCAAAGTAGTTTAAGATTTTCCTTGGTTACTATAATTCATTTGGGACAGACAAAAAAGAGAAAAAGACCTTTTCACTCAGAAAATAAACACAAACAATTTAGCAATACTAAAAAAAAGGGAAATTATGTGAGAAAATGTGGACCTTCTTTGTTTAGCTGTTAGTTTTTAAGAATTCTGCCTTAACAGCTAGGAGAATTTCAAGCTCCTTTGTCAACATTTTGTACTAGCTATAGAGTGCAGACAAATATTGGATACCATCACAGGCTCAAACAGATATGAAATGCTTTTTTCTGCAGTTTAGTGTCACTCTTTTCACTTGTCCTATTTAATACAGCAATGTTCTGAAAGACTCATAAAAAAAGCCAAAAAAGCTGGAACTAAACTATTGTTGTTTGGGAGGCTGCCTGTGCCAGAAATGGTGCTTTCCCTAAAATAATCTTCATGTGACTGTGATTCACAGAAATTTCTGTTTTAAAAAATAACCTGTTAAAGGTCACAAACCATTCATTCACCTTCATATATTAGCTGTGCTGTGTGGAGGGAGTAATGGTTAATGGTCAGTGTGTTCTCCTTGCTTGCAGGGGGCTTGAAAGGGAAATCTGTGGATTCAGAGTAACAGTATGACCTCAGACTCACAGCCTAACGTGGACAAAGCTTTCATAACCTTCACTCACTTATTGCATAAACTGAGATGGGGAGTGGCACTTGCAGCAGGGCCAAGGCATCAAGACACCATCTCTGTTTTCAGGAAGAAAAAAAATCTATATTATATATCATCATTATCCCCTTTGCCACTGTTTTTATCTGTTTCATTACAAGCTTCCCTGAGAAGTTCAGATGAAAGGGAATGCATGTCTGTGTGTTCCTGTGCATGTGCTCTCCAAGTACTTCTTTTTTATTTGCTGTAGTGTAGAGTAAAATAAACCTCAGAGCAAAATGGTGAAAGCTTGGACAGCAGATTTGAGTGCCTCTTGAATTCCACAAACTGCTATTGTGATTGGTAATTGTGAAAAAAGACTGGTTTATGTCCTTTGAAAAGAACAGAAAATTTCTGCACTAAATATAAAGTTTTTAACAACCTAAATTTTAAAGCCCAGGTTTTAAAATGGGTAAATGTAAATGTAAACATACAGATTAAAACTGGATTATTCTGGTTAGTTTTACATCTAGAATATTTGCATGACAGTGCTTACCTTTTGTTTAGAGGTTAAAATACACTGCAAATAGATTATCTTTTTATAGAAAATCAATACACTTAGAACAAAAAGCCAAACAAATTTTGTTGAGTTAATTTTTAGAATAAAGTCTGAAGTTTTGAAATATGTAATTTTTCAAGCCATCAGAAATATTAATTGTAGAGTACTTAAAAGAGACACTGATGTAACATTTGGTTTTATGGAGAGCTTCAAGAAACATTAATTTTGTAGATGATAGTAAATTACTTTGATTTTTAAGCTTATAATAGGCACAACAATATTAGAAGAACTTTGTTTTGTGTTGAAGATTATAAAAGCTGAATTTTCATTTGGCTGAAGCTCCTAGTGCTGCACCTGCAAAAAAGAATATGAATCTGTGTTTGTTCTTGCAGACAAAGGGTGGTTGGGCAATTCAGCATCTGTTCATTAAATATGTGCTCTTGTGCCTGAAGACAAGTACAAAACCAGGAGTTCTGCTTCATATGACCTGCTCTATTCTGGAAACCTCGTCTGTGTTCCTCAGTCTTGCAACACTGGCTACAGCCTTTTGTGAATTGAGATTTTTGGAACAAATTTAACTAGTAAGAATAAAAAGTCTCAGCGTGTGAGACACATGATGAAAAGCCTTTGAGAAAAGTATGAACACAGTCAAAGTAATCCAAGAAGTCTTTTCAGTCAGGACACAACCTTTCACTTACTAAGTTTTATTTTATTACATTAACTGTGAAATTAGGTAAAACTCAGATGGTTGTGAGAAACAGAGATGAATATACTTGATTTTAAAATGGATTGATTAATCTGTTCCTTAAGATTTCAGAGAAACTCCTTGTCCAGGAAAAAATAACAACTTCATTTTGCAGAAGATAAACAGTACAAAGAGGCTGCACTGCAGAAAAACAAATGTTGGTATATGCTGACAGAAGTAGAGGAAGTTTTCCCAGGACACGAAAACACAGTACAGTTGGAGGTGATGATAGGATTTGAATGTTTGTTTGTGTTTGGGAGTTCTTAACTTTAACATGAATGCATATTTCCTTAGGTGTTGGATTGTTTTCTTCCCACTGAAAGAGGACTTTTATCCTGACCATAGTAAATACAATGGCAGTAATTCACAAATTGAGTATATTTAACAAGAATTTAAAGTATGAAGTCTTAATATAAGCAGTGTTGTAAATGTCCTAAAGGTCTATTAAAGTTGTGTTTTTAGGGAGTAAGATTTCTTACCAATTCATCCCCATTTAAAAGACTAGAGAATGAACTGTGTAATCTTTGATTCAATGATATAAAATCTACATAAGTCTTGCTAAATGTAAAGTGCATCTATGCAGTTTCATTGCTAATTAGTCAGACAGAACAGCCATAAAACTGGTATTTACTGCAGTAAATATCACCAGGTCTTTGAAATATCAGAAGAGGCATAATTTGCTGCTATTCAGCTTCTTGTTTTGATCCCTATTGTAAAAATAGCTCATCATTTAATCACAAATTAATTTAATAATTTGTAAAAATAGAATCTTGGTGTTTTGATTGGTAGATTGGAGTTTCTTAACTCCTGAGATATAAAAAACTGCCTTCAGGAAAGAGGAGAAAACGTTGTACTTCAAATAAAACAAGGGAAAAGTTTGTTGTGGAAAGATAGGCCAAGTCCTATCTCTGCCTATATCTCTATCTTTAAATGATGTATTTTTTGACTAGTTACTACCACACTCTGCTCCCCTCCTGCAGCAACGGTGTCCCTGACTTCAGCTGGTGACAGTCTTGCAGATTTCTTTGAAGTATTGCCACCAGAAAAGGGTTCAAACTGGCTGGCTGGCTGGTCTGAGGACTGTACAACAGTCCATATCTTGGGTGATTTTCACTTCTGCCAAATATTCAAGGAAATAACCAGGTATAATCTCAGCTCTAACAGGAAGACTTGGTTCAAGTATTCAAGTCTCCGTAATAACACAAAAAAGAGAGTGTGTCTTCACCAAGTCTTTGCTTTAGATCAGGAATGTGGTTTTGAAGTGAATCTCTGGTGTTCACCCTTACAGTGCAATGGCTCGTATTAGAGAGCAACCAATGCTTAACAAAAAAAAAATTAAAATTGAAAACGTGCTCCAGAAGCACACTGGAAAAAATTACTATTGTGTTTATGTTTGTATAACCATTTTGAGGCTGATGTGTGAACCCAAGGAGGGGCTGGGAACTTTTCAACTTGCTTGCTGATTCTGGGTTGCTTTGAAATGTGCTGAGTGGATAGCCCTGGAAGTCTGCCAAAGCTACAGACAGAGTTGCAACAAATGGCTCAGAATATTTTGCTGGAGAGGTACATGTTTTTTTACTGGATAAACCAAGAGCATATTCAAAGAAAATAGCACAGAGACACTATGCTCTGTTTTCGTGGAAAAGCTGGCAGCTTTTCAGGTAATTCAAAGGCTTGAAAAAGTGGTGTGAACATTGAGTAACAAATATCTTCTGTTGTTTGTTTTCAGGGAAACAACTTTTGTAGATAGGATTTTATTGAGGAAATATGAAACACTTTTAGCAGTACTTCTAGTAGTAGTACTGTTACTCCTTTGCCCACGTAACTATGAATATGGCTCAAAGAAGCCTATGTGACCCCAGTCTGAATTGTTTCTCTGTGTAGACTCACACAGCATAACTCCAGTCCCTTGTTGAGGATATTCTGTGCTAAAGAGGCAGCCCTGTCTGCATCTGACTAACACCTCCAAGCAATCCTTTCCTGACCCTACGTGTTTTGCCTCAGAAGGAAAGGAATAATTACAGAATCATTTAAAAATAATTGGAAAACATTTGACTTCTCTTTTGCCTTTCCCCTTTTCCTTTTTGTTCCAGTGTGCTAAAACAGCAGTTTTGAAAGCATAAGGCATCTTTGTGACTCAAATAATACCTCAGAGAAAGCAAGTGTTGGCCAGTGCTTCCCTACCTTTGCTCTACCTCACATGGTCTTCCAAAACCCAGTGCGTGAACACTGATATGTAAGTAAAAGTTTGGATATCTCTTTCAGTGAGTGTTTCACGGGGACCTGAAGTCTGCTATACTTTGTTGCTTAATAGCTTGTTCTGAACTTTGGATCTGGGGACAGGCATGGGGCTGTAGAATTGTGTTAGTGCACTGCAGTCCTGTGGCCAGGCCCAAGGGCAGGGCACTGCCCAGTGCCTGGGAGAGAGCTGTGCTTGCTGTGTCCCCTGTGCTGAGTTGGCTCCTTGAGGTACTTTTATCCAGAGCCCACTGAACCGTGCTTCACAAACAACAGCTCCTCTGTGCTTCTTCTGCTAGCTGTGCACCCAGGTCCCATGGGGAAATCTGTGTTCTGCTAAAAAATCCTTTGTGAGACAAAAGACCTCGAAGTTTTCCTCTGCACTGCTGCTAAAGACTTAGTGATTTAACTGTTTATGGTGGCTGCCACATGTTGCCTTTTGGCTACTGACAATTGCACGAAGACATTATGGTGCTGCTGGCTGACTTTTAGCATGTTGCTTTGAATTAATGTATGACAGGAAAATAAAGAATCCACTCCTGTAAAACATCACTTTGGACTTAGAACAATAAACATGCCAGTGGATTTCTTTAAGATGTGTCATTAACAGAATTTATATAGGACTTTCTCGTTGTCTGTGCTTTCTGCACTTAATTACCTAATTTGTGTTGGGACCATTCATTAAAAAGAATAATGTCATATTTCTGTGATGCCTCTATAAATCCTGTATAATCTGTCAAGTAATAGGTCCTATCTTAGATTCAAGAGTAGATTTCTCCTGTATTATTTAATTATAAAACTCTTATACAACTTGATATCAAAATTAAATTAGTTAAATGATATTACTGTTTCTTTTTTCCTGAAAGTGAATTGTGAACTGCCTCTTTCAGTTTTAAACATCTCTCTTGGAGAAAGTAAATTTCATTAAAACAGTTCTGATGCATCTTTTGGCTGATAAGTGATGAAATCACTCTGAATCTCGGGGGAGAAATCCTTATGATCAACCACAAACTAAACAAGTGTTCTGATTAATACCAGAGTTAAAAAGGGGGTATTTTAAAACACCTTACAAATCCTACTGCTCTTACAGATCCTGTCCTTGCTGCAGGATCCTTTGTAATTAGTTGACCTCAGGAACTTTTCAAAAATACTCTGTTTAAACTTTTATTGCCATTACTTCACTTTTTTGCTTTATTGTCACAACAACATTGGTGAGTGGGTGCTAGATATTCACTTTGATAAAACAGTGTAATCACAGAATAAAAGGATGGCCTTTATTCCCAGAGAATTCTTCCTAGACCTTATCTGTAGTGCCTCGTGTGCGGACTTCAACTATTGGGAAGCTGAATAGGCATTATTTGAGGTATTCTGTCTATTTAATTGCTGTTTCATACTTCAGTGTTTGTTTTTAATATTAGCAAATGGATTTTAGTCCCTGTGCAGTCACTAGGGCTCTAAGCCTAAGAAATGTTGGATGTAGTGATCTTGGGAACAACTGTACGAGAAATGAGGAAGATCTGCGTATCAGCTGAATGTTATCTATCAAAGCTTCCAGCTTTATGCGTAAGAATGTTTTCTTCTGGTTTCCAAAAACAAAGACAAGCTGGGTATGATTATAAGGAATATAAATTACAAATAATATAAAGAGGAAAATACTCTTTAGTCATAGAGTTAAGCTAATTACATTACACGCCACAGAAAGCGTGAAAAATGAAAACCAGATAGTAAATTATAATTGAAGAGATGAATCCCTGGCAGAACCTGATGGCCATGAGAAACAGCTTACCTTCTGGTAGAAATGTTAACTACTCTTGTAAGCAATTTTGCATATTTTAAGGTATTAATGAATCTTTCCAAAAGTTTTAAAATAATTTCAGTCAGCTCTTTGTTCTCACTTTGCAGAGCCGCAGAACGCTGTGTTTATTATATACTCACCCATATAAGTCAGCTGTATCGAAGAGACTTTTTTGTGCTAAACTTGCAGAAATTCTGGGAGCAGCCCCAGCTCCAAGTGCACTTCCTACCATTGTCATAAATCACTAGCTAGATGTTTTGCCTTACTAGGGAAATTCTTTTGTAAATCAGTGGCTATGCTAAAATCTGTTGCTTATGAAAGTACAGTGAGAGCTGTGCTATGAGGTTTTTAGTTTCTCTGGAAGTCACACAACATATTCGGTTTCTTCCTCTCCATCCAGTTTGTGTGATATTTGAGTTTTGTAATTACTGATGCTTCAGTAGTAAGCTTGGAGCAGCCTAGTCTTGGTTAACTTTGTAATAAAATACTCTGATTATATTTTTTTAAACTCTTACCACTGATTCTGTCTATTTTGAAATGTAGATTGTTTTGCCATGAAATATCTTTTAATTACAAAGTTATGCAGATGTAATTTTGAGTTTAAAACTTTAATTTCTTTGTTAGGTGACTTTTTTTAATTTGCCCACCACAATTAAACCTTAGGTAACGAGGGTTCTTGGCAGGTATTGTCATTGTACAAATGAAGTTTGTTATTTGTTCATTTAGTATTTGACTGTTGAAAGGCGGTTGTAGAAATCAGAAACATAAAATATCACTAATCACAGCTGATCATATTTTTGGACCACACTTCCTATAGTTCCAGCTATTTTTCCTGCTGTATTTCTTTTGAAATAAGCCTGAATCCTACAGACTCCTCACTGTTATTTTAGTGAAATATGAATTGTAAAAGTAGTACTGAAGTGTTATAAAGTTCTTCCATTATTAATAGATGTGATTGACATTGAGAATCTTCACTGATATATTTTTAACTGTGATAAATTCTCTTCTCAGTTGTATGTTTGCATTTCCCAGCACACATTTAACAAATATTATGTATTTAATTAATTAGCAGATGCACAAAGTTCTGAACCAATGCAAATGAGGAAGCAATAACATCCAGAATGATTGAGTCAGAAAGATGAAAAATCTTGGAACATACTTAGTTCAGAATAAATTTTGATGGACATAAAAAATGGCCTTTATAACATCTTGGTTTGTCATACTCTTTGGATATATCACTGATCAGAGCAGGCAGATATTCCTTAGGACTTTATCCTGTTTTCATTGAGATAACAGCAATTCCTGTTGATCTCAAGTTTTCCCAATCTGTTTTCACAGTGCATTTAGGGATATTATTGTAGCCTAAGAAGACAAGTTGTTTCCCATAAAGAGGAATGTGTTTTAATCTGTGATTTCACACATGGAAGCACTTCAAGTATTTGTAGATTCATTGAGAGTAAGTATTGACAAAAAGAAAGAAGCAGATAGATTCAGGCCATTAGAATATAATTCTCAGAGCTTCAAACAGTTGAACTCTGTTCCTGATGGTGATTTCAGGAGCTGTCAGACTGCCTGCTCTCTGTGGTGTACTAAGCAGTTTAAAGCATTGCACAGTATTTATTAAGAAGGGTCTCTTCACAGGACAAAATAACACTTTCTGAGAACACTGTGAATTTTACAATGTTGAGAGGCACTATTTTCAAAATGCATATTTCAAATAAAACTAAGAAAAATAAAATGGTAACCTAGGGATCCTCCATAACTTGAAAATGTCAGGTATAATTTCACATGTTTACACGTTCTGTCTCTCTTTTTGACAAGCATCAAAGCTTTGACACTAGCAGAATAACTCCACTGCCAATGTAACTTGCCAGTAACAAGTTTGGAAAGAAATGTGGATAGTAATAAATTTAAAAAAACCTGTTTCTGCAGCTTCTGAGGATTCTGTAATTCCTCACTGTCCTCCTAGGCAGGAATAGAGTGTACAATGAAAGGATACAGAAGACTTTTTCAGAGCAGAGGTTATTGAAATGAGCCTTAAAATTAACTATTTCATTCATTAGCACTGCTTCACATTTGTTGGAAAATGCCTTAAAAAAATAAAAAAGAAGCCTTTTGTGATTCTGCTGTGAACTCTAATGCCTCTCACACTGATATAAATATGAAATGGTGAATCTAAGACGAAGCATCCGATCCAAATCCTCCATGGAATTGAAATCATCGGACTGTGACCTGCTGCTTTATTATCTCAGAGGACAACTAGTAAGAAAATGTCAGAGTAAGGAATGTGAAATGTAAAGCTTTGCTGGCAGGATAAGCCTCAGGCTTATTGATGAACTCTCTGCCTTTTCATTCAGGCTCTGAGCTGAAATTTTCTGTTCCTAAGAAAATACATATATTTCTAAAATACTTCTTTGAAAATATTTATTCTGAAATTGAAGCATTTCCTTCCCAAATTTGCACTGCTCCCTCTCATAGGAAATCAATTGGTCAGGTAAGTACCTTTCCTTAGAGCCAGATTAAATATTAATCAGAGGGAAAGCATACTTCTGTGAATTCAGCTGGGTTACATAGGCTTATTTCATGCCAGGCCTGTAGCAATATTTTAGCTTATGCTTGATTTTATCACAAAGGCTTGTCAAAAAATATTCACTTCCAGTTTTTCTTTCCTGTTACAAATGAAAAAAAAAAAAGCCTTCATGAGGTGGGTGAAATGGACAAAGTTTTTTAAACCACTTCTTCTTAGTTATTTTAATGGAAGTCCCTATAGTAGACAGTAGGGAGAAGCTGGGTTCTTCCATCTGCTTTTTTCCTAGAGCAGTGCCCTATTGTCCTGGCTTAGGGCAAATTTGTGAGAGAACCCCTGAAAAGGATCCCTCTGGGAAGCAAACCCAGACAGCTTCTATCCCCCAACAGGTTCAGGAAAAGAACTTCCTTGGAAAAAAGTGGAAAAAACTATTTACTTAATGAACAAAGTGCCCACAGGCATAAAGAATGAATAATATGAAACAATAAGACCTCTCATTGTTCTGAAGTGAGATGGTAAATTCAGAAAGTCCTTGCTGTGGGTAGCTCAGCTCACTCAGTCTCTTCTCCATCCCTCCGGAGGTCCAGGCCCTGGTGGACTGCAGGTGCAGCTTCTGGTGCTCCTCTGGGTGTTTCAGTCCAGAGCAGGTTTAAACAGCCCCAAGAAAAGGAAAAAAAATATAGTGCAGAGACCTTCTCTGCCTCTGCTAGCTGAAACTATCCAAGAGCAAAGCAAGTCTCTGTGTCACTGTCTGTCCGTGCCTCAGGCAAGCACAGTCCAGGAGCAAGAATGCAGAGGAGCCAATGCTGTTCTCAAAACAAACCCTGCACATCTTCTTTGTCCCCCTTTGCTCTCAGAACTGGTACTCACAGCAGTGATTCCCTCTCTCCAGGATCCTGTTTCATGAGTCTCTGCTTCATACTCCTCAAGGTTGCTCCTCCATGATAATCTCCCCTCACCAGCAAACCCCCTCTTTTATCTCAATCATCCTTATTGGCTAGAGCTGTTACTCATCAGGGGCAAGGCTGGATTGGGTAATTAACACAGCTGTCACTTATTGGGGATTACTTAGTCTTGAAGGCACAGAACTTAACATGCAGCATAAACAGAACAGACATTTGAGGATCAAAAAGTCTCTCCAGGACACCTATATATGGTATAAATTAATAGTTCATTTCTTCATCCTATAGGCCAGATATGAACAGTGATGCCAGAAGTCTTTTTTCACAGTACTACTGTTTTACAGCAGAGCCTTTTTTGTGTTTAAATTTCAGAAGAGGGCCACCAAATATCACTTAGAGAACAGTGTAGTTTCGATGAAACTCCTCTAATATGTAGATTTTGAAGGTTAAGGCACCTTGTTTCATACCAATTGTGCCTGGGGGTTTGGAAATACATCTCTGTGTCACCTGTTACACTGAAGTCACTGGCTCACTTTGTATTGTCTCATAGGTGCCAGTGTGCTGGCCTAAAGCTTTATTCAAGGCTGTAGTTGGAGACTAAATGTTGCATTCTTGTCTGTTACCTGTCTCAATGTATGTTTCTGTAGTGATGAGACTTCAAGAAATTTAGTACTCAGGGAGGTCACCTGTGGCTGCCCTGTTGTTCAGAATATGTCTGCACTTGAATATACTCTGAAGCAGTCTCATGATGACTTCTACATTATTGTTATTAGCAAAAGTAAACCAAACATTTTACTATTATGAAGTCGAATGAGTGAATAAGGCATATTCAATCACAGGTTAACATTCAAGAGTACAACTACCTGTTGAGAACCTGTGGTTGTGCAGTTCCACTTGGGAATTCAGCAGGATTTCTAGAATATTTTTTTCTGACAAAAATCAAACATACACAGAACTTCACCTCTCTCAAGACATTGCACTGCTGATACTTTTGGATCTAGCAAATGTGAAAAGTGTGGTAAAGTAATACTCAGCAGCACTTCTGTACCTTCCTGCCTTTTGGAATTCCTCTGTCTGATCAGACAGGACTGGTTGCTCCAGATAGGGAAAATGATTATGATCAGAAAAGGACAAGATACAGGGGTATTTTTCTGTGCCCTAAACCCTGGTCTTACGGAATTTGGCTTGAATATTTATTCATAGGCCCCTTGGCTTGGTACTTTTCCCTGTGAAGTTGAATTTGCAGTTGGTAAATCCTTCAGAGATCTAAACAAAGACCTAGAGTTTTGACAAACTTAGTATCTAATTTAGCAGTTACAATTTTGAATGGCACAACAAAGTGCTAAGGATTTGTCTTTCAGACCACAGCTCTATAATACCCTGACCATAAGGTTCAACAGCTAATAAAAATAAAAAAATAATTTGCTCTAGGCATTATCTTCCTGAAGCTGATTTCTGACAAGATGTTTTGTTATTAATGCTCTGTTTGGAGAATTTTATGTTACATCAGTTTGACTTGGATTTGAACTCAGTTTCAGAGGTGAATATTCAGTGCTGCAAAGTGAGTGCTCCACCCACTGCACTGATTATTCAGGTTCAAGAGATTTCTTTTCCAAATTTTCCACCCAATGTGTAGGGACAGAACATTGGGGATGACACAACTACTTTCTGTATTTGTGGGAACTGTTGCTATGAGCAGATCTTAATCCCATATGTAATGCTTCATTTTCAGAAAACAAAAAAACTAACAACTCCCCACACACACTACCCAAATAACAAAGAATTATTTATGACTGTTTTTAAATCATTTGAGTTTGTTCAGAGCATTTGATTGCTCGATAACCTCAAGGCCACTTGAAGATGTTAATTTATTTAATAACCTGTGCAAATGCTCATCTCAGAGTGAGCCCTCACAGCAAAAAAAGCTAGACCTATAAACTCACATAGTTCCTGCCTTAACTGATGGATTTAGTAGCCACAGTAAGAGAAATTTCCTTTTCAGTACTTACTCCTCGGACCATGATTGTGAAACCGTGCCATTGTCAAAACTTTGAACTTAGCAGAGCAAAATACTGACTTACAGGTATCTTAAATCTAAATTTGTGCCAAGTGCAGGTGGGTTTAGCTGAGGAAAGCAAAATCTTGAATCTATGGATTATAGAGCCTTGGAGATGGGCAAAACCCAGGCGGACAAGAGCCTGGACAGCCTACTCTGTTGATGCTGCTTTTACAGGACAATTCTATTGAATGATCTTCAGAAGTCCCTTCCAACGTCAACCATTCTGTGCATCTGTGATATTTTTTTTTTTTGCATAATTGAATTATAATTTTTCCCTCCACAGGAATATGTGAAATTACACATGTGATCCTTGTACTATGCATCTGGTGTTACACATAAAAGAAATGTGATGAAGATGGAGAAGTAAGTAAAAAGATCATTAATAAAACATGGTTACATTTTACTGTCTAGCTTTTTTACCTTCAGAGGGTTTCAATTTCCAAGATCTTTAAGATGATGTTATCCTTTCAGAGGGGTCTTAATACAGACAAACTTGCATGAAGCCCACAACACCTGTTTTCATACACCCTATTTTAATATACTCAGCCTTGAACGTAAAATACTGCCCTAAATAATTACCATAATTAGTGACTTACTATTGCACAAAACAGCCACGCTTAGGAGAACCTGTAGAAATTACCTTGGAAATTGCAATAATGGATGTGTTTTTCAGCAATGCGTTGGAAAGCAAAAGTGTGCTAATAGAGGGTGCTATTTGCTAATTGCAATAATTGCTGTAATTTTGTTCATTATTTAATACTAAATCCAGGTGGAATAAAACGAAAATGGTTGATGCATGTTATTTATGGAATAGAACCTAAGCATGTAAGTTGTCTGAATATAATGTTTTTAAAGTGAGATCTTGATGTTAGTCTTTTTTTTTTAAGAATTCTGTTATTACAAGTTTGACAAGTTACCTTATGAGTTGGATGTCTCAGTAGAAACTCTGACCTGCATAAACATTATTAAAAGAGGGAAATGACAGATTGTTGCTAGCAACTAATCACAATCATTTTAATATTCCTTCACAATGTAAGTCTTTTGGGCCACTAATTTTAGTCTTGGGATATTCTTCACACTTCTTTTTGCATGTATTTTAAATGGTCTCTAGCTGAAGTTTACTTTAGCACTGTGTCAATTAAATGGCCATTAAAAGTAAGAGTTGCACTGTATCTGGTAAATTTAGGTAAAGAGGATGATAGTTCTGACAGTGTTTTTTTGCTTTCAAGAATTTCAAAAAGTTACAATTTTAAACAGTTTCTCATATTGGGTCCCAGTATTTTGAAACCTAGTATACTTAAAAAAAAATGGAATAGTTATTTTTTTTAAGTAAAAATTGCCTGACTTTAGTTTCAGCTCAATATTATTTTTATCGTTCGACTCCCAGAAGTGTCACTGAAGTAAGAAACATATTTAATAGCATTTTGGGATTTTTTAATTTTATTTTTCTAAAAGTCCCCCATTCCAAACTCTTATTTTCAGTATCAGACTGGGGGCAAAATGGGAGCAATGCCAGAAATTTTGAGATAAGAGAACCAGGCTATTCAGAAGTATTTTGAATTTATTTTTAATCCTGGACTTTCATGATTAATGCTTAATGTAACCATCTTGCTTTTGGGTCTTGTGTGGATTTCTTGATTGGGCTTTGCACGAGAGGTTTGCACAGAAAAAGCCTGAGGGTTTTGCACTGATTCTTAGATAAAGATGGTGTTTCTGAGCTAAGCTTAAATTTCTACAACCATGGACTGGCTGGTGTGGAATAGGGCTTAGAAATATCTCTTCTAATTGGAATGAGAAAAGTTCAAGGAGTTGAAATACGGAAGTTAGGAAGAAGTGCCTTTCTTCTCTTTTTCAGTGGTTTCTGAAATGTCTGATGTATTTCTTTTAGGATAACTTATTGACTGTGATACACGGAGATATATTTAAATAAAGTTACTACAGAATTTTCAGCCTGTTGCAACAGATTAAGTTCAGACCTTTGCCCAAGAAGTTCTGCCAGAGAGTGCCCGAGGCTTTGCTCAGGGAGATGCTGGCTGATGCCAGCAACAACAGGGTGGTAGGAGGCAAAAGTTAAAGGGAGTGGGGAAAAGGCAAGCTATTCCTGCAAAAGCTCTAACAATAACATCTTACAAACCACACTTCCACACCAGAGCCTGGAGCGCTGAGGTATCTTCTTGGTATCCTTACCCAAAATGAGTATAATGAGGCAAATGAGGATACTTGGAGGGAAGGAGGCACAGGGAAATACATAGCCAGCTGGGGTGGGCTCCTCTAGGTTTGATACCAGCTGTTGAAACCTGACAAAAAACTGTGAAATAACACTTAACAGACAGTTGGTTTCTTTCCATCCCATAACTGCAAAGAAAAGTGGCAGCTTGAGGCTTCACTTTGCTACCCTCGTGTTGTTTAAGATAGCACTTCTTGCTGATTTCTAGATATTTCAGCTTTCAAATGCACTTGATGCTTTCCCTTTTTCTACTATATTAGAGAATGTTAACAATCAAGGAAGGAATGAATTGTGCAATATACCCCATGGCTGTAGAGCATATCTAAAGTGTGGAAATACTTTGAGGAATATAAACCACCTAAATTTCAAAGTGAATCTAGCAATTAAAAATGGTCAGTTGGACCAAGATGGGGTGTGTGAGAGAGGAAATAGTTCTTTTGATCAGATTTCTCTGCATCTTTTAATTATGCAGGCCTAGCTAAACTAGTATCCAGATATTTTCCAAGTATAATTGAAAGGCTTAATCTCTACATTTTGTTAATCATGTTTTATTATTTATTTGTTGTGTATGAAGTCATTGTCACTTATGCTGGTGCTAAAGTCTCTCATGATTAATTCCAGAAGTGATCTTTGAATAACTTCTGATCTTGAACTGCAGTAAAATCCTCAGATGCAGGTGATGCTCTGGTCATCAGTGTGACTCATGGAGATGAGTTCTCTGATTCATATCAACATTCCTGATGGTGACTGCTTGTGGTGGGATGGACTGCCTTCACTCTGGTGCCTGATAGGGGAGCACGTGTGAGTTGTAAGCAGCCTTAGTTAGGTGAGGCATGGCTGATTTGTTGATGGCATGGTGTGACTCTTCCAACCTGTTTCAAAACTTGAGCCTCAGACACAGGTGTTTTATAAATAATCTCAACTTTTCTGTTTTCTCCTTCTGTGTAAGTTCAAATGAAAGTGAATACCCCTAGACACATCCAAAATATTACATTCTATTCTCCCAGCATCCTGTTTTTAATAGTATCAGAAGTGTTTTGTTCTTAATGTAAATGAATAAGTTTACTGCATGGAGACAGCCTCCATGAATAGAATCTTTTTATTACCTGTCCTGTTTGCTTGGTAATAGACGATAAGACCATTGGGTCTATACCTTGGATTGTGCTAATTTGATAGTACCAAATGGTTTACTGGGTTACTGAGCAATAAGAATATCTGAAAAGTCACTTCAAAAAGTGCTTTGTTGTACAGAGTGGTGATAATTTATGCATAGTTGTATATATTGGTTTTCTGCTTTGAGTCTTTTAAGTTACTTATACAGTTACCTCCTAGTTTGCAAAATCAGCCACTCTTACTAAGAACCACATTTGAATCCTTCAGATATCTAAAGCTGAATGCACCAAGCCAGAGGCAGAATGCTGTAGGTTATCTGAGAGCCCTTGCTTTAGAATTAGAATGCTTGAGGTGCAAGGGACCTGTTGAGATTACTTAGTCGAGTGCCCCCACTCATGATGCAAAGATGATTTTTTGCCTTTTCTTTTATATTCCTTTTATATAACTTTGATGTATTCTTAACATACATACTATTGTAATTCCTTAAGTCTGATAAATTAGCATAGCCCTAGTATTTTGTTAGACCAGGAGACCAAACATCCTAAAGGCCTCGTAGTACGACACTGGAACACCCTATGCTATCTTAGGAAACCAAGGCCCTCTGTAGAACATACCCTGTAAACTAGAGCTTTAACCCATCCAGGGGGGGAATTCCTCACATGAGGGAATATCACACTATTCCTCCAGGCCCTCCACTGGGGCATCCTTGTTAGATATGCTAATTTGTAAAGTCCATCAATTGTATGCAGAATCTATTGTGTGTGTGCATTGCAGCACATTCTATCTTGGCAAAGTGGTGCACCAATAAGGATCCTTATTAAAATACCGAGGTAAAACCCCTTGTCCCTTAACTGTGTCTGGCTCTCAATTTTTTTAAGACCAGGGAAAGGCATCACTCACAGTAGCACCAACTAGACCAGGTTGTGCAGGGCCAGCTCCACTTTGACTGCATCCAAGGATGGAGACTACAAATTCTCCAAGCAACCTGTTCCAGTGTTCAGGTGGCTAAAAAGAAGGAACTAAACCTAAATGAAGTATTGGAAGCTGCTTTATCACATGTGAATCTCTTGACAAATAATATGGCTTCTGTACCTCTCAGCATATATTTGTAGCAAAGCTCTGTTAGTTTTGCAGTTGAACAGTATGGTGTAGATCAAACTGTGTATGGCACCAATATGGAACCAGTAGATTGGCTTAAGTTAAATGGTTTCACAAGCAGCCATTTGTGCAACTTACATAAATGGTAAGTTCAGTATTTAAGTATTATTTGAACAATATTTCTTTGTGGTTTTTAATTTTTTCCCCCACTCCAGCTTGGCCTTGCTTTGTTAGTTACAGGAAGTTGAATTTAATTTCCCAAAAAGCACCCAATTTTGCTGTTTATTTGTACTTTGTCATTATCTGAACTTTCCAAGTATCTTGAGATTACATAAGTTGTACTATAAACATGAGAAGTAGTTTTGTTAATACTTTCAGCCTGATACAATAGGACGTTAGAAGTCCGTAATGTGCAAACGCTGCGGGACTCACTTGTGTGGCCTCACACAGAAGGAAGGTTGGAACATCCCAGGGAAGGGCCTGGCTGGGGACAGCTTCATGTGGCTCTGTCCAGGAAGAAATTGAGCAATCTCTGTGTTGGGGAAAGCATAGCACTGAGTTGTTGCTGTGCATTTGAGCTCACCTGGCACAACCTGAGGGAAAGCAGGTAGCAGTGAAGAAAAGCCACTTCACCACCCTGTGGGGACTGGCACACAGCAGGCAAATCATGGCAGAGCAAGGGGGCTGTGATTTGATAAAGACCCCAGCAATCTCCTACTCACTCTCCTCTCATCCCCCCATCTCTTTCAGCAGAAAAATGGGAAGTGTGTAGAGCTTTGTGTCAGTTCTAGGGAGCAACTCACCCTTTGTTGCCAGCCACACTTCAGGGATGGGCTTAGGAAGATATTGTTGCTCCGAAGTCGGTGCAGATCTGAAGGCACTGAGTCTTTTTTATGGTTGGCTCTTTGGTCTGGCTGTAAATGCAATGGAAAAGAATTGAAACTAAACCAAGTACAGTTTTCGATTTTACAATGGAAGGGATACACAACTTGAGTGTTTGTGTTACACATGCAAAAATTACACAGGGATATTAAAAATAAATAAATAAAAAGAGCAACTTCATGATTTAATTTAAGTGCATTTTTAACAACATGTGCTTTTTGGTCAGCACACTCTGGTTTAGATAAACACTGTGTTGGCAAATAGTGAGTGACAAGGAGTGGCCAGTTAGCATTTAGCATGTAATCACTGAATGAGTCATGAAACCAATATTATAATTATGCCACTATGAGATCAGGTTTGCAAAGCCACACATTTGCAAATATATAAACCAGTGACTGAGAAGGTTGGTTTGGTTGGCTTTTTCCAAGGTAAATGATTTTGAAAAAGACAAAATAAATTAATCACAGCAAATTGGGAGATAAAATTCAGGTGCCTTGTAGCCACAGGTGTGTCTTGGTTTAGGGAAAATTTGTAAGAAAACCCCTGAATAGGATCCCTCTGGGAAGCAAACCCAAACAGCCCCTCACCCCAAACAGTCCAGGAAAAGAGCTTCTTCAGAGAAAAGTGGAAAAAACTATTTATTTAACAAAGTGCCCACAAGTATAAAGAATGAATAATATGAAACAATAAGACCTTTCATTGTTCTGAAGTGAGATGGTAAATTCAGAAAGTCCTTGCTGTGGGTCACTCAGCTTACTTAGTCTCTCATCAGTCCCTCTGGAGGTCCAGGCCCTGGTGGACTGCAGATGGTGCCCCTCTGGGTTTTTCAGTCCAGGACAGGTTTAAACAGTCCCCAGGAAAAAAGTCCAGGGAGCTTCTGTACCTCAGGTAGCTAAAACTAAAAGCAAAGCAGGTCTCCATGCCACTGTCTGTCTGTGCCTCAGACAAGCACAGTCCAGGAGCAAGAATGCAGAGGGGTCAATGCTGTTTTCAAAACAAACCCTGCACATCTTCTTTGTCCCCCTTTGCTCTCTGAACTGGTCTCATACCAGTGATTGTCTCTCTCCAGGATCCTGCTTCATGAGTCTCTGCTTCATACTCCTCAAGGTTACTCCTCCACGATAATCTCCCCTCACCAGCAAACCCCCTCTTTTATCTCACTCATCCTTATTGGATAGAGCTGTTACTCATGAGGGGCAAGGCTGGATTGGGTAATTAACACAGCTGTCACTTATTGGGGGTTACTTAGTCTTGAAGGCACAGAACTTAACATGCAGCATAGACAGAAGAGACAACTGGGGATACAAGCATCAAAAAGTCACCTCAGGACAAGGTGATAGATGTGCTGACTATTGGTTTTGTGGTTGTTATGTGAAACAATAAAAAATACCTGCTGTATTTTGTGGTTACAAACATGGTGCTATGGTTGTAAGGTCAAGCTAGGATTTTCCAGCAGTTTGTGCCATCCTGGTAGAGGAGAAACTCCAGAAATCTCATATATGAGTAATCAGTCTCTTATTTCCCTGAGGAAAATCCCTTAATGGTAATAACCAGTAAGGCTCATGACATGGTTGTGTATGATGTTAGCCTGCAGTATATAATTACATATGAGAAAGACAAAAGGGTGTATGTAAAGGATAGTGAGCAGAAGAAGGGACAGTTCAGCCCCTCAGTACTGTGGGGCCTCAATGTCCTCTCTGTTGTGATGGTTCAAGGACCTTTGATCAGGATCTCACCCTTAGCATTGTAGCTTTGTAATCACAGATCACCACACTGTGTGTAATGCCCCAAGAATGGTCCCAGTAGAATAACTGACTCTGTCTCCAGATTGATGAATAAAATCCTAAGTATTTGAAAAGAGGTGTTTGCTGTTCTGACCTGAAACTTTTTTTCGAGTCTCTGTATATTTAGGAGGTCTTCTGACATGTATTTTGATTTTACTTTAAATGGAATATGCCTGCTCAGAATCCAACTCTGATTAAATTTATGGGAATTCTACAGATGAAAATAGAAGGAAAAAGTAAAATTCTCCTTATTCATCCTCTTATTACTATCCATATTAAAAAAAAGTCCTTATAGTGGTGAAGGGGGTGGGTTTAAAACCTTCACCCCACTAACATTTCAGTTTAATTTATTATATGTAAGCAAACCTCTGAATTTCTAAAATATGCCCATTCTGGTATGCTAGTAATTGCCAATGCACACTTCCAATATTTAGTGATCCAAATGTGTAAATAAACTGTTGCAGCTTTTAAAAAACTTTGAAAGTCCATTTACACATCATTTTAATTTGGGAGGGCTTCTCTGTGCCTAACTCTTATCCCGGAAGGATATGTCAGATGGAGAATAGCTAAATAACAAGCACAAATGTTAGACGAGGAATCAAAATTAGGTATTCAGATTTAATCCTTCTTTTTATGTTTGGTTTGAATGAAAGTTGTGTCTATTTACAAAGAAGCAATTAGTTCTAGAGAACTACTTATTCCCCTCATTAAATCATATTTGTCAAAACAGAATAATTTACATAGTAATTAATTTTGATACTGCTTATAGTGGGCTGTTATTTTGGTTGAGAAATAGGCCCCTGCAGCAGATGTGCTCTTGCTGAGAAAAAAGTCTCCTTTTGGAACCACAGCTAAGGCACATGTGGAAAAAATAATGTGAAAAGACTCACAAAAAAAATTGTTATTTAATAAATTCTTTGACTAATTTGTTTTGAAATGTATGAAGAGCAAATTGACCAGCTGTATCTTTGCTTGTTTAATCAAGGGTTTCATGGCCTCTTGGCTGACAGGTCAAGAGCCTATTTTTTCTTTGTCTTAATTTAGAAAAGCCCAAAAAAACTCATACCAAGCAACAACGTACTGTTAGAAAAGTGACTTATATGCTCGGAGAAGTGTCTGCATCACATTATTTGTAGCTTGTGGTTGTATTTCATGACTGATGATTAATTGCACAGACAAGGGGTTATCAAAGAAAGCAGTAAATCAAGTGACAGTAGTTTTTGTTTCTTTTCCAAAAATTACATAAATTACATATCATTGGAAATGCTGGCATGGTTACACATTGGTTGCAAGCATTAAAACTTCAGTTACTGAGCACAGTTTTTGAAGATTACAATCCCAAGAGCTGCCATTATTTCTGCCATTTGGAATAAATACATCAGTTCTTGTAGTGGTGAAAAGTTTTAAAGCAGGAGGAGTTCATCAAGAAAGATATTCAGAAGCAGACTGTAGAATGACACGTTTGTTTGGGGCAAGCCATTATTTAAGAAATAGTTGATTGGTAAATATGAATTAATGTGGTCAAAAATAACAGGCTTGTAGTGATTATTGGAACAAGGCTTTACAGTAAGTGTCTCCCTGCAGTTTCTGGGGAAGCAGGAACTGTGGAGGAGGTGCTCTAGTGACTAGGAGACAGAGTGAAAAGGCTTCTCCAGCATCAGTGCCTCAGCAATCCAGCCTACTTTGTTCTTTTGGGCTGGGTTCTTTTTCACGTGTGTTAGAAGCCAGCAGCTATGAGAGCAACTTAACTCTTTTGCTTCCCTCTTTGGTCGACTGATTTTACCCTTTCTTACACCATGAGGAAGTGCCTCCCAGTCCCACATTTTCTGATGACAATTAACCCCATCCTGTGATCCAGGGAGAGGCAGAAAGCAAGTTTGTTTCCTGGTTTGTGACTGATTTTTATTCTGCTGCCTGGCCCTGTCCTTGCCCAGAGTGGAGAGCTTGGCTTTCCAGCGCATCAGCTGATTTATGCCATGTGTTTGAAGTTTGGAAATCATAGCTGTCATTCTTCACTGCCTGATTTTTACTTTCCAGGAATCTCCTTTCAGAGAAAGAAGCTGTTATTTCTTGTGCACTTTCCATCCTAGTTTGAAATAATGAGGACATCAGAATATGAACAGTAGAGACTTTTGTCTGGTTCAAAACATCCTTTGTATAGACATGTCATGACAGTCTGAAATTTCCTCTTCCAGTTTATGAGATTTCTTTTGTTCCTAAGGATTATTAGGGCTCCTCCTTCCCCCTTAATAAGAAGAAAGAAAAAAATAACTTTGCTGTCGAAATATTTTGAGATGTTCTAGTCATGAAATGATCCAGAGAACATAAAGGCAGTCATTTACTTGGCTGGGAAGGCAAAGAAAAATAAATAAAATGACGGCAGTAACAAACAAAAACATATGAGCAAGCCTTTCCCAAGATAATTCTCAGTTCACAATCCTCTCTGTGAAAGGAGAGGCTCGTTTGCTGAAACAGAAATGTTAGGCTGAGCAGCCTCACATGCAGCCTAATAATTTATGAATATTGCCTTTACTTTAAGTAAATGTTTACAATAAGTCTTCTTAAAATTCATACTGAGACTTAGAAGTAATTAAGAAAGAAAATAATTTATTTAGCTCTTTTCCTAATGTTTTTATTTATCATATTATAAACTTTTGAAGGTTTTTTCTTGTCTGGATTTTAGTTTTGTTGTTGTTCTAGCATGTTTTAAATAATTTTGAAGTGTGGAATACTGTCAGGTTGTTTGTTTTACACTTGAGTATAAAATTATAATAATGGATCACATGGAACTAAGCAAACCACAGAACTCATCTCAGAATATTTTTATCCAGGCTACAACAGAAGACAATTGTTGGGATGTGAACATAATCTAAAATTTAGTGGAATATTCAGTTGAACCACTTTTCTCATTAACTTTGAGACGTTCAAATAGCTTTTTTCAATCACTCGATTTTAGAGGTGAAAAGGCAAATACATTAGTGTTTTTTCAAATCAGTGATCATGAACATGTTTTTTGCTCTGCATGTAAATGAATGAGCTACTTTGCTTTAAAGCCTTTAAAAAATACCTAATCCTGGGAAGCTGGAGCCTGTAATTTTCTGTGTACCAGCTTTAATAATGATTAATGAATTCTGGCTGTGGTGAAGCAGCTTGTCTTGTGTAAGCAAGATATCTTAATATAAACAGCTCACTTTTCTCATTAAAGTAATTACTGAATCAAAGCCAAAGCAATTGTTTCAAATATGTTGGAGTTCTGCTCTGGAGTGCTGCTCAGAATCAATGCAGCAGAGCACTGAAATACACTTACCAGTGAATTCTCAAAAAAAATTTGGAGCCTGCCTGGAGAATCCTTATAGGCATAAGGACATTTGGACACAAGTTCTGTGGTTTTTTTGCAAGTTCCTTTCTTCCCTAGCTGCTCACCTTTGGTTTCTTGAGGCAAAGATCCTGGAGGGCTGTGCAGTGAGAAAGCTTCCTGCTGCCTTCTCCAGATAGTAATTCTGTCTCTTTGGATGAGATGCAGAGCAAACTGTGCAGCCGTGCAGGTAAAATTACCTCAGGTTTTGAATGCAGACAATTTGGCGGGAGAACATCACTGTGAGGGATAGATAGAAAGTTCCTCTTCAAAACCTGCAAGGTAATAGACACAGGATCATAGCAAAGGGATATCTTTAAAAAGATGGGAAGGGAAGGTTGAGGACACCTCAAAAAGGATAGATGGACTATCCTTTTTCACTGCTCTGTTTAATTCGTACAATAGAAAGCTATGCCTCTCCATATAAAAAACAAAACAACTTGCTCCCTGACAACAGAAATCAGCCTCTCCCAAAGCACACAGATAGTTCAAAAACTGACACCCAAAACCAGCACATGCAATTAACTCATGCTTTTTCAGATTTATAAGCCATATTGAAAGACATATGAATCTTAAAACAAGCCTTACATAGAAAAAGCAATAATGTTCACAAGCAAGGAGGATTTAGTCTTTGAAATACCCAAACATTTTCTGTCATTCATTACTCTTTCTTTTTTGATAGTAGCAGTCTAGAAACACTTCTTTTCAGTTGCACACAGGCAGGCTTATGGAGATTGTACTTTTTATGACATAACTGGAATAAGAAATGATCTTGAAGACCTTTGCTATCATTTGAATATCATATATGCTTACTGCTGACAGCCCAGTGAAGGCAATAGTAACTATCCTGGGTTTCAGTATGCAAGTAATAACCTCAGGGATTGTCTGGAACACAGGAGGATGAAGACACTAAAATAAGAGATAAGTGTAGCAAAACACGACATCTGGTACCTGACAAGAGAAAAATTTAATAGCAAAATAAAATGCAAATTAGGAAGAGCAAGGAACAATGAAATAGCTTATGATATAAGTAATGATTTCTCCATTCACTTGTCTCTACAGTTCAAGATTTGATGGGATTTCTTTCTGTTGGAACTTACTTTTTCTTGTTACAAAAGTAAAACTACAAGTAGTGAGCCATGGAAATGTGGTACTGATCAGTTTGCCTTAAATGCTAGCCCACAGAGAATAGCAAATGAATGTCTGGGTCCTGTAGGCCTCTGTTGCCTGTGCATCCTCTTACAGGGTGGATGGCAGGTCTTAGTTAACCTGCATAGCTGCAGTAAGCTGGATTCAGCACCTCTTAATTTAATTAAATCTGAGATCTCTTCACAAAATTTGGAGAAATCTGAAGAAACATTACTTCTTCCCAATTCTGATTCAGTCAGATTTTTCCTAGAACAGAGTGACTGTGTGAATGTTACCAAAAGTGATGAAAGAGAACAGCATGCTTGAAATGTCACTGGATGTTTAAGGAGAATTGAAGGGTGAAAGTCAGCACAGGGCTGGGTGCTCTAATGCACCTGCACAGCCCTGCCAGGGCAGAGATGGGTGTCATGTTGCTCTGTGAGGCTTCAGAGACTGCAGTGCTGTGTGTTGGCAGTGCTGAGCAACTTTGGAAAAGCCATATTTGCTGTCCTGGTTCAAATAGGTCATTATTATCCATGAACAAATATGTAGCTGGCAATTTCTGATTGCTAAGCTTCCTTTTAGTTATGCTTTTGGCCTGCATCCTAAAGACACTACTCTACCAGTGCAGAAATGGAATCTTGGGGATTGTTTTAAGTGCTGAAGACTCCCTCCCTTAACTTACTTCCTCCTTTATCAGAGCCACAGCTGATTAGATAGGAAAGCATTCTGGCTGGCGCCTTCCCATCCCGTTTGTTTTTGTACCTCACTGCTCTGTGCTGCTGGGTCATGTTCCTATTCATTTTTCATGACCTTACCTCATTACACCCTTTCCAATTGCAGCTTGTTTCTCTGACCTTGAAGTCCTCCAGGCTGATCCAAAAGATCTGGGACCGTGTTTTTAAGTTACCTTTTGGAAAGGCTGGAAACATGAGGATGTTTTTCAGCAAAAAAGTTTGTGTGTATGGGTACACTTGTGGGTTTTTTTACTATTTTATCATGTAATATTTGGCTCAGTGCTGTAGACAGGTTTTGCAGCCCATTAGCACCTTCATGAATTCTGGTGTTGAATGATTCTTGTTTACAAACATCTTATCTTTGGTATGCATTTATTAAAAAGAGGGGATAATCAACTAATATTGTGGGAGTATCTGTCTCTATTTCACAGGTTTTCAGTCCCACAACTTGGCTGCTTATTTCTATATTGACTTTGTGTGTTTCTGCCCATCGAAAAATCATGCAATTGTAGTGGCTTAGAACTCACACCTGTTTATTGCAGCCACAATAGATCATGTGTTGAACTTATGCTATGAGCAATTAATTGAATTGAAAATATACAGATATGCATTTTTATGTGCTTTACCACTTTTAGATGCCTTTGAATAGATATTTCATTTTGATTGTTGAGTTTGTTTAATGTTTGATTCACAGGTTTCCTGTGCAAACTTTCAGTGGATACTCAAGTAGTTGAACAAGTGTTGCGATCCCTTAGTGATGACAAAGTGGATTATTGCTTATTAAAACTACTTCCTCCCTGCCTAAAATCATATTCCTATCAGGTTCAGAGCCTGAAGAGATATGGAAGTTATATATGGAAGTTATATGCAGTATTTTGAGAAAACATGAAATGGTCTACCTGTGTGAGAGTACAAGAACAAACTGTTACAGATCTGGTCTCCCTGTGTGTTCAGCAGGCTGCACGTGAGGCACTTCTGGCCAGGAGATGTAAAACCTCATGTGTGGGGCACCCAGCTTCTCAGCATCCAGGGAATGCTGTTAACCATGGGAGCCCTCTCAGAGCCCATGGGTGGAGTGGGTGCACAACCATCCGTGCACAGTCCTGGCCATGTGCACTTGATGTTCCCTGTTGGGGGCTTGTGGCTGAGGTTCGAGCATGCAGTGCAAGACAGTGCACAAGCCTCAGCAAAGCATTGTCTGTAGGTCATTTTGTTTCATGTTGGCACCTAGTGTGGGATACCTTTAGGTATGTGCTGCTCACATGCACCGGGTCCTGACAGCTCTCTCTAAAGCTGGGAAAGGAAAAACAAAATCTGGATTCATCCACATGCCTACAATTGGACATAAACTGCTTTAACATAGGAATTGAAACTTGTCAGCTCTTGCATTGATGTATTTTATTATAAAATCCTGTACTAGATGCAGAGGCAACCCTGATGTAAATGGGAGGATTTCTGGAGCTAAATGTACTCTCCTTTTGGTATCCGTGCCTCAGAGTCAAGTTGCACTTGTTTGTACTTCACCAATGGTGTCTCCTTTCCCTATATTCTCTTGATTGCCTTGCTAAGCTCCAGAAGGAAAGTGGCCAAGATTTTTCATCCCCTTTTCCTGCAGTTTCAGTTCTTTGGAGCTGTTGGCTGCTGCTGTAAATCAGAGTAGTACTGGGACTGAAGCAGAAGGACAGTGGTCATGTGAAGTAGGGATGTAGACATTTGTTTTATTCTGTTTGTGGCTCCACTTTTTGGTCATAATGACAATACTTTGAATTGTAATAACATGAGTACTAGAGTACCTAATAGTAAAAATGCTTTGAATAAAACCTTGCTGCTCAGTGTGCATAAAAAAATACCCCCCAAACTAAATTCCAATACATTTGAAATTAAGAACTTTAATTTAGAAGCATGTAGAGTTCTAGTATAATTTAAAATTTGTCTTCTGTTAATCATAGATTTACTTTCATGTGGTGGTTGTAAAGGTGAAACTTGTTGTCTAGAAGGACACAGTTCTTCTTTTTCTTAAAAAGAAAAAGACTTTTGACACTAAAAGAAATTCTGAGAGAGGCATTTTCTGTGGTTCAGTTACTCCAGAATGAAACATGGGAATTCATTTTAACAGAATAAGTACTGCAGCTCAACCTTACATTTATGCCTATTAGCCTTTATAGTGGAAGATTGTTAAATATTAGTGTATCCTATATATCAACTTTGTTTCTTAACATAATATTGGCTCTTATTGCAGTGCATGTGTTAAGTACCTGCTGGCCCCAAAAGATTCAATTCCACTGACTCAGAGGTTTTGTTACTGCAGCCGCAAAACATTGCTTGACCTGTAGCTAAGGCACAAATATAAACTTACAGGCAGAATATTGAAAAGAACTTAGGGTTAATAAAAATACACTGCTACTAAAGCTAAAAGGAAGTTTGTCTTCTATTTCAGCTGAAATGTAAAAAGTGTCTTGTCAACAGCTTTTGAAAATCTCTCCAAAATATGAAAAGAAAATTATTTAGAATAAATGGAATTGTGTGTTGTCAACCCTTCATTTTTCCCGTTGCAACTTGAAAAAGCTATTAAACTTGATGAAAAATAGCAAAAAAATTGCTATTCATTAAATTACTTCAGTTCCAGGTCTTTCACTGTCTGCCTAAGCACTGTTGCAGGCTCCTATTAATTAAGCATGTAAAGAACAGGTGATTTGTGCTTAGAAAGTGTTTTTTGCAATTAATTAAGGCAATGTAATAAAAAAAGTGTAATTTTTCTAGCAGGAGAACTCACTTTTTGAAATGTTGGATAACTAAGGGAAGAGAGTAGTGTTTGGTAAATCTAATTCTTTTGCATTTTTGCAAAACTGGAAAAGAATTACGTCAAACATCTTTCTTTAACTTCTCTTATAAGACTTGATTTGGTGTAACCAAATTTATGCTGAAGCAAGAGATGGTGTCTGTTTTAAGAAAGCCTCATTTCTTGTAATGACATTGTAGAAACAGAGGCTAAAAATGAGTAATTACCTGCTGTTTCAGATGATGCACAATGGCAGTCACTGCACCAAGGGATAATCCAAACAAAGGCTTCCTCATCATTCACGGAAACTGCTCCCATTGTTCCTGCTCTGGCTGCTGCTGCTGCTGATGTAAGGTAATCATTGGCACCAATGCTGGGCATGCCAAACCTTTTCAAGAGTCCCACATTTGTGAAAGAGACTGAAAAGTCATAAGAAAATCAAAAGAAGTTTTGAGTATTTTCTCACCCAGTGCCCAGCATGGCTGAGAACATCTCTTGGGCAATCACAATTAAGACTAGGTTTGATCTCTGCAGAAGACATAAATACAGAGCCTAAGTAAAGTGGGTTGGACCTTTACAACAGTGAGACCTGAGAATAATTTCCTTTCAGTGAGTGGGCTGTAGAAATGTGACTTACTCCTGCATATAAACTGATTTTGTTTTTATGAAAGCAATTTATTTTAATATATAACAAAAAGAAGCAAATTTATTTACCATAAAATATTAATATTTTGTTTAAGTTTCTATTTTTTTGATGCCCAGTTCAGCCAGCTGCAATAGAAATGAAGCAGCTGCTCAAAACCAAGCAGTCAGGGACATTTCCTTCTGTCTTCAACATGGTGCACAAGGGGTTGATGGGATGGTTGGAGTCCCTGAGATTGGGTGTCTGCATTAATGCTCATGCTTTCATTCTTTGGTGGAATGAATGCATTTGCATTTTACCTAAAATAGAATAAATTCTGCAGGAGGGATTGCTTCTTTTAGTGTGTGCTGTAGAGTATAAGAATCTCCTATAGGAGACCAAAAGCTCAAGAGGATTATTATATTGAAATATTTGTTCTGACTCATGTGCCAGGAGGCACTGACCTGAAGTCCCAAATATCCCGGCTGTGCCATTTGATCTTTGAATTGTAATGTGCAAGGTGAATGGCAAGACTTTGCTTTCATTTTTTAAAATAGTTTTGTGAATTTGGTTCCTGAAAATGAGACCCATTTCACCACTTTCCCCACACTCCTGTCCTTTCTCCCCTCCTTTCTTTTTTCTCTCTCATTTTCTTCACAACTTTCTCCATATTCAACAAATAAAAATCAAACACATTAATATTTTCAGTTAAATTTTTGGCTTTTTAACATTTTTACTCAGCTGTATAATTATTGTGAGAAGCTGGATATAAGTAATATTTATGAATATATTATACATACCCATAGTGAATAGGTAATTTAATAAAGACAGGCATTGTAGGAAGAGTTGCCCATCTCTTTTATTCCTTTCCTATTTTTATTTTTCTTTATGTTATTTTATAGTCTGTTTCCACCAATAAACGTTGTCACTGATACACAATGAAAATTGTCTATTGTTCAGATTTTAGGCATTACAAGATTTAATTAATGAGTTTAATTGTAATACATGAAACTAACAACATAAAAATGCTGTTTGCTTTTCAGCATTGGATGCTTAATTAGTGATTTGGCAGATGGGACAAGTAGGGAGGGTATTTCCTGATGGTGGATAATTCATTAAGTTGAGTGCCAACAGAAAATCTAAAATCCCTTAACTACCATTAATTAATTACCAGGAAATACCTGGCTCGGGTGGAGGAGGTCATTATGCTTGTATTCCACGTAAAACTGTGAAAGGTGAAAAGAAATCAAAATAACATAGGCAGTGTATTGTGCAAAGCCAGGACAGAGCCCCAGCTCTGCCCCGTCACTGGGGCTGTGCGGTGACACAAACAGGCCACCATGTGTGTCCTGGTGACAAGCACAGCTCACACAAACCCAGAACTTCACGGTGCCTTTGGGTTTAGCAGTGTGCTGGTGTAACCAGGATTTGTGTTTACACCAGGGTAGGGCTTTTATATTCATATTTGAGAACAGTTTGGCTCGTTAATACCTCAATGCAAAGGCCTCTTGAATGGTCTGAGAATGTTTAGGCAGTGGCTTGTCCTCTAACACACAGGATAAAATAAGCTTACAAAACATGTTGCAAGATACCAGGTTGCTAAAGTGTGTCTTTGAGTTTCCTTCTTTTATGTTGCAGTCTACAGTTGCTCATTTATTACTGTAAATTGCTTTACTAATAGAGACAAAAGGGTAGTCCTTGATAACAAATCATGTTTATTTCACTCTGATTAGATCATTATTTTCCAATATATCAAAGGAAAAGGGAGGAAAAACTGATTTCCCCCCCCACCCCCCAACACTCCCTTTCCTGAGATATCCATGTAATTATTAATCAGGAGAAGTTCTGTTTTTCATTGAAGTAGAATTCATTGAAATTGAAATTTCATTCAAATTTCATTGAAATAGATTCATTGAAATAGACTCTTTAGTCTAAGGTGTGGTGAATACATGATTTAGAGATTTTCATGATTCTGGAATAGGTGAGCTGTACTACATTTATTTCTGCTCATGGAAGTCCAAGTGAGAGGAGGACCAATGCCAGAGGGGTAGCTTTAGTTTCCTTTTAATGTGCATAGCCATCCTTCTGGTGACAATAAATACAGGTAAATAAATTTGGGAACTGCTGCTATTTCATATTAGCTCAAACTCTATGAAGATTTTTCTTTACTTTTGTGGATGATTTGTTGGCTACCTGAGCATTTTGAAGTCTGTTACAATTTACAATTTTTTTGTATTTTTTATTGGTTAATGTTGTATTTGTCAGAGGAGATTTCCTCTCCCTTCTTCCCTCCTTCAAAAGCAATTTAGAGTTATATTTGGAAGGCACTCAGATAATCAAACTTCAGCATTTCCGGTGCTTTGGGAGCACAAACCTACTTCAATTTAGAGTAATTAAGGTTATTAAAGAGAAGAAACATAATAATCCTTAACATATTTCATATCAGGAGAGAGTATATATGCAGTTATACTGATAAATTTCTTTCCATTTTTTAAACTTCCCATCAGTGTGTACAAACTCATCTTAAATACAGCACATCCTGGAGTGTAATTTAGACAACGGGAACATTCTAAATACTCAGGACTTTCACCTAAATTTTTATTTAATAAAATTGGAGTTTGGTGAGGATTTTGTGAGTTACACAAAGACTCTTCATACTGTTCAACAGTAGATTTGACAGAACAGTTGAATTTACTTTAGCCAAGGAACATTTCCACCACTTTTCTTCACCAGGCTGTGCAGTAATTTTTTCCCACATCCTGACAGCATCAACACCTGGTGGGTGAGCCCTGCAATTTTTCCGTCATTGGATTTTCAAGAGATTGTGTGTGCAGGGATGGGAAAGTCACTTTAGGTGGTGCTGCAGAAGGTGGAGACTCAAATGGGACCAAGAAAGAAAGGGGGGACTGTAGGAAGTGTACAGCAAAGTAGTTCATTTCCTTATATTTGTTAAATGAGTGAGTTCCCACACATTAATTTTGGCCAGACTTGTGTTACATTTTTAAGTATCCTTGAGGATCAGTTGATACCAGGCTTAGATAACTTATTGAGCCACTTTGCCTTTTCTTTAATAAAATAAATCAGATTTTTTTTTTCCAGGATGCTGTGTCTCAGCAAAATTTTAATGCCTTTAGGAAGAATAGGAATTCTAACATATCTTAAAAACCCACCATGGTTATTCAATGGCTACTTGTTTAAATTTAAACAGTGTTCCCATGGGACAGGAAAAAAACTACTGATAAGAAACAATGTAGTCTAATGGTAAAGATCTTATGATTGTGAGCTTTTCAGTGATCATTCTAATAATTCACGTACTTTCATAACAGAACAAGATATCTTGTACTGCTAAATGAAGGGTGGATATTACTGCATAAACTACATACAATGCCTTTAGAGCTTTTTGTTTAGATGCTGTCTAAATACACAGCTCAAATCCCTCTATCACTGAGATGGGTGGTAGAACTTCAAAGGGAGACAGAACATACCCCCTTTATCTGATCTAGCACAGAAACAATGGGACAATGAATATAAGAACATTTTTATTTTTTCAGATGTAAACCTAAGGACAAGAAAAGAATGTATTTTATTACTCTGTTTTCCCTGTGGGACACACCTAGGAAATATTATAGTGTGTTTATTTTTTTAAAGTGAAGATGAAATTACAGATTTTGTCTGCAACCGGGTCTCATTCAGGAGATACAGCCATGTTTCTTTCCAGCTAGACAACTAAATTATATTTCTGCTGAAAACCTTGTCCTAATTTTACAATCACCAAAGTGGTTGACAAAGTACAATTATTAGGAAACCTGTTTTTGATGGAAATCACCTTTAGAACTTCATATGGATAGAAAATAAAAAATTCTCTGACAGTAATTGCAATACATTCTTAATGAGGAAAACTGACCAAATATTTGAAATTTGTTTGTTTCCTAGAAAATGTAGAGAGGGTTTGAATGCCATTGGAAATCAAATATAAATAATTGTTCGACTTAAGGCAACGTATTATGTTATGCATTACAGGAAAATAAGTCGCCCAATTTTCTTGTGGGTAGTACAATTGGTTTTTTAATAATTCCTTGTTCAAAGTTGCTTTGGCTCTAGTCACAACAGTATGTTATACCCTTATTACTTGGTTCCAGCAAAAATGGCCTAAAGGTTTGCCAGCAGAAGTTCTGATTAGCTATTAGACCAACATTTTCACTGGAAGAGTGGCCAGGAGCTGAAAGAAGTTGCTCAGGATGGTGATGGAGTCACTGTCTCTGGACGTGTTCAGGAGCCATCTGCATGGAGCACCTGGGGATGTGCCTCAGGGGTGGCTGTTGTGGGTTGGGTTGGGTTGGTGGTTGGGATATTGGGTGATATTGAAGGCCTTTTCCAAACTTTGGTGATTCTTGTGTGGTTTTGGGATCTATGCTGTGTAAAGGAAAAATGCAGTCCTACTATACAGTGATCAGATATTCTCTTGATGCCTTTAAGTTTGCAAATGATGATTTGACTGTAACTTAAAAAAAAAAAACAAAACAATTTTGAGCATGTGAGACTCTGAGGAGGGAAAAGGCACATAGAAAGACATGCTTTATAACTTACCCAGTACAGCTGCTGTTAGAGCAAGAAGGGTTCTTGCTGAGACAATAAACTGCAAAAGGCCCTCAAATTGCTAATGGGAATCTTGGAATTGGAGTTCTTGCAGATTCCTTTGGTTGTCTCAGCATTTTATTTCATTATTGCACACTGAAACTTGCTGGGAAATTAGATAATATGTGTATTTTATTTATTATATCCATTGTAATACAATTAAGTTTTTATGATTCGGTTTGCAAATACAACATGGGAGGTTTTATAGGAAACTTCAGTTCAGCTTCCCATGTAAATGTGTGGGAGGAATATGAGAATGTAATTTCACTTTTATATACACTCTTTTTCAGTACCTTTCCCATCATAATGATTTTGTACATTAAATTGTACATTTAACTTGGTGAAAATTACCCTGGCACTTAAATGGGTCTGTGAGTCTCTGAATGTGAAGTTTTTTAAGCCCTTTTTTCTTTAAACATGCCTTTGATAAAAGTCTTTACTGAGATTTTTCAGCTTTAACTTTCTCTTCACCAGTATCACATGCTTTGGTATAAATATTTATTCTCTGGCATAAATGATGATAAATGCAGTAAAATACTTGTTTTTTTCTTTTAATAGTTGGTAAAGAGATATTCTATTTAAAGGACACATACTTAGAGTATGTCTTTCAACTAAAAGCATTTTTATGAAACTTAATTTTAGGCCAGTGCTTTAATGTCTGTCTAATACTGGGAGTTCCTGCATGTTTCAAAGACCAGAGAATAAGAATAATTTTACTTTTTAAAGAATTGACTTCCCATCTCAAGCCTTCAAATTTCCCCATGTGCCAAATTTCAGCTGACAGTTGTTCTTCAGATTTTGTTATTTTTATTGGAACCTACAGTGTTAGCAAGTGACAGGTCAATCAGAACACACTGGGGATATCTGGGTATATTTCTCTGTAAAACATTTTTGTCCTCCACACCTTTACTAGTGCACAAAGCTGGAGTTTCAGATCTTGGGGTGCTTGCAGAGTTGAAAGTCATGGGTTGTGTTGTTTCCATCAGTAAACCAGACAACCTGAACATCCATATCATTTGCACATGTTGTCAAGACAGTGTCAAGGCATAGTTCCATGTATTAAAAAAAAATAATATAATATTTTATTAAATTCAATTCAGCCAACCATTTTTAATGAATGGTGGTATTCTTACACATTTTTAATGTATAAAACACTAATTATATAAAAAAAAAGTTTTCTGTGACTTGAAATAATTCGCTGTTCTGCAAATTAAATATGTTTTTCATTACTCTGCCTTTTATACTGACTTCCAATTCCACAGTTTTTTTCATCTACTATTCATAACTCTTGTCTGAAGGAACTCTGCTTGCTTTAAAGACAATTGCAATTGTCTGGTATTACTTCTGACTTCTAAACAAAGCCAAGCAGTAGCCTTTCTCCTTCCAAAACACCACTGTATTTATTGTATGACTTATTATATGTATTAACAAAACTTCAGGACTAATCTGGAGCTCTGTTCCACAGGATTATGGGGATGCATATGCACGTCAGAATTAATCACATTGGAAATAAAACAAGCAGAAATAAGTCTTCACATCTCTAAATGAGCCTTTTAGCTCAAAGTAAAAAAAATTACAATGATATTTCTGAGAAGATAAAAAGATTGAGACTTACTTTTAGTACTAGCTTACATCTGTAAGGGCTAAAGTGATCATGGCACTAGTTCTGCCTGACAATTTAGTTCTCAAAGTAGACTCTAGCCATAAGGATAACTTACCACAAAATATAAACATCTTGAAGAAGTGACAGAATGAAAGCCAAATGTCAGAAGTTAGAGAACAAACATTAAATTTCTGACTCCTAATTTTCTTTAGGTGAACACTGCATTGGAGGTGAAGAGAAAGCTGCTCTGAACTGTGGATATTCTGGAGCTGGGTACAGAACCCTGTCACTTGTGTCAATGTACAAACCCCTCTGGTTTCAGCAACAAAAGTGAGTACATCAGCTTGAAATTTGAATAACTTGACTCCATACAGTTCTTCCACAAGGTTCACTGAGCTATTTTTAAATAGCACAGAAACTGTCCTGTTCTTGATATTATTTAGTTTGTCCTGGCTTTATAAAACATCAATATCAGCTTTTCATCATCCCAAACCAGATCCTAAACTTTTCCTCCCTGATGGTATTTGTGATTCTAAATAACTAATCACTTATTCAGAATGTGGAGACTTCCATGAAGGTGTTACAAATGTCATGTAATTGAAGGGTACCACTTCTCAGATATTTTGACAAATACATGTAATGTATGTGACTAACACACAGATGACATGCAGTGGAAATCTTTGCTTTTGGGACAGGTTCCTTCTTGATATGAAAAAGATCTGCAGCATTCACTGATGATCTCACAACTGACATATGTCCCATCCTATTGTCCATGTATTCTTGTTTTACTTCATCAGTTATGTCACTCTTTGACGCTTTTCCTATTGCATTCTCATCACTTTTCTTATCTCTTTCCACATTTGTTTCCTTGTGGCATTGCCTCATTCAGTACGTTACATTCTCCTAGTTCCTTGAGAGCTTCTAGATTAATTTCTTTCTTTTTCTTCTGTGTAAAGGTTTTGTTTAGCCTTTGATTTATTTTCCTCTTGTGCCAGTTCCTTTCCTGCAATTTCAGTTGTACAGTCCTCTTGCAGTGCTGTTAACAATTCCGTGCCCTTACTGGCTTGCACACAATTAGGATTTTTCAGTCACTTTCTGGGATTTTGTATTCCTCTGTTTCTAGCACTTCTTATTACACCTGGAATTCGTGTTAACCTCAACTGCAAATGATTCAGGACAAGCACGAGTTTTAAGTATACTAAATTTTAAATATACCAAGGGAATCAATCTAATCCAAACTTATTTTTCAAGTTACTTCTCCAGCAAAGTTATTCTGCATGCTGCTCCAGGCTCTCTTTCTCCACAAACAGAAACCAATATATGGTTTGCCTTTCTTAAGTTGCTTTTTATAACTTCTGCACTTCATACAGAAAAAGAGGACAGATTCCCATACCACTTGTAGTTTTAGCATAAATTATTGTCACAGCATAGTTTTTGAGATTGCCCAAAGTAGGTATAGATCTTGTACTAAAAGGAAGGCAAGAAATATTTCTTCCATGAAATTCTGTTGATCTCTAGAGAATTATTTTGAACTCTTAATTCAGAAAATCTTTCTTTCCACCATTCTAAGTTACATATTAGCATTGTAATTTTTCTAGGCTTATTTGAAGTTCATTTGCTTATTTGCATCATTTCAATGTTAAAGGCATTTGTCACATTAAAGATTGGAAAAAAAGCATATCCAACCAAATATGTGAAAATACAGAAATATTTGTCTTTATTTTTGCTATTGCGAAAATCCTACTATTTGAGCAAAATTTCCTGAAATTAATGAATTTATTCAAAGTAAATACACCTTTCAGAGAACACAGGTTCAGTCTGACTTCTGAGCAAAATAAAGGGAAATATTTTTCATTCAAAACTTCTTATCGCAGTAGTTTACTGTCAGTGAAGTAAATATTTTACATTTACTGCAGTCTTAAAAATAACATAGCATGATTAATATTCAGATAGTGTACTTTTCCACTGAAATATAATTTATAAAGAAAATGACACCTTCCCCTTCATTAGAAAGGCTAAGCAAATTAATTAGAATTTATAATCTAGGTTTAAATTCAAATAATATTGTCACCTTTCTTATGATGGATACAAACTTCTTACACGTTAAACTGGAATTGCAGAGAGAAGTTAATCTTCAGAAGTGTGTGATGCTGCACATTAAACCAATCTGGACATATTGCCTGAAACTTCCTAAGTAGAACAGACCAAGTTTTATGAATATCTTTTGTTTCTTGAATTTTTTAAAAATGTTGCGGCATTTTTTCCCCTTTATTTTTAGCTAATTGTAAGACAATGCAGAAGCTGAGGAGAATAAATCTTCTTCCTAGTTGTAGACACAGAATTTAATCTGTGGAAGGAACAGTTCCACCTTTTCATGTTCTGTTTCTTCACTCTGGAGACACACTAGACCAGAGCAGTCATGGCTAAAAGTGACGTTAAATTTGGAATCTCTACTAGAGCTCACCCAAGTTATCCTGAGGTACAGCTGTTTATTAGAAAATGTGCTGCTCTCAAATTCTTCATTGCATTAGGTAGAACAAACTCTTTTTCCCCAGAGTCAGATTTTTCTTCTGTAGTGTTTATTGCACTCTGTTTTTGTGGGTTTTGGTTTGTATTCTAAGTTTTGGAAGAGGAACTAATGATGTTATTGCTACAGAAAACAAATTTCAACGATTCTTATGCAACCATTGTTTTTTGATTTGTGGCTGGTTTTAGCTTTTGTCTTTTTTTTCTTTCTCATTGAATTTTCACAGTGTGGGACACACACTATACATTAAGCTGCAACTGCAAATCCCAGGGAAAGGCAGGGTTAATAAGGGATAAACACAGTATCCTGTTAGGAAACAGTGACAAAAACCTCCTTCTCCTAGACCGCTGTTGGGCAAAGAAAATTTGCTGTGCTTATGTTTAAAACCAGTTTCTAGCAGGCCAGTTTACTTGTTCCTGCACTGGGCTGTATCTTGTCATTTTATGTGCTGATCCCATCTCAATTTCTATTTGATGTTGTATGTGTGGTAGTAAAGTCACACTGGCACTACTTAAATTGGCACAAGAGGGCAAAAGTCAAATCTTCCCTGTTCCAAGCTGTAGTCCCTAAAGACAGGAAGTTTGTGCCCTGAGGCAGGAATCTTGTTCAGTCACAGAGGTGCAGGTAAGAAAGCTGCTGGCTCAGTAGGACAAGCAATAGAGTATAGTAGGAGCAAGCAGTAAAATATATGCTAAAGTCAGTCCAACTGCAACCTGAGAATCCCAGTTGTGAAGGTGGACTGACCCTGTTTTCTTCATCTAAAGTAAAACTCTTGCCTATGTGCTTGTGCAGTCTGAGAAACTGAGTGAATATATTCTCTCAACACAGAGGGACTGACATGAGCCCTTTTTCCTGCCTGAAAGCCACAATCTGTGTGAGTGGCTTTGTGCTGAAGCCTTGCAGGGCTAATCCTTAAAGGGAACATCTGCCCCAGAATACAAATTAGGTGCCACTCCACTGCTCTGGCTCCAGTTGTGAACAGTGTGTGTTAGCTGTAGAAAAACCTGATGTATACACCTATGCTAATCCCCTGAACAAGGGTCTAATGAAATAAGTTAATTGGAGCTTCCACTAATTTTCATGAGATTTCCCATTGGGAGTGTTAGCCCATGAAGACACCAGTATGTTTTGTGTGCTCAGTCTGATGTTTTTAAGGCTACTCACAGGATCCAGAATGGAGATGCATTAACACCAAGCAGAATTAGGATTTCCATGTATCCTGAGGAGCCCTTAATTCTTTACAGGTTCTCAGTGTAGGCAGGAAGGCTTTACTAGGGTTCACATGAAGCAAAAGTAGGCATGCTCTGAAGAAAACCAGATGATGAAGACAATTCTGAGAATGTGTTCTTGAGTGAATACAACTTTGTGTTTGTTTGTAAGATGTGTAACCATGAAGGGATTAAAAAAGGGCCTGAATGAGAGCTATTGTTAGCAAAAGCAAAACTCACTGTAGAATAGGAAAGAACAACTAAAGAACCAAAACAAACTAAGAAACAAAGGCTAAGCAGGTGCAGAAAAAGGAAAAAAAAGAAGTTTATTTAAACATTTTAAATTTTGAAAGTAAATCTGTTTCCTCATTGTTCTGAAGAACCAGACCATAATTGCACTGATTTACTGTCCTTCTCTTTGATGCTTTTGACTCCCAAGTTGCAACAGAAAGTGAGTAATTTTGCTGATGAGAGGGTAATTTTCCTCCAAGTTTGAATTCTCTCCTTTTTCTTTACCTGTTTTCTTAATGGTTGTTTACTTGTTTCTTATTTAGGCAGCTTTAGGGATTGTATTGTAAGTTTTAGCCTTAAAAATGAATACTGCAATGAATTCCATTGTCATTAGTAAAACAGGGAATCATTTAGAAAACCCAAACAAAATCCAAGGCACAGGGAAGTTAGACATATATAGTAAGAATGGGCTTCTGTCATGGTGAACTTATACTTGGAAGGGACCAAATAATAAGAGAAATGTTATTATCTCATTTAAGAATGTGGGATGAAGAACAGAGCAGTGATGTGACTTGACTAATGGTGTAGGTCTGAGCTGGGAACAGAATCCAGACTGCCTGACTCCCCAGGCAGAGCATTAAACAAATTGCCTTTCTCTCCTCCTCGAGAAGTAAGTGAGGGCTACCTGTTTAACAGCCTGGATTTGATGAAATATACACTGTACATTTGATTTAGTGAACTGTCTTTTATCACGTGTTTTCTAAAAGAATCTATAGTGAAACTCACAAGTTACAAATTATTTATAGGTTCAGTGTGTCACTACCATAGTGATACTTCTTTCTAATCAAAGTGACTGTATCATGTCAGGAGACACTGATGTTTATCTTTCAGGGAATAAGCACCAGAAAATGCTGCACAGGATTTCTGTTCTTTCTAAGCATCCCTTGTTAACATTTAACCCTGAAACACATGGTCTAAGTCTGAAGCAGCAAAAATAAATCTGTTGCCTTGAGAGTGGTTTTAAATGTATATGCAAAAGTCTATTTTTTTTTTTTTTGACTTAGTATTATCTAGTGTGTACTGCAGGATACTCATTTAAAACCAGCCACGGTGATCTACATGCCCTAAAGAAATGTTCTTACAGAGTACCTCTATAAAATACATTCTTCATTTGTAAATGAGAATCCCAGCCCTGCTGGAGGCTGAATTGGGTAGACATTAGCCTGAGAGATACACAACTTGGTAAAAGCAAATTACCTAAAATGAAAATAATGAATGTTTAGAGCAAACTAGAACTCACAAAACAAAAGAAATACATTGCTTAGCTCCATAGAAGGTATCTAGAAGGGTGAATGGCACAATCTGTAGAAATGGGGGTTAAAGTGGAACTTTCTTGACTTAGTACAGTAACTGTGACAAAAGCTGGAGCTTGCACATTATGTATTCCCAGACATGTCCCTGAGCTATCTTTAATGAATGCTCTTCTCATTAATTTAAATGCTGCTAACATGCAGCTAGCAATAAGATAATTGAAGAAGTTCTTAATTTAGAAACAGGCTCTCTGGTTATTCCACATGAAGTAGCAGAGCTATAAATCCTTAAATTCAGGACAGAGATATGAGTTTTTCAGAGATGCATTTAACAGCACTGGGGAAGGGGGGTAGGGGAGGAAAAGAGAAATGCACAATGCTCTTTAAAGCAGGAAAGTGACTGTGGGTTTGAAGGACTATAAATTTGTGTTCCTAAGGCCTACTGTCTTCCAGCAGAGACTTCATCTTCATGGTAATTAAAACTTTTGGGGCAAGAGCTCTCCTTTTGTTTGTCCTTGCACAGCACTAAGGCTAACAAAGTTCTGGAGCAATAAATTGGGGAACCACAGTAATTTACTAGGAAGATCACTGGGGAGACTATAACATGAATGTAGGTAATAAATAATTTCAAGGACATTATAGCAAAGGAAAAAAATTCCTTCTTTCTTCTGCTGGTGAATTCAGGAACTTTCTGTATTTGTTGCTAGGACACCTGCCATTCAAAACTTAGCTTTGTGCAGAGGGTTACCTCTCTTCTCATTCATTTGGATCGTTTTCCCTGGATTCAGTCTTGAGTTTGCTGCCAGTTACCTCTAATTTCCATTTTAGCAGATATGTGAGAGTGACTCAGCATTGTAAAGCAGCTCACGTTGAAGTATTTTTCTGTAAAAACTTTTAGATGTAGGGAAGTTCAGAGGCTTCAACATGAAACAATAAAACCCGTCTGCTTCCTTACTGGAGTTTGTTGCAAAGCATTATGAACTGAAGATTAGAACTTGTACCTCTATGGAGGCTGAATTTAGCTGGCTTTGCTTTTGTGGCATTTTATATCAGTCTTGTAGAGAAATGATTGAATTCCTCATTTTGAAATATTTTAGCAGAAGGAGGCCTTATAATCAGTGATGTGAACATGTAACATCTGATAATGGATTTCTACCTCTGTGCATCAAAATCAACGGTGTAGCAACCTCTTTAAAAATGCTTAAAATTAGAACAACTCTGGATTTTCTTTGGTTTTAAAACAAGAAAAAGCCCCATACTTCTGTAGTTCATTTTTGTAATAAACCAGGAAAAAAAGTTCAATATAAATCATGTGTGATGTAAAATAACTGAATTTCAGCAAATCTGGCTTCTAGCCTGGCTTTGTATGACCGTATTTGTCTAATAGGAATAATTCAAAATTTAATATTGTACTGGAACAACATTTGTAATTGCATAGCTTTTTGTGTCTAACAAAAAATAAAAAAAGAAAAAAAAGAAAAAAAAGAAAAAAAAGAAAAAGTCAGGTTTAATTTTGTTTGTTTAATATCCAAGTGTAACAAGCCTATGGATAGTAAACTGATATTTTAACATACTAGGATATGTAAGGCAGCTCCTATCCTGGCCATCTGTACCCAAAGCTGTTTTGGAAGCTTCTGTTTTTTCTTTAGGAATCTGGTTCCTCAGCTGCTCTCAGCCAAGCACTGCTGACTGAACACTGTGTGTGCATGTGCAGGTGGGTACAACTCTGCCCATTTAAATATGGCTCTAAAGGTTTGCTTACACCGTGAGGGTAAGGAAGAGAAGAGAGATTTTTCTGTGCCCATTAATGTTACTGCCATGAGACAATCTACTTCAAACATACTTCTGGCCATTCCTCATGGTGCTGGCTGGCACTGAGAGAGGTGAAATCATCCTGTACAAGCAGGAATTCCACTCAGTGCTTAGCTGGAGACTTGGTTGTGGAACCAATGAACAAAGGAGAGGTGGAGCAAGGTTCTCAACCAGGTAACAGGAGGGAGAAGACAATCAGGTTGTTAAAGCTGAGTCCTTGATGTGGTGGCTGGTTTGTCCCCATGCACTGAGGAGGGAAGATGTGGAATAACTCTTTGAAAAACATTTTGGAAACCATTCTCCAGTGGTTTTAGTCAGGGCACTGGCAGTTAGGAGCCCTCCCTCCTGCATGCCCACTGTGTAGAAATTAGACCACAGTAGGAATCTATTTGCAGCAGTTGAATTTTGATGAAGTTGCTTGTGTTCAATTTCTCTCCCCTTCCATCAGCTCCTTCTCAATATTTTCTCTGTTATTTAAGAATAGATGTTCTCATTTTTTAGGATTATTCACTAAAAACTTATGTTAATTTATATGACTTGAAAATGATAAAAATGATAAAAAGGGTTCAGTCTGCTGTTCCAAGTTAGATGAATCTCTTTTTTATATCTGTCTATATCTGTATCTATATCATCTATATCTCTATCATCTATATAATCTATATCTATCTATATGTATACATCTCTATCTGTCTATCTCTATCTATCTATCTCAATCTAACATGAGCAGGAGTCACCTGTGAATTTTTTTCTTTCTTTCCTTCCCTTTTTATTTTTAAACAATTCTCTCATTTTCAGCAGCATATAAATTTCTATAAATTTTATAATTTTACCTTTTTTTGGAGATTATTTGAAAAGCCTCCTGGATATACACATCTCATTCAGTGGGTCATTGAGCTGCTGCTGTAAAAGTTAAACAACTGAAGAAATCACAACAGCCATAGAATTCCCAGTCTTTTTGATGAATGATTCAAAGGAAATCATTGTGCTTATAATTCAAAACCACAGTGATTAATTCTCAGATTTTTGGAGATAACATTGTTAGCAATTTTTTTATTCTGGTGTGACAAAATGTCTGACAATGGGTAACATAAACAGCAATACAAGAATAAACCCACTGTACATTTTTTGGGTGTATTTAAGAGCACAGCTGACCAACTATCAAAGATCTCTTGTTTTCCACTGGGGGTTTTTCTAAACAAGCTTTCTCTTCCAGCATTTGGTGCCACTTCCATCAGCTAGTCCAATACTCAGGTTACTTATCTGAGTTCTATTCTCCCCACATCTATAGTAACTATTTAAACAGCAAATTAACACACATATTAATGGACTACCTGCCTTGGTAACACTGCATGGGATCCTGTAATTCTTTTGTTGTACCTTACTTCTTCTTTTCCTTACTTTTTATTAATTGGATCAAGTAAGATTATAAATTCTTCTTTGATTGTTATGAGGAAAAATCATCTGTGGAATTTGTTGCTTAATAAATACTCAGGAGAATCAGTGAAAAGATTTTTTCTTTTCCTGAGAATTCTATGTTGGACAGTTTTGAATTTCCAAAATCATAAGTATCATCTGGTTCCTGGAAAAAAATCTTGAAGCCTTGCAAATTTCTTCTTCAGCAAACAGGCAAAGTTTGCACCAAATAAAAACATTTTTGACAAAGATAAATGAGTCCCAAAGTTAAACTGCAATATTTGAGAAATGCATATTTTTAATATAACAGTTCTGCTGTGAAAGCAAGTGGTGAAATTGGAGTTTAGAAACTTTTTTTTTTTTTTCACAGCATTCCTGGCTTCCCTTTTTCTTTACAGCTGGCTTCCAGTTGGTTTAGTATTTCACATCAAGCATACTTCCAAATTAATTCTGAAGAAAGACTTGGGAATTGTCAGATGATGGAAGATCAGTCTTGATCACATAAAATTACATTTTCCTCTTTAATTAGGATAGCAAATGAAAATTCACCTTGACTTATGTTCACTTAGACCTATGGCTAGGGAAAAATTCACCGAAAGTATTTGGTCTTCAAAAATCCATGATTCAGTTTCTAAAAAGTCCATCCAGCAAACCCTACTGCCTTTTGTCAAAAAACGGGCTGAGAGCTTTATATGGCACATAAAGCCCAATTTTTCCATGGGAACTTGGTGAGTTTCCCACAGTCACTAAGAGCCCATGAATGTTCAGTAGGTTCATCCACAAGGTTGCAGCAAGGGACATAGTTTTCAAACCATGCTCAGAGTTATGTGTGCATTCTTGGTCATTCTTTGACAGAAACAGTTCATGCTTATTTTGGGTCTCCTGACATATGGAGCATTACATATATTTAGAACCAAATCCTTTGGAATCCTTATGTAAATATTACAGGGTTAATGTAAAGGCACTAATGCTGGCCTTTCACATGTCAGTTGGTGAGATCCACTGATCAGTGCCTTTGATCCAAACCTCTTAAAGACATTTTCCTGAAAATTCCAAAGCAACCTGTTTTTGCACTGACATTCTACACCGAAGAAGGTAATTTGGTGTGTTTCATATCCTGGTGTTTATACACACTGTGATATTTTCTGCCACAAACAATGTTTCCACTAGCTGTGAAAGAAATGTGTAATTTATGCTCTTACACATTCTCATTTGGGGTGTTCCCTCACGAAATCCAGTCACTGAGTGTTGAGCATCCTCACTGAGAGGAGTCTTTTCTCACTCTCCAGCTGGAGCATCTCCCCAACACTCAGTGCTGTTGCTTTGTGCTGCTGTGGGGCTCCAAGGCTCTGGGACACATTGCTCTGCCTCCCCTGCCCACCCTGGCTCCAGGGGGGCACAGTGTTGCTGGTAACAACATCTACTGTGCCCATCAAGCAGACAGGATCCTCCTCCTTTCCTTCTAACCTCTCATATTACCCTGCTTTTCAGTGTATTTGGCTACACACCTACAGGCTTTTTCCCAAGGGCAAGATATCACCTAATTACTATTAGCTTCACTAGGGTAGCAAAACCAGTTATATTATTATCATCAGATAGAATTCGTCAGATTTAGTTTTTTCCATTTGTTTGGGGGTTTTTGCTGTTTGTTTGGTTTTGGTTTGTTTTTTCTTTTCTTTTTTTTTTTTTTTTTTTTTTTTTTTAGAGAGAGTGGTGTTTGAGAGAAGTTTGTTTTCTGTTAGAAGTGTAAACCCTTCAGTGTAGCAGCATTCTCGCTCCAGCAGTTAGTCCTGAACCTTTATGGAGTTTTGAACATTGCAGAATAAAAATAAATCATTATATTAAATAATCTACTTATTTAAGCACCGATTATCACTCTGAAGGTGGAGTTTTGTGTGAGAGTTCAGTCTGGGTGAAAAAAAGAAGGAACAATGAAAAGCACATCATCTCTTACTGCAGCCAAATATTTGTAAACTGAAGTTGCTGAGAGCATAAGCAGTAACAGTCATCTTGCAAACAGATGGGACAGTCCTGTGTTTGTGAACTTTTGCCCTAGGAAGAAAGAGGGTAAAGGAAAGAGGAGAAAGTACAAGAAATGCTTAGTAATTATTATTATTATTGCACAGTATTACCTTGCAACTGTTGTTTTGCTTGGGCATACGTACATAATATTCATCAAAATAGTCTCAGAGTAATTCAGATACAACATGTAGGTGTAATTTTGAAAGTTGCCACTGGATGTTTGTATCATTTTTGGGTTGGTTCCTTTTTCTTAGTCACAGTACACAATGTGACAGTGGTCACTAGACTATTAATGATGTCATAGATCAAATTGCATTCTTAAAACAGAAATTTACTCCCTGTACTTTGAACTGAACAGAAAAATCATTTAAAATTTGCCATAAAGGATCTGCACTTTCTATATGTTAAAATCTACTCTGAAGTCTTAAGAAATTAAATTCGTAGTGTTTTTGAAGGTGTCTTAGAGTGGTCTAAAATTTAGATGAGAAGGTAATGTATTTAATCACTTTTCTGTGCAGCGATGTTAATTGCTCATGTACTCTTAAGCATGAACTTGGTTGCAGAATATTTTAACTTTTGGTGGTTTAGAATTCTCTGTGCACCTTGACTGGCATTAGTGTAGGATGTTGGTATTCACTGACAGATTTTTTTATATCCTGTTTCATAACTGGCAATATCCCACCATTTCAAACACAGTGAAATCACTAACACTTCCACATGTGGTTAGGAAGGAAATACTTCCTACAGAGGTTTATACATGAAATCTATTGGTGGGTTTGTTCATTCCCTTATGTTCTCTGAAATATGCTTTATTACTTATATGCAGCATCCTATCAGGGTCATCCTCTCTCTAAAACTCATTGACTCAGTTCCCCCAACCACTACAAACTGCTCACAGGTTTTCACCATAACCCCTGAACTCAGCCAGTGCAGGTTAGCTGGGAACAACCTGAAATTAGTGTTAAAGGCAGAGATATTGCTGCATTCAAAGCCTCCTGCTCCCAGTACAAAGCTGCTCAGGTCCAGGATACAGCTCATGAGGAAGCTGGAAACAGCATTTCCATCTTTCAAAGATCCTCAAGGTTGCTCCCCCATGATGATTCTCCCCTTACCAGCAAACTCCCTCTTTTGTCTCGCTCATCCTTATTGGCTAGAGCTGTTACTCATCAGGGCCAAGGCTGGATTGGGTAATTAACACAGCTGTCACTTATCAGGGGTTACATAGTCTTAAAGATATGGAACTTAACATACAGCATAAACAGAACAGACAATTGGGGATACAAGCATCAAGGTCACCCCAGAACAATGAAGTATCAGTATTTTAGTTCAGGAAAACACTTGTTTAGTAGGAAAAAAATTGTATGAAAACTGTTGAATCATAATCATTTAGGAGCTTTGGTGACCAATGACTACTAGTTGTTTTCACTGCAGCATGGTCACTGTACCTGATGCCATGGAGAGGCCTCTCTTGGGTTTGTATTTTCATTGACAAAGCCCTACATTTACACTGTCAAGATTTCCAGCATTGCAGATTGCAACGAGAATGAAGTATGTTGAGCACAAACACTCTACTCTCTCAAACACACACTTGCTGCTGTTGCAGAGCATTCTGCTCATGTGGATACCTTCTTCAAGAACTCCATGACAAAGTCTGGACACTTGTTCAACAAAGGTAAGTTTAAAGAAGTTGCATTTGTGTAACCAGGCTCAGACTTTGTGCCAGAGTGACTCAGGTAAATGCAAAAAGGCCATCATGTCTGTTTTCAGCAGGAGAGGTCCAAGAGGGTGGGAGGTTTGGTTAAAGAACATATGTAAATCTTATTATTTCTACTCTAGAATTCATAAATTCCAATAGCACAGAAGTTGTTAATTTAAAGGTGCTCCCAATAAAGGATTGATTACTTTTAAGCATTAGATTAATTATCAGTCCTAATTATGTAGCTAAGAACTCTAACAGGCAGAAACAAAACCATTTCTAGTCAGCAGAACTTTTGAGAAAGTTTTCAAGCTTATTGTTCTGAATTAAATGACCATTTTTAAAATGCAACCAAATGTTCTGAATTAAGGTCATAACATTGAAAATGTAGTTACTAGAAAAGGGGAAAAAAGAAAGCTACTTTCTCTGGCTTGGTTTCTAATAGAAGGCAAAGCATTGATTACAAAGGGTCATTGACATGATGGCAGAACATGAAAGAACTGCACTGAGGATTGGAGCTACTTTCAATATCACAGCTGGAATGACTTTAATAGAACTTTCAAAAAAGCTTTTTGAGTTATTTGGAATTTGCATGCTCTCTTGATTTAAGGTATATTCAGAAGTTCTGCAAATATATTTAGTACTACTTAGCCTTATAGTCTATAGGTAGCATCACATAGAACTCTTAATTTCCATGGGAATAATCTTATGCTTATTTCATTGTGATTTTCAGAGGAAAGTTTGTGCTTCTTGGGGTTTTCTTATATTTACATGTGGTTTCGAACATATTTTATGAAAATACAGTGTAAAAGCTGCTCATGTGAGCGCTTAATTTTGGGAAAATAAATAAAAACAAATGTTGAGGTTGAAGATAGTGTTAAGATCTTTGACAGTGGTTTCTGGGAAATGGCTTTACCTTTTTAAATGTAGAAAAATGAAAGCTACAAGAAATTCATAATGGCTTTATTGGGCTGGTACATATTGTTTAGAAGTAAATAACGTAGGTTGTTGTATAATACTGCACCAGCTGTGACAGGCCATGACTGGGTTATTCAAGCTCTCTCATTTGTTTTAGCCAATTAATTTGGCTGCTTATCAGGAAGTGACTTCAGTAAGGAAGCACAATAATTCAATTATCAAGCACTCCTTTTCTTACGCTTCCAAGAAAATGCATATGAACTCAATGTAAGAAAAACATTTATTTGCAGCTTCTTGTCTTTGATATCTCATTATGTTACACACAGCATGATTCACCCTGAACTGCTTATCTGTCATGGAGGGTGGGAGGAGGAGAATGAAAAATCCTGACACCACCTAAAATATATCATTGCCTTGTGGCAGTGATACATTTCCAGGAGAAATAACTCAGTTATCTGTTTGGAGGAAATTCCTCCAGCCCCTGGGCCTTGTACCCTTTGTTCCTGATCACCTTGAGACAGGCAATTAGAAAATCTCCAGCTTGGGAACCCTATTGCCCCCAGGGCAGCTCCTGCTCCTTGTGAAAAACTGAATTTGGATTGCTGAAATTGTAATGTGTCCCCTGAATATTATTGTTAATACATTTTAAGAATGTGAAATAATGATAAGGATTGGAGAGAGTTCAGAGCATTTCACAGTCACTGGTCAAAGTTCACGCTCTCTTGCTCTCAGTGAGAAGGAAAAAATTAATGTAAGACTAAATTCACAACACTGCATGACAGGCAACAGAATTATCGCTCCTAAAAGAAAATCTAGCTTTGGAGAAAACATATGTCTGTGAATAATTTTTTAATGATTTTTACTGTCTTTATTTCACACATATAAATTTGCAAAAAATAATTATCCATACTTTGGGTTGGAAAAAACCCAATTCAGCTGTATTTTTATTACAAAGACAAGACATCCTCACTCCGCATGGCTTCAACATGCAACTACCTGAAAGAAGCTCACTGTATGTATTGTGGAAGTTGGAAAGAACATCTTATTTTTTTAATATCATCTTATACTGGAGGGAGCCTCTAGTGGTTTTTGTGGCTAGGAATACACAACCTCTCCAATGTGCTTTTCATGTGTGCTCTGCAATGGGCCAGCAAGATCTATGCTGCAGGTAACATGAAGAAAGCTGTAAGCTGAGCCTAGAACTCCTGTGTCCACAGCTGGACATTTATCATTCTGGGGAGAAATACAGGGAAACAAGAATAGGCACTTCACTGTGGGAGAGATCAGATTCATCCAAGGGGCTGTGTTACGTGAACAGACTCAAAATAACTAAATAAGTAAGGAAGTTTACTTGACAAATGTAAAATATTAGGGACGAATAAACCCAAGATATATTGGTCTGAATGACATAAGGCCAGAGAGAAAAGAATATGATAAATTTTAGCATTTCAGAGTTTGCTTTTTGTGCATGCTCAGCAATGGGCCAGCAAGATCTGTGAAGCAGCCATGCTGCAGGTAACATGAAGAAAGCTGTAAGCTGAGCCTAGAACTCCTGTGTCCACAGCTGGACATTTATCATTCTGGGGAGAAATACAGGGAAACAAGAATGGGCACTTCGCTGTAGGAGAGACCAAATTCATCCAAAAGGCTGTGTTACATGAACAGACTCAAATAACTAAGAAAGGGAATATTTTCACTCCTTTAAAAATACAGTTTGAAAGATTCTGTGTCAGATATTGTTCCAACAGTTGGTGTTTTTCTGTACTAATTTAAAGAAACAGGCAGAATACCAACCTGTGGCTTTTTGGTCTCTCTCTTGCAGCAGGCTGTGATTTGCCAACTTCTCACCCCTTCAGATACATTTGCCCCGTGTTCAGCACCGTGAGAGTGTAGGGATTTGTTTAGGAACCTAAAAGAGGAAACAAATCATGGCAGAGGCTCAGGGCAACATCGGAAAGAACCAGGAATGTCAGCCTAGCTAAAGGATAATGTAATTGGTGATATTGAGTACAAGGATCTTGGGGAAGAGGTGAGCATGCAGATTTCGGAGCGGGCCCAGTGAGTGTCCCGCTGCTTCAGCTGCCGGCCCGGATCCGTTCCCTTGGAAAGGAGCCCTCGTGGACTTCTGCCTGAGGGAGCTGCATGAATCAGCAATCTGCCACTGCTGCTCTGGGCTCCGCTCCTGGGGAGCAGGCTGAGTGCTTTTGTTACTGGGACAACAGGGGTAAACTTCAGCTGTGTGGAGACCTGTCCAAGGAGAATACTGGCACAGTCCAGCTGTGAGCAAAACTGGACTCGTGCAGCTTGTGCATCACAGACACGAACAAATCTTAGTGCTGTTTTGATCAGATGAAGAAAAATATTTGTATTCTAATTGGGTTGGGCTGGGGGCAAGAAAGTCTGGAGTCATGGACAGGCCACATTGTTTGATACTGTCTGAAAAGAAAAAAAAAAATTACAACAATTATCTTGGCAAATTCTTCTCATTTCCAAGAGTAGACTGATGAGTGTTTTAGATATAAAGCATGACTCACAAATTGAATATAAACCTGGAATGTTTTAAGGATTTGAATGTCCTGGCTGAAAGGACAAAGCCCAAAGCATCTCCGCTTTGAGTGACATCAGAAAACATGAAAAAACCCCACAACATTCTTGTTTTCCCCCAAATATGAATGCTATATTCATGAATTTTTAAAAAATCTAGGATTATTGTTGAAGGTAAGAAGATACAAAATAGCATTAAAGATATTAAGGCAGTGTGCTGTTATCTCTTGAAGGGTATTTAAACAGAGAGGGCAAGTTTAGATTAGATATGAGGAAGAAATCCTGCACCATGTGAGTGCTGAGGCACAGGACCAGGTTGGCCAGAGAAGCTGCCCCATCCTTTTGGGCAGCACAGGAGCTACTGAAGCTCAACTCTTCAGTTGACTCAACACTGCTGTTCCAGGCTGCTCATAAAGCTCTACAGGGTGTTGGAAGAGAGTTCAGGAAACAGCTCCAGCAGAGCCTCTGGAAGCTGGAGGAGGCAGCTGGAGTTTGTGTTCAGAGCAGATCTGAGTGCTAGATAGGAATCTGTGGGTTATGAGGGAGACCTACACTGCAGAGATGGAAAAGCTGGGATCTACACCAGTAATTGGTGATGAGAATAGATTTGATCCACTGGGTTTGACATAGTGTTATGTGTTGACAAAAGGAAAATGTTAGGGATGAATAAACCCAAGGTATATTGGTCTAAATGGCAGAAGACCAGAGAGAAAAGAATATGATAAATTTTAGCATTTCAGAGTTTTCTATATTTTTGATGTATAAAATATTTTGATTTTCTGTTCTGTGTTTTATCGTAGCCTTTTCAAAATAATGAACTTTTTCCTTACAAAATATTTTTTTTTAATGAATAACTTCAACTTGTTCTAAAAGTAAACAATTATTTCCTTCACTATTTCCTTAGTGTTTGGAAACTATAATTCAGTAAATAGCTTAAAAAAGAAAAGTAGTTGTTTGATTTTCTTAGAGGGGAGTTTAGTTACTGTGTTTCATGGTGGAAATGGAGTTTAGTCTGTATCATTGGTTTTATTGCCAATGTCTGTGCTTTTGTGCATTTGTAAAATACACCTTCACCCACATAGAGATTTCGAGTGGCACAGTTCTTGAAGACTTATAAGGTTTCTGTATCACTTTTGTTTTATTCCTTCAAGCAACCCAGTTATCTTCACTTTCTTTGCTTAGAAAAATTATTTTAGTGACTCTGCTGAATGGTGGGCTATACCAGATATGGAGGCACAGGACAAGTGGACAAGAACAGTAATTTTTACCACAAAAGTATTAGACAAGGACCTAATACTAGAAGATGCTGATTTACAGGTTCAGAATATGCCCTGGAGAACTTTGTTTTACTTCCCCATTTGCTAATGATGGGATAACTGTGCTTGGATATCTGCCAGGGTAGATATTCCAGAAAAAATACTTCATGTTTTAAAGTGTTTGCTTCCAACATAAATAAAGCAATTTAAGTAAAAACTCCACAAACCTGTTTTTCTTCTGGAGGAATAGTGTTCACAATGGGAGTTCTGGAATAATTAGTCTGGAACAGCTATTGTGGTAAACTGCCAGTGTATGAAGGGAGCACTTGCTGATGGGTACTGCAACATTTAAAAAAAAAACCCCAAAACATTAAAAATTATATTAGCTGTTGAAAAGTTAATCTTGGGTCTTAGAACAGAGCCAAGATAGACTCAAAGGAGACAAGAAAACTAAATAAATGAAATATTTAAACAATAAAAGATTAGAATATGTTTGGCCCTGTTCAAATTCACAGGAGAGGTGAAGGTCTTAAGGAGCTTTTCTCTTGCAGATGTTCCTATGTGGCTTACAGGAAAGGAGAGAAGAATCCAGTGTCAGCTAAGAAAGGATCCCTGAACAAGTTCACTTCCAGGATGGCTGGGTGGTCAGAGACCTTCACTGAACTGACAGGTAAAAATGGCTCTTGTCATGTCTGTTTATGTCTGAGGGTTCAGGTGCTGCCTGCAGCCCTCTGAGCTCTGGCAGGGCAGATGCACCTCTGCAAGGCTGGGGAGCTCTGGGGCTCACAGCTCCTGGGGAGTGCAGCCTTCAGAGGCACTCAGGCTCATCTGCAGATGAATTCACATTGAGCCTCAAAGCAGGCTGCAGTGATTTTAATGACACATAGTTGGAGAGGCTAAAATATTGTCATTTCCTATCACATGGCCATGCTGAGTATTTACAGATGAGGAAGGGAGCAGGCAAAAATATAGTGACAAGTTCAAAGCAAATGGGGAGAAGCAGAATTCTTTTTGCTGAATTTTCTGTCATCACTAAAATGGGAACATGTTGCTCTCACCAGGCTTTTGTTAGTGAGAGGATCTCCTGTTCTCAATTTTTAAGCAGTTATTTACACTTCACATGAGGAAAAGTCTGTTGAGCCTTTCTCTGCATTCAAAAGAACACACTAGATCATATTGCATGTATCTTTAGTGTGTCCCTTGAGCTGCATTGTTTGAAAAATGGAGTATGAAAATGGTGATACAGAAATACCTGCCAGCATCCTCCTTTAAATTTAAACATCTCTCTTATGCAAGGAAGTGTGATGTTGGACCTGTAATTACCAAACCAGTGCATTATCTGCACTGGTCAAAACCACACTGAATCTGAAAAGGAGATTCATTGCAGTACCCTGATGATGATGGCAATGAGGCAGCAGTAATAAAACCCCTCTAATCTTAGCAACAAGGGAACCTATTTTTGCCAGGTACCCTTCTGTTCTTTCCTACTGTGTCCTGAAGTCAGATATATATAGTGTAATTTCAGTACATCACATCTTTCAGTTCATTATGGACCTTAAAACATAACACAAAATGCCAGGAAAAGGTAATAATTTCAGTGTCAGTTTTCTGAAGGCACTATTAACTTGATTTTTTCATTGTGTATTTTAATGTACTTCAGAGCATATTTTCTCCCATTGTGGTATCTCACATTCTCCAGTAGATGCCAATTATTTGTGACTTGAAGAAAATTTTGATTCTCTAAGTGTACCTTGCTAAACACACAGCATGTCCATCAGAATGCACAGCTACCTTGCCCTTGATTAGAGGACACACCCCTAATTAAGAGTTTTAAAATCTTATTTTTTCCTGCCTGTAGGTGCTAATGCACTTTCAGAGGCTGCTTCAAGCAAGTGCAGTAAAAGAAATGTATAGGACTTCAACAAAGATAGCACAGAGCCTGTATAGGAAAGTCAGAATGAACAGACTCAGCTGCTCAAATGCAAAATCAGTTGGAATCGTGGTCTCACAATGTTTTTTAAGATGTTGGTGAATGGAACATGCCAAAAAGGTGTTCCATGGGCAGCCTGTATGGATGCTGCTTCTTTGTGAATAGGATAATAATGCCAGTTCAAGGAGCAGGTGGAAGCGAGCAGGGAAAACTTGCTGCTGAAGTTTTATTTATTTAGTGGTGCACACCCACCTGTATTTAACCCAAACTCACACCAGTCCTCTACAGTTTAGTTAGTTACAGTTCAGAAGGAACCATTACTAGGCTAATCATTCTATAGGTTGTTGCTTTCTGATGCAACCAAGGAAGACATTATTAAGAAAGAAAGTGTTTTCAACCATTAAAAAGGTAATGCACACTTCAATACTGTTAGGATGGTCTGGATGTCTTATCCAAACTACTTCATTTAAGTCTATGGGAACTTTCCTATCTAGCCTAGACCAAGGAGATAGTATTTACTTCTACAGTAAATATCCTTGGCAGTAAGTATTGTTTAACAGAAATAAGAATGATTTCTTTGTCTTGGCACTTATTGTTGGGAACTGTGCTGGATGGCTGAGGAATTCGTTGTGTAGCATCACTGTAGATAAGGCCAGATGATATTGTGTTGTGCATAAAAGAAGGGAGATCAGGGAAAAAAAGGGCAGAAGAGATGAGGGGAGTTGCTGCCCCTTCCTTTCTGCTAAATGTATGGGCCTGTGCCCACTGATGCTAATGCAGGAAGCCCCAGGCCCCCTCTTAATTTTTCCTCTCATCATCAGCATGTCTGTGTCTGGAAAACCAGTGGGGAATGTCTGCAAATAGATAGATGTGGAATGTTTCTTTATTCTGAAGTACAATTCTTTTGCAAGGACAGAAGAGAGACTGTTTTTAGAATTCTTAAATCAAAGACAGCCCATATCTGTACAAACATCTTTTTTTATTCACCTTCTCTTCAGTTTGCTTTTTTTTTTTTTTTTTTTTTTTTAATCTTGTCAGTTTGTTTGGTTTCTGTTTTTGTACCACTGCTCCATAAGCTTTGCATGCTAATGTTGTCTCTGGTCATACTCACAGAATGTTCTGAGCTGGAAGGGACCACAAGGACCATTGGGTCCAGCTCCAAAGGGAATGGCCTGTCCAGGGATTGAAGCATGACCTCGGTGTTATTTGCTCTCAGTGTGCTCCTTCTGTCTCTGTATGTTTAGTAATTCTATGCTTTATTTATTTTATGTTTCTGTGGGATTGGGAATAGGATGAATTCATAGATTTGTCTGGCTTTCAATTTGCAGCCACCACTGCATGCAGGAACTGATGGGGATTCCTGCTCCCATCAGTTATTCCAACAGCACTAAAAGGTGTAAACAGGGAGTGATTGAGGAGAAAGTCAGAGGTTCCACAGCTCAGCAAGGAAAGTCCAGCCAGGAACCAGCTCTGTGCATCCTTCCTTGCAGGAAGGAGCAGTGCCAGTTATTCCCCAGCGCCAGAACAACTCTGCCTGGGGAATGAGTGAGGTAAAGCCTCTCTGAGGCTGCACCTCCTTCATCCCTGTGCCATGAAACTCAGGGAGTGCTGGTGACTGCCCTCCTGCACTGCTCCTGGCAGAGCTGGGCTGGAGCAGTATCACCTCCAGGTTCCATGGCCTTTGGAGATAGCTGCTGGGGCCTGGCTTTTGGTGAATACTAAGAAATGGGAGGAAGATGTCATTGGAAATAATAAAAAATCATGCCAGTGCTGGAGAAATACTGAGATCTGAGGTGGTGGAACAGACAAGAAGGTGTACAACTCAAAATATTTTGCTGAAACTTAAATAAAAAGTATATTTTACCACTTCAAGTCTTTGTACTTTTAAAAAACACCTCACTTTACGTGGCTTAAAAGATAAAAATCTTTTTCCATTATATAATGAAAACATAATTATAAGTAGTGCTGTTGTTGTCTGCAGCAAAAACACATTTAGAGAGTTTTGCTAGTAGCATGTTCCTATTTTTGCTTTCAATATTTTCATTATTTCTGTGAAAGCTTCCTGATTGAACCTTCTTCTCTAAGTATTTTTTACACATGAATTACATACCATTCTAATTAGCTTTTAAATTACAGTTAGAGAAGGCTATTTAGAGCACTCCTGACTGTTAGAAATGAGTCCATGTGGAGAAAAATAAGAGGTAATTAGCTTTAAATGAAAAATAGCTACTGTCATTTTCCATTGACAAAAGGAAAGGGAAGCAATTTCTACACCTCATAGCAAATTAAGACTTGGACTGGAAAGGATTGTTTGGCTCAGAGTCCATACCTTGAAATGATCTGAAATTTAACTCGTTTTACCACAGGTATTTGCTACGAAGATTTTTGAAGGCATTGATACTCTTACTTTCTAAATTCTTGTAGCAAGTCCATTGCATTATCTGGATAAAGAGTATCCCAGTTATGGTAAATGGAGATGCTTTTTGGAAGAGAGTTGAGAACATGAAAAACAAGGCATATAGGAATATGAAAAACAGCACTGCACTGTGCTATAACCCAGGGAATAGTAATCTTCAAGTCATCTCAGACTGAGAGCTCTTGCTGTGAATTTGGTTCTTGTTGCAGATTCTGAAGGATCTCTGGTGGCTGAATGCAAACTCTGCAGCAAGGAAACCCCTACTGTCATCATCTGCCCAAACTAGGACAGAAGGAGCCAGTGCTTGAGGACGACTCCTGGAGTCTGTTTGGCATCACAGGATGGGAGTTCCTCATGAATAACAGGAACAGGTTGGGTATGGACACTGCTCTGTGGAGTTCATGGCTGCAGATCCCTGCAGGAGCCCCAGCCAAATGCACTGTGGAGTTCTCTACGAAATGCACGTATTTGGCTCCTAGTCAAGGTTAGCTAAGGAAAATGTGATTAAGTATTTGTGTTCCTAGCTCTTCTCTGATGTTTCAGGTTTACATCCAGGGGAGTGTAAGGGACAAAGTCGTTATAATTTCTCTAAGTCTATAAATATGTGGTTTGAAAGATGGCAATACTCTGATCTGAAAACTTTTTATAGCACATTTAAAAAAAAACAAATAGGCACAGAACAGTTTACTTTTTGTCCCCTTTGCTCTAATTCTCTCATATCCAGCAATGTTTTTTTATCATCATGTTTATTGTGTTAACTCTCTGATGGCTATTTCTGTTTAGTGCAATCTACTTTTTGTAGCATCTAAATATTGTTGTTCTCTACTAATTCAGTATTTTATTTTCTTAACTATTTATATGCAAAGCTACTGGAGATACAGTGGACTGTCACAATAGGGAACAGCTGCCTAGGGACTTCACTGTGTCAGACACCACCACATTACAGTGATCCCTGTCCAGTGCATGGAGAACCTTTGGAAGGAGTTTCTCTGCTATGGGCAAACATTTGTCACCTCTCATTTGCAAACATCAAGGTAAGGAGCTAAGCAAATACATGAATGCTTGTGTCCAAGCCTGTTTTCTCCTTTGGTAATTCATGCATGGCTTATGATTATGTATTTGCTGCACAAATTTGGGATTCCTTGCTGGCCTCTGCTCCAAACCAGTTCTCTGCATAGATGGGTTTGCTCCTGGCTCCTTCACAGGGAAGAACTCAGTTTAGATTGCCTGCATCCACCAAAAAAACTTGGATTCACCAGACAGCTCCAGGGAGCCCAGCACCTCTGGGCACTTTTGCTTTTGTGGCAATTTTTCATTTTGATACTGATTGTGAAATCTGAATTTCCAGGAAAAATTCTTCATCCTAAGTTAGGAGATAATAATAGCGTGTAAGCACTCTTCAGAAAACAGGCTTTGATTTTTTTGTATTGGTATTTTGTTAAATTCACATAAAACAATGCATTAAGCTTCAAAGGAATTAGCAATAATCATATGATATTTTCCCTTTGTCAGAGTTTTCATTTAGAGTGGTGAATCTTGTTGAGGGGAAGAAAACTTTGAAGTAGTCATAAGCAGTAGTAGTTGAAAATACCTTTAAAATTTAGGGGGCAGTGACAAAATGAGTTTAATTTAAAAAGAATCTTGTACATCATTTGGCTCAAATGAAGCTTGAACTCCATGTGGATGAATTGGAATTGTTCATTTAGGGAGTATAATTTAAAAGGTGTTAAAGAGCTGCAGCTGTAGGGTGATTGATAATTTTAATTATAAACAGGGGTCTGTCACCTCTGCACTTTCAGTCAGGCTCACTTTGGAATGGATTTCGTCTAGTTCAAAATGAAGTTTGTATTTTATTGTCACATAGTCAAATATTGTCACATAGATCATTATCAAAAGTTAAAACTTTAGTATAGAACTTTGATTTCAATGGTGGCTGCCATGACAAGAATGTGCATGATACACTATTGGAGTAATTGGAAAACTTTCAAAGGCAGTAACTTCTGTATCTTGCAGAGAGTGGAATGGGATTGTGTGTATGACAATATTCATGGGATATTGGTAAGTTTGTTTCAATTATTGGGTACTTGTGCTATAGCTACATTTCCTCTTTTAAAATTATGTAGAAAGAGTAAGGATCACTGTTTGGTGTGAGGAGGTTAGGATGCTGTGTTTCATTTTCCTGTTCAGTTGCTTTTGGGCACCTACACTGCATTGGAAAATGTTACTGTAGCTATCATTTGTGTTCCTTTTCTCCTGCTGGGTGTGAGGTACAATAAAACCTTGTGAGGAGCAGCTTTTGGATTTGGGGGATTGGATTTACTTCTCTATAGTTACTTGTATAGCAGCAGAGAATAAGTATTAAATGAAGCAGTTTTAACTCTACATAGAGAGAAACAGTGAGTGGGAGTACTGGTAGAGAACTGAAGGAACAGACCTAACTTAGTGTGAGTAGAGTCTAACAAGTTCCACTGCCTGACATTTGCTCCGAGGAACTGAAGATCAAAAAAAACCTACCTGGGATTACAGGCTCCTGCTTAGAAGTCATGAAGAGAGGCAGGAGATTGTGTATTTTTTGGATGGATATTGCACACTTTAAATAAGGGTAACAGGCAGTATTAACAGCCAGTATTAAGATCCCCTGGTGTGGGGTTAAATATTGTTTGGATTTTTTGTTTGAGCTCAGGTTTGCTTATCTACCTCCACCTCGACTGCTGGAATGAAGAAGAAAGATAACACTCGATTTAGTCTCTGCTGTTAGTTCCTGATGAAACAGACATTTTGGCTTAATGTAAGTAAGTATTAATAACTTTTTATTAAAAGGTGGATCCAGAAAACAAGAAATGGGAATATGAAACTTTCAGGTAAATAATTTTATGTCCAGTCATCTTATATTATCTGTACAAACTTCCTCTGGAAATTCAGCAGTCTAGTATTAAATATAAGTATTGAAAAACACTTAAAACCAGAATAATTGTTAGTAACTCTATGTAATTACTTTCTCCCTGGGTTAATATTTAACTAGCACAGAGTTAAGACATCTGTGACAGCCAATTTACATCAGCTTTGCTATATTACAGCACAAGAGAAATGAATAAATGGAGTAATATTTTATTGATCAGAAGCAACACTTCTCTCAGCAATTAAAATGCATGATTCATATGAACAAGGTGAAAATGAACAACTAAAAAAATAACTTCACATTTTTTCCATTTTGTTCTTAGTGTAAGCAATAAATACAATGCCATAGCTTCTATTAATCTTATTTACATAGTACAATAAATGAATGTTGCCTGGTTGCCAGCCCAAAGGTTTCTTGACATCAAAAGGAGTACGTGTTGCAGCATTTCTACAGCCAAATACTCTTGTAGATCACCACCATGAAAAACTACATAACGTAAATGCCAACATTAAACAACCAACTGAGGGACCCTGCAATGCAGCCATTTATTAAATGAAGACAGTAGCATTAAAAATAGACATTTTCTCTCACTGAATCATAACATGCTGGTGTTACAGATAACAAACATAAGACAACTATTGCTGTAGCCCCTGTAGATTGATACAATAAATCCTCACTGAATTAAAAAAAAAAAAGAAACAGCAAATAATAGTAGCAAATAATAATAATAAAAAAAAACAAATAATAATCTGCATGTTCAAAGGAATCTCACAGCCCCACCAAAACAGAGTTTACTTCCATCCCAGAGAATACAGCTGTGGACTACAACATTCTGTAAAGCAGAAGAGAGCCATGAGGAATCAGCACAAGGATTTGATTTTAACTTATGGCGACAGGAAAACATTTTAAGAAGCAGACCCTTCTCTTAGCTATGTAGAAACTGGAAAAAAGGTGAGGTAGGAAGACAAAATAAGGAATTGGTATTTTCCAATGCAAATTTGAAAACAGATTATCTAACCTCAGCAGGAGAGGGGAGATATAGCTCTGCTATACCATACTTCACAGCCAGAAAGATTTTCTTGCACATCAAGCTGGATGTGTTTCTTTTCCAAAGTGAAGATGGGGGGTGTGTGCCTAGAAGGAAGCTGTGATTGTCCACCTAGAAGTAGGATAATTTCTGTATAAAAACGATTTTCCCTCTTAAATTACCATGACAAGTTTCTCTAATAGAGGACAGAGAGCAATTAGAAATACGTATTAAATGACAAAATCTATAGTCTGTTAAATCTGAACAGCCTCCCAGAGAGTGAAGCCTAATTTAAGTCTAATACTGTATCGCACTCTAAACCAACACCTAAGTGTTAATCACAACAACAATCCACCAGGTACCATGAAATAATTGTCTAGTAATATGCCATAAATGGCTTCCAGCACATTAAAATGGACAGACACCTGTCTGGGCTTTGAGTCTCAGTGGTACCTGCAGATTCTGCAAAGGGAACTCACAACAGATCTATACCAGCTGATGATCTGGTCCCACAAATGTAAAGCTGCTACACCAGAGCAGGGATTTTCTGCACCACTGATACCTTCAGAACTTTGCACAGATTTTAAGTAACACTACAAAGACCAGCAAACCGAGTTGTGAGTAACCTCTAGTCATATTGTAGCAGACATTATTACTGTCACTGTTAAAATTTCAGAGACTGTGACATCTGATTGCCAGATCTCACAACGTAGTGTACTCTACACTGCACAATCCAACAGATTCTTCACATCACTCCTATCAACTGACCAGACAGCCCTGCAGAAGAGAAACATTTATTTCTGCATCCTAGCTGAGATTCTATATCGTGACACTAAATCATTAATAAAACACTTTCTATATTCAAACTCCAGACATAAGAACTGTAAAAAGAACTAAAGAAAGGTGCAAGTGGCATGAACTTGCCACATCCTCCTATTTTCTTTCTAAGTACAAAGCATTTAACACCTTACGAAGTCACAAAGTAATAAAACACCAAAAATTACCTAGGCACTAATGAAGTGTAGAGAAAAGCTACTGACAAAAATGTTTAAATGTCAAAGTCAAGATGTTTTGTATACAAGAATTTTGTATGCAAAATTATTTCAAACTGGTCTCAGAAAGAACTGTCTTCCAATTTTTTGACTGGACTACATGCACCAGAAATATGTTCATTAGCAAAACAGTCTGTCAAAGTTCTGGCATCTGCTTTTTCTTCTGCCTAATTTTGGTTTTTCCCCACTTCAAGTAGACTTATCTGCAGACGAAATGTATAAAATTTTTTCTCACATTTTTAATTTTTAGTCAACTCACCTTGTTTCATGCCCTCATTCTGGAGCATTTTTGTCATTTCACTTAACAAAACTACTACTACTTTAAAGCATAAAGATTTAACAAAAATATAAATTTCTATGAAGACATTTTCTCAAGACCTTCCTGACAACCTCTTAGTTTTCAGTGAGACCTTTATGCACCAGCAGAACCAAAGAAACAACATATAAAGTATTGCTCTTAGCTAATTAATTGAGACGGAGATTCAGAATCAACCAATCCAAAATAATATTGCAATTCTCAATCCATAAAGTTTTGAACCCTTATAATACAAACTTAATACTGGATTTCCCAAATAATGAGAATTACTAACATTAATCTGCTTGATTAGTCTGAGTCTCATATACTGGCTTTGAAGGTAGTATATCATGTGCACTGTGCTCAGTCTTGCATGCTCATCTCAGACAACAAAAACAGCCACAAAAATTAACCAAAACTTTGCCCCAAGAATGAAGGAATAAGTTATCAAGCATATGGCCAGGGAAACCTGTTAAAGTAAAATCAGAACAATGCTACAACAAATTCTGTACATGATCTTCTCCAGTTGAGTAAATTCCTTAAGCACACAGTGAAGTTCCCTCCCTAGTAGTGTCTGGAGGGACTTACAGTGACTCAGGTTACTCCTTTGCTCTCTGGCAGTGAGACCTCATCAGTCTTGTCTTTGTTAAATCCAGAAGAAACTTCCACATAATTCAGGAGAAGGAGACACTTCTGAATATCCTGCAATAGCTTAAATAAAGTTGCTCAAATCTTGGTGCAAGATATTACATTGCAGTACATCAAGGCTCACACTGGAAGTGGTGTCTCTGTGCTTAGTGTAAAACAGGGGGAACAACCTGGCCACACCAAAGCAAAACATCAATCACTTTAACCAAAACAGCAGTATCTATCTTTGAATCTGTTACCTCAGACTACCTTGTCAGGCTTTTTTGACAGCCAAACAAATGCTGGACCAAAAAAAGAACCTGGAAAACTTCTTGTTATTATTGCACCTACTTAAACCATTTTGCTTTGCTCTATTTTAGGTTGAATTAAGACAACAGAGTATGGTATTTACACTCTAAGGTTCTATAGGCAAATGAAGTGGCTTCAACACAGCACAGTTTTATACAAACTTCCAAGAAAATAAGAAATCCTTCATTGATTCCCTTTGTACAAAAATTTGCCAACTTTGTCTACACAGTAGAAACTGAAGAGGCAAAGTTTGTATCCTTATATAAACCCACATACATATATAGATATATATGTACAGCTGTCCATACTGTATAGATACACAGAAACACAACCATACCTATGCATGTGCGCACACACACACACACACACACGTATGAGAAACACGTCGCTTTAGTTTGCATCGTTGAGGAGAACAGCACACCCCTGGGCGGGTGAGATCCTCTGGCCATGAAGTCACAGGGTGGCAGCAGGGCAGCCCCTCAGCCGTAGAGCTTGTCAGTCTTTAGTGCCAGGCTGTCCATGTCGTGGTAGCCCTTGCCGTTGAGGTGCTCGCCGGCGCAGTCGTGGCCGTAGCCGTAGCCCTGCACGTCGCTGATGGTGGACACGGTGTAGGAGGCCGTGCGCAGCGCGTCCGAGTGGCTGAAGCTGTGCTCAAACTGGATCTTGTACTGGTTCCAGTGTCTCCTCAGCACGGCCTGCACCTGTGCCCACACAAAGCAAAATGAGTGTAAACCATTTCTTCGATGCATGAGGGACATAGTGATGGTGTCTCAGGAAACGAGGCAGTGAGCTCAGAAATCCTGGACAAGGATACCCACCTACATGCCATCTAGCACTTGAGATGTTCTGAATTATTCACCACTTAGGTAAGTGTTATTTTTCAGCAAATTTGGTGGTGTGAAGTAATGGTATTTTACAATTGTAGTATACTGGCTGCTCAGAAAAAGCCCAGGTTACAGGAGGAACGGCAGCCACACAATTTTCTGCTTCCTCCCCTGTGGACTGCAGTCCAGTGTAGACAGATCAGAAACAGAGGTGAAAAAATACTGTTTTTTTAAATTTCTGTTCATCCTTATTTTCAAAAGGCCACACCCTCAGCAGCTGTAAATTCATTTTCTGTCAACAAACCATAATTCACATTTGCTATGATTCTGGCACAAGTCAGTCTTTACCAATTTCTGACCATACCTTAACCAAATGACTAGGAGGACAATTTCCTGAACTCCACATTTCTAGCAGAGTTAAAAATAAAGCTGATAAAATAGCTGAAGGCCCCATTGGTTTATGTGTTTCCACTGAAAGGATGTGGTGTTTGTCATGGCCTTCCTCCCCTCCAATATGGTTAAACACCTGTGCAGAGTGCAGTGATGAAGTGTCAAATTAATGAAAGCACATGGAATTAAGTCTTTCAGGGCAGGTGCCAACTGGGAATGCTAACAATGGTAATAGCTCCTGTTGTTGCTTTTTCAAACATTTTTCTATGTTAAAAAATACTGCCTACAGCTCATGAATATTTAATTCCCTTTTCAGCCAAACTTTGTACAGAAAGCAGTCCTAACTGCTAACCAGTGAAAAGTGACTGCCTCAGTTAATTGTTTATATTGTGGGTAAATATTTTTAGGATTTTCCATATGTCTTCAGGGTTTATGTTTGCTTTCCATTTCCATTTCCCTCACACAATGGCTCCTTTTGTCTAATTTTACTCTGGCTTTAATCATGAAAAATAAAAATAAATACAAGAAAAGGGATGTAGTTTTTAGACTTCCTGCAGTCTGGTATCAGAAACCTCTGTTTAAAGGAGAACTTCATATTTCTCAAATCCTTTACAAGGAAATGTCAGAGAGTAAGGAAAGAAGTATCAACCAATTAACATAACAAATTAGCATTTTAGGGCAAAGGAACTGCTCTCTTATGGTTCACAAAAACTTTCTAATCCACACTAAACATCTAAACACAAATCTTCAAATGCTGAGAAATCAACTACCTTAACACTTTTGGAGTTTCACACCTTACTGCTTTTCATATCAAAATTCTGTATTTCTTCAGAGTCTAAAGGCAGAGTTCTTGTTTCAGCATGGGAAGTTTTTGATTAATTAATATATGCATTGCATAGAACCTTAGAATAGAGCCAATAGAGAACCTTAAGTCTTTGCATAAGTTGAATCCATGTCCTGTAATCTATCATAAAGCCAAGACAAGAAGCATATTCAAAATTCCAGCTTTTCTGAGAGGGAAGCTTGGAATTTAATTTGGAACCAATCAATCTGTGTTCATCACTAAGCTATGTTCTACTTGTTCTCCTTTCACAGTCAGTTACTTTAATAAGCTCAGAGTTTGAATGTAGACACACATGCAAAAAATTACACATTGAGCAATTTTCACTTCAGACAAGACAGGCTGGAGGTGGGGAAAATGCCAGCAACTGGAACTAAATGGCTTAACAAGGTCAAAGAAGTCTCTTGGCAGAGCAGGGAGATAAACTAGGCTTGCCAAATTACACACTCCAGTCCTCTCCCACACTTCTCCTGGTTCCTTCAGTAACAATTGTTCATCTTACTTTTGCTTAATAACATTTGTTAACCAGTCCTAAAGGGTACCCAAAGGATTCCATAGCTCCTAAGAGCCACCAGCACCCCTTCAAGACAAGTGTCTGGGGGCTGCTGCCAGGGAAAAGCAGTCCAGCTGCTCCATGCCAGGAACAGAGAGCTACAAAAAGGGTTTCCTGTAGGGGCACACAGCACTTCCTCTCTGCTGCCCCCGTGCCCATCATGCTCTCTCCATGCATTTCTATCTGAGCCATTCATTCCTGGCATTCTTCCCAAGGCTTCTCTGTTACTGCTGGACCAGGACTGCACCTCTGTACTGCTGTCTGTTCTTGGTCTTGTATCGTTTCATCTATTGTGAATGTCTTTCAGTCTTCTCTAACCTTCCAATCATTTATAGAAGAAGATGGGAAAATTCAATTACACTGTGTTTAACAATGTGTGTGTGTGCCCACAAAGTGAGAACTTTTACCACTTTCTCCTCAGCTTTGGGCAGTGGCACAGAGCTGTAAATTCAGCTCAGGAGGGGCAGAACTTTGTAACTTTGTTACAAGAAAGGATATTAAGGAAAGCATTGAATGAAAGATATTGTAAGAATATAATTGTGTTTCTCAGTCATTAACAGAGATGCTGGTTCCAGCTGGAAGAGTCTGTCTTTCTTTCTCACCTTATAACTTAATAATGGCTGGATTTGATGAGTTAGCATGAACAACTCCTTCCAGTCAGCCCTTTAACACTGGTAGCTTGATTTTGGATATCAGACAAATTAAACAGCTCAGCAGCCACCCAGGAGAAAAAAAAACAAACCAAACCACAACACAGCCTCATCTATCTCCTCTATTGTACAACAGATTATATAACCTTGCAAACTTGAGACTATGATCTTCATGGCAACATTTCCGTGGAGCAGTGAAATATAAGAAAAAAAGCAAACAAACCCCACAAGGCTTACACAGATCATGTAGGTTATCATAGCACCTGTTGGTAGAATTTCATCAGGAAATCTGATTTATCAGAGATCTGGGACAAGCTCCTCTGACCACAGCCTGTATGACCCCAAAAGCCACACTAGGCCATCTGAAGCTGGAAAATGTGATGTGTTGAGAGCATCTTACTCTGTGGGCTGCTGGCCCATGAGGAGAATGTGAGTGTCCTTGGGGAAGCCCTGCCACAGAAGATCCAAGCTTACACATCTGCCCGTCTGGAGGAGGTTTGTGTTGTGACCAACAGCTGCAGTGCCTGTAAGAACTGGATCTGACAGCCCATCCCTGACTGCTCTGCTCAGTGAGCTGGAGATGTTCCTTGGCTACAGTCAGCACCACAAACCAACTATTTTTCTTGCATTTCTTAATTTGTCTTCACTGAAGTTCTATCCTAGCAGATCACTTCTGTTCAGTTTTTGGCCAGAAGTATCTTGCTTGAACAGGATTTGGCTCCTGATATTTGGTGCAGAACACAGTAAAATGTACAGTAACAGCTGGGAAAGGCTAAGAATTAGAAAGAAATTAGTGCATTTAGTATTTTTTAATTGCTAATACCCCACTGGGAATCTCTGCCCCGCTGTCACTCCAAGTGTCAATCCCAACATCAGCATCACCTTTAAAACCCAGACTCAGTGCAGCCAAGTGCTGCCAGCAGTGCCTGCTGCTGCTCCTGCTGTAAAACCCCTCAGGAGGTGCTGCTGTGAAGGGGGATGGGAAGCAGCCCCTGTGCAGCCCAGCTAAGCTGCAGCTGCAGGTTTCAGGTGTGACTACAGGGGAGCAGATGAGTGCCTGCAGCCCCACTTGCCGAGGCCAGAACCTTTTAGAAGACAAAGGAAAGACAATTTTTCTGTGCTGACATTTTCCCCTACCTACATTCTCCCCTTGAATTTCCTTACTGACACAGTTGTTTATAAAGCACTAAGTCCCTTCTTGAACAAGGTGTACTGAAAATTATTAAAAAAAAGCAAATGGTCACTGAAGCACTGAACCCAAAAGTGGTTTAAAAAGCATAAATTTCCACTCTCTAGAGAGCAAATACAGACATGTATGTTTAACTAAGTCAAGGTCTATGGTCTAAAAACTGAATTCCTAAATTAATAAATGTTAAAATACCTAAGTCCTCCTTTAAACACTATTCTGCCAGTAGATATTCAAGCAGTGATTCACTTATTAGCATTTGTAGGAGTTGTGGAAGAGCTCATCTTTTACCACTGATGAGCCCATGGTGAATTTAGGGGACGACTCAGGTTTGGTTTTTCTTACACAGCAGAAGAGGATATGTTTAAAAATATGAGTTTGTAACAATGAAATATTAAACAGATACAGGAATGGATTTCAAAATCAATCGTAATTTAGAATTAAAAACAGCCTTGGAAGAGGCACAAGGATGAAGACAGAATACTGGACAATGTTGTTTTATAAAAACTGCAGAAATTTCAAGGTTTTCTACCCCTCCTTCCTAATTTTCCACTGGAGCAGAACAAACTGATTTTTTCCGAACACCTGTTTTCAGAAGGCATTCTGAACTATCCTATGGCATCCTGAAGGCATCCTGAGCTTTCTGTGCTGTAGAAGGGAAAGAGTGTGTCAAATGTCAATACAGAGTGAGGGCAAGTGATCAGATCTGACCCAGAACAGTTAAAGATGTTCTTGCTTTGAAGCAAATGTATGAGCAGGGACTTAAACCTGCATCTACTCTATGGTAAAACCAGATCAAGGCCCCTTCTCCAGGCCCACTGAAATCAGAGAAAGCCCATCTTCATCTTTTCTGGCTCCTTGGCAAAAAAATCAGTGATACTCATGCATTTGGGTGGGGGAACACACAACAAAAACACAAAAATAAACCTTCAAAGCCCATGATAGGTTGATTGCAATTCTGTCAGCTTTGGACTTGGGAAGAGAAGGAAGGGCAATCTACAGGAATCAATTCTAGCATCAGCCAAATATTTACCTGTGAGTAAAAATTACTGCCCAATAACACTGTAGAAACACACTGACACAATTTTAGAACATCTGATAAAAAACCCTAAGGGTTCAGTCTTAGGAAAACATCTGGTTACTCCCACATTTCTACTTACAGCCTATACTGTAACCACACTAAATGTAGGCCAAATGAGCAAACAGATGTGTAGGAATAAGTATCACATTGTAATTGTTCCTCTGCCAGAAGTGTTGGCAAATTACCAGTTAGTTTTTTTGTGGGGGTAGTTTGGTTCATTTGTTTCGGGGTTGCTGGAACTTTTTTTGCAAGCAAAAGCAACATTATTAATATATATTCTTAGCCTTCCTACTGTTTTGATCTCTGACACTAAGAAGTTTCTGGAAGTGTACTCTCTACAGCCTGAGGCAAGACTTTCTACATGAAAGTCACCCTGTGCACTCCAGAGACCTTGACCTATCCAAGATAACAGCAAAGCTTGTTAGCTTCAACAGGATCAATACCATCTCTTGCTGAAACCTGGCACAATCCTCTAATGTCAGAATAGGGTTTGTCCTTGGAACTGGCTGATCATGGTACCTTAAACATGCACTTCCAATCCACACAAATTCCTGCCCTAAGCACACCAAGCCATTTAAGGTCTGACTGCTGGAATGGTGCTTTTCACTTGTGCTAAAAAACACTTTTCCAAATCTCAGCCTAAAATTTTCCCAGAGAGTGTCATAAAACAATCCCAGACTCAGAGAAGGAGTTTGGTTGGAAGAGATCTTAGTGACCATCTAATTCCAGCCCCCTGCCTGGGGGACAGCCATACCCAGCCCAGCAACACATGTGCACTGTGTCCTCTTCCTGCTACAGAGGGACAAAGCAGTGATTCTCCAGGATAACATCCTACACTGCTTCCAACACAGACAAATAAACCTTCTGGGTGTTGGACTGCTTTTCACTGTTATGATATTTATATGGACTATATAGCACAGTGACAACTCTCTTCAGTTTCTCAATCAAGACAAATGTGTAGAACTCAGCACCCAAGAATCAGTCCTAACACATTTAATGGTGCCATGAATGATGCCACAGTCCTTTCCAAGCTCTGCTCTTGGCATCCTGATACTTTGTTTTCTTCTTTTAATTTAGACAAATTTAGACATGAAATTAAAAAAAAAAAACAACAAAACTGTCTCCTTAACTGCTGAAACAAAAACACATAAAAATTATTATAGATACAGTAAAAGTTGTTACTCTACCTCGCCATTAAAGAAGCAGAAAATTGTAGCCACCAGCAGACCCTGTAAAATAAAAACAAAGATTCTCCTTTAATTCATATGCATCTTGGCTATTTCAGGTGTGAGATAATTAAAGGTTTCTGATAAAATCCAGATATAGATAGCAGAGAAAATGCAGGACAAATCTAAATGTGATGAATTATTTCTGAAAATAGATAACTAACAATATGGGGCCAGCTTTGTGCCATGATGTTTCTTTCCTTTGAAAATTAGAAGATGATTAAATGAAAATTCAGCATACTGAGAAGTCAAAGACTACTGGATGAAGGTCTTTAAGAACTGAAACACCACGATCATTTCTCTTTTCTCTGACTGCCATGCCAACTGCTCTGAGCTCAGGTGAGCAGGGCTGTGTGCTGTTCCCACCTGGTAGTGCATGAGGATGTGCATCACGTAGTCGTACACCTCCTCAGCAATCCGGCCCTCGGGTCGCCATGGGAACAGCACAAACTCGATGCCAAGCAGAGGGACAAGGATCAGGGTGGCTCTCACTGCTTTCATGTACAGGTTGGACTCAGCCTTGTGGGTGTCTTTCAGCTTGGTTATGAGAACACGGACGATATTCAGCAGGAAGAAAAGGTTCACCTGTCGGAAAAGACAATGATGCTCAGGAGGTGGTCTGGAAAATGATCCCACACACTGATTTGTGGGACTGGAAACCAGACAGCACAAACTCACACTGCCTGGCCAGCACTCTGATTGTACAAGAGATATCAGATAAACATCTCTGAAAATGCCTTTAAGTAACTGAGATGTGGCTTTAACTTCCAGTATCCACACCCATTCCTCGAACTCTCTAAGCAAGTGGTAACAACCCACACACCTTTCTCTCTGCTGTCAGTAACAGTGCATGGGTGAAGGATTGATTCTTTTCAGGTTGGTCAAGAGAGAGGATGATGCTTTTCCCTTCTTGTATTTAAATATGGTTCTTCAAAAAGCTATTTTAATTTTTCAACATGAATTTGGTAAATTTATAGAGAAGAACAACAAAAAAAAAAGCTGTAGCAAAATGCTGCTACAAGGAACTGTATATTCCTCTAGACAAGCAGTGGATTTGGCATGCTCATGGTAGCCAGTGGATGGATCTTCTATTTTTTCAGCAGAGCTTCCAATGAGACAAGCACTGAGATGAAGCTCTTTGTGACTGAACTTGTCTACAAGTTGTTCAAGACTGAACTTGTTTATTTCCCTAGTTACTAAGGCTTTTTTTTTTTTTGTTAGAAATGGTCTATCTCTGTTCCTTCAGTTTGACCAGAAAAAAATCCCAAAGTGTGTCATTGTGAGCAAGCACAAAACTGATACACACACAGAGATATGTGCATGGATACACACATCCCCCAAGGATGAGTAACCAGAGCAAGAGCAGCCTCAGGGATGATCCCACCCCACCCACATCTCGTGTGCAGGTAGATGGGACCCTGAGAGCTCAGCCACTCCATCCCCTTATCCAAGGCACAGAGACAGGACAGAGGTGCTCTGGGGAGCTGCTGCAGGAAGGAGAGACACAGGCCCTGCTCCCATCTCAGCTTCCAGAGGATTGTCTGCCCTTGCCAACAACTAGAGACAAAAGGGGGGATGGGGAAGAGGCTGGCAGACAGACAGACAGACAACTCCCTTCTAAAAGGCCTCAGAATTCCTGGTCTAGGAGGAGGCTCTGTCTTGCTGTGGCACGAGTGCAAGCAGGGAAGGCATTTCAGACCAGGGGTGTCCTGCTGCCTCCACAGCTCTGGCAGAATTCTTTCTGTCAGTTCAGGCTTTCAGGATAAATAGCTGTGTGCTATTATAGCAACATGGCCCTTTACAGATATGGGATGTTATTTATATTCTACTTACATGCTATTTAAATTATTCTAACAGGAAGTTGTTTTACATAGGAAACTACTGCATGAATTTCTCCTGGAAGCCTCCAGCTACCTTCAAGCTTTGTTTAAACAGCCAAGGTCTTCTGATTCTTTCTCGAAGGATTTATTTAGATTTTATGTAGCCCAAGATCCCTATCCAACTTCCTATAGTACGTGCAGACAATGAGTCCTTCCTCCATTTCTAAATTTAATCCTTCTCAAATCTACTTATTCAACATTAACATGTGTCAAACACTGAGTTTTCTGCCCTTTCATGTTTTGGTAGTATGGCCAATTCCTGCAATACTGTCCTTAAGTGCTAGCTGAAGATGAAAGCTGCAGCAGCCAGGCATAAATAGCAGCACCCAATGAGCTGTTTCTTTTACAATATCCACAGAGTTTTCCTATTTGTTTTACCTACCAAAACCAAAATGCACAAAATTAAGCATGTGAAGTTTGCAAATAGCTGAAAGGGCAAAAAAAAAAGCTGGAGGAGGGAAAGCAGAGGGCAGAGTTGAGTAGAACAGGATGAGTGTCAGTACAAGTATGTAGCACCAATTTTTGATGAATATCACTTCTGTCAGAAAATAAGAGTGAGATGGGGATGAACTGAATTTTTAATTAAAGTGATGAAAACAGGTCCTGGTTTTAAGTAAGGAGCTGAGTAGATTTTTACATTTGAGCAAAAGTAGGGCAGTGGAACTCCTCGCATGCACATTATCATCAAATTGACTGTGATGGTTTGGAAAAGCCCAAAGGAGCTCTGTTGTGCTATCTGCACAATGAACACAGAGTGAAATAACAACAGCCCCACACTGACCCGAAAACTGAACAGGGCAACTGAGCAAAAATAGAAACAAAGGCAGAGAAGGCAATCCCAGACAAAAAAAAGTAATGTTGGTGCCTATACTGGAAACTCAGGAGCATTTAGGTTCTGGCTTGAGAGTGGCAGTGAACTGAAGCCAAGTTTCTAAGTCAACAGGGGCTGCAGTTTCTGGATTAAACTCTTCTCGTATCTCTGATATTTCTACTTTTCTCCATGCTGAGTTTGCACTAAGTAGTATAGTAATCCTTGTAGGTTTAAATTCTGTTTCAATTCTTCCTTAGGATGATATAATCAGACCATTCTCACTCAAGGCACTCAGATATTCTTAGATAGGAGTTGGTAGCCATTGCTTGGCTTTTAATGCAGTTGTGCAGCTCCATAACTTTGCCTGCTTGGACACAACTGAGCATTCAACTTCTGAACTCCTAAGCCTGGCACTGAGTTCAGCTTAAAGCCATTAAACACAAGGACATGAAAGACAAAGCAGGAGCACCTGAACTTCCTTCTAGAACACCTTCACTCAGAACTTGTATCTGTAATGGTTACACTAATACATAACATTATTACAGGGAGAAAGGAACATCCCTGTAACAATATTTATATAAACAATGGCATAGCTAAGTAATGCATGGCACCCAAACAAACAAAACCACAAGAGCACTGACACATCTGAAGTCTACACGGAAATCACTACTGCTTTCACTGAAGTGCAAACCAATTCCTTTTCCCTTCCCCCCTCAATTTTGATCAATTATTTGTCTAGCATGAAAACTAACATCACCCTCTACTGCCCCATTCCCACTCTGTTTCTTTAACTGTGATTGCTTAGGCAGATAGTTGTAATTTAATGGTCAATTGAAGACAATTCCAATCAAAGTGCAACCTATGTCTGCTCCTGTTTCTTTGGCAGAAGAACTGACCACAGTTATGTAACAACAGGGACCATAAAAGCAGCGTTGTTTTTAACTTTATGTAATTGTAGGATTTTCAGTGATGTACAAGAGTTAAATTCCCACTGGTTTCTGCCAATTCTCCCTGGCACCCACTTGACAGTCCCCTTCACTTTCTTTGAGATCTGCTCCTGCAAATAGAAACAGTGTCTTCCCCCTCGTTATCTAATTTGCAGTTTAATGTTGTTGCTTAAATGTCTACTAAAGCAGGTCATGCTTAGTAAAGTGTGGAAATTGTATCTGGCAAGCAAGCTGCTTAAGCAAATGAGGGTTCTGTTCACAAAGCCTAAACACATGCATTTAACCTGACATCTTTAGCCCTGCCTTGTCTTTTCTGAATTGAAAAACAAAATCCTTTTTTTTTTCTTCCAGACAGGAAAGCAACTCCTTTAAAGTACCTTCACATCACAGGCAAGATGTGCAGTTTAATCTGTTATTCCTGCATGATTTTCAAATAAATTTACTTATTGTAAATTTTACTGAGGCAAGAAAAATACAAGAGAAACACTTTCAGTTGGGTCATGAAAAATACAGGAACACCAAAAGTGAACAAAGTTGTAAATTGCAAAGGGGATGGACAAAGACTCTGCCCAGACCAACCCCACAGAGATGATTATTATGCCTCCAGTAAAATCAAAGGACATTCTGAATGTGGCCTTGAATAGAAACAAGACCTGATCATTGGGGATGGATCCAGTGCTTTCGAATCCCACAGGAGTCTGGCCACTTGAAGGGTGATTTTGTGGAGGCCAGTGCTTAGAAGGAGAAAAAAATGACCTTACATCCTAAAATGAGGTCACTTCATGGAAGACAGTAGAGTCTTGTAGCTTTTACATAAATTTTTACATTGCTATTAAAAGAAAATTCTAATACAAATTACCATACAGCTTGAAAGAGCTTTTACTTATGTGATATATCTGTGGAGAGACACCAGAACAATGGAAGTAACCAACCCACAAAAAAAACCCCCACCCTATACTTTTCTGTGAAAAAAGGGTTTTGTCTTCTGTGTAAAGCAGAGAGAATAAAAATTGAAAGGATGTAGAACTGGGTTTAAGTTTACAGATTAGAGCACAGCAGATCCTTACATGAAAGAGATACAGCAGACCTGACTGACAGGACAAGAGATTACCAACAATAATTCACACCCCAAGGGTCACAGCTCTCAATAATTTCATGAGCATTGCTCTGGCTGCCCATAAGAGGGGCTCACGTGTGTCATGGTATCATTGCAATCCTCAAAATTTAAGTTCACTAGTTAATTTCACTGTGAATGAAAAAGAGAGTCACAAGAATCCCAGGATTTATACAATGGTCTTCTGAGAGAATACTCTCTCCATGGAATGCCCTCCACTCATTAACAAGTTAACAGAAGAGGAAACTGTAGATCAGAAACTGAAGTTATTTCCATAAAGTTACTAAATGTTTTCATTCTTAATTGAATTCCTTTAGTGAACTGAAAAACAGGGAGAAAAGCAGCAGCCATGGACCCAGCAGTTTGACCAGATAAGCTTGAGGTTTCTGTTACATTATAAAACAAATGATTGTCATACACAGTCAGGGGCTAATCACATATGGAATGCCTCTCTGCTAATTATGTTCATTATGTAAGTACACCCCTATTTCTATTTAGCAACAATCTACTGCCTGAATTTCACAGGGTAAATCCAGTCCTAGTGCAGAGGATGTACAAGATTGTTTTTTATGCAGTAATGTCCTCAGTTACTCACCAAGAATTTCATTTAGTAGTGAATACTGAATAGAGCTGGCATTAACTTGGGGTGTCAGACAGAACACTGTGCTCTAAGATTTCATGAGTGCTCCAGAAACAGAGGAGCTGCAACACCCCAGTGGCCAAAGCAGACAGTGCTACATTACTATCAGAACAGAGGCAGTCACGGGTACTGGCAGAACCATTTGCACTGGTTCTCTCCATCCCATATTCTCACCCACAGTCAGTCCTGGCATGCAAAGCCCCTCTCTCTGAATCTCAGAGAGCCTGGTGGCTGTTTGGCCACAGCACAGTGACACAATGAGGCTTCTAGCAGGGTCCACCAGGCAATTAGTCTGGGCATGAGAGGCATTCTCAGCTAAAGGAAGGATTTCAGATTCCCCTCCAGTATTCCAGGTACGGTTTAGTCCTTCCTTGTCACTAACATTTGAGTGGAATGATAATTAACATTGCACACCTTGAATTTCTCAAAGGACCAGAGGCACAGATCCTTAATAAGGCCAAGACTTCTTGTATCTTGTGTGTCTGAGGCACTGCTGGGTTAAGCAGCAGACTCACAAGTGACAGTGATCTCTAAATGTTAGATTAAGGCTCTAACCATTGTAAGCCCTTCAGGAGCTGCCAGAAATTAAACAAGAAAACAAAATATTATTTGAAAAATGCTTACCAAGAGAGCAGCACAAATAGGGCCATGGATGATGTAAAGCAGATGAGTATCAGAGCTGATCCAACAACTACAGAAAACAAACAAGAAAAATTAAAGTCATTTATTAGCTTTGGTTTATTTTTTTACCTCAAAGAAAACATAAAAGTTTTGCAAGCTGAAGCAACTTACTTGTCATTATAGTATAAACTTCTTGCAACAGCATGTATGCAGGCAGGGATCAGTGGAAAACCTGTGGAGAAAAAAACAAGTATCTTCTTCATTAGTAAAACCTGGTTAATAATTAAGTAAACTTGAATATCTTGCAGAAATTTTCTGTATTTTCACCTCACCCAAACTATATAACTGTAGAAAAACTAAACTAACACAGACCAATTTAAAGTTTCTTTTCTTAGATTTCTATCTGAGGGCTGTGTGAAACCTTATTCCCACTGACTTGACAAGAAATCCACAGCAACACACAGGAAAGGCAAATCAGCTTTTTCACTTTTCAGAACATAACAAGTGATCTTCATTAACACAGATGCTTTTCAGGCTGCATTCTGCAGTAACACCAAATAGGAAAATAATACTAAAATGGTGATTGCATACATGAGCACAGTATGACCAGTGGTGAGCATGTTCTCACTGGTGTGAGTACAAAGTATCAATACATTGCTGTATTTAGAAAACAACTTAGAAATTAGACTCAGGAAATCAAGCCAAATGAAAAAATTTAGAAATAATGAGCAAATTAGTCATCTGGGGCCCTTGATAGTTTGGTGGTATCTGATCTTCAGGAGCTGCTGAGCACCTGTGACCTTCCAGCCATGCCTCAGCTGTGCCTGCAGTGGCACAGTGACTGGGTACCAACACATTGGAGCTGAGTGTGCTAATACAGCTCTGTGAATAAGCCCTTGTGCATCATCTGAAGAGAGCAGGCTTGCCTTGTTAGTTTTGATACTGATACTACTTGAGATCTTCAGTTCCAGCCATTCTGTGTTTGCTTAGTGAACAATACAGGTCAAATGGAACCACTGGAAAAATAAATTCTCAGCCATCCCTAACTCAAGTTCTGACCCTCCACCCTAGGCAAGGCGAGACTTCTCTCAAAACAAACATTCATTCCTGAATAAACATCTTCGAAGTGAGGAACAATGAATAATTACTTCTTAAGGTCTTTTTTATCATAGGAGACTGTTTTCTCTATACAAAGGAGGAGTCACTTCCTGACTGCAGAAATGCATAATCTCTCTCTCAGCAGAGGTACACACAACTTCCGACATGAGTATTTCTAAGCTTGTTAAAACACTACAGACAAAGAATTGGGGTGTGCCATCATCACTCACTGAAAGCTACAGCTCAGAGAGGCAAAGGTAGAGATGTTTGAAGGAGGAAGAGGCTGCATTGACCTGAAAATACACAAGGTGAAATCACATACCCCAGCCAAGAAGGTAATACCACATCAAGTGCTGCTTCTCAGCAAAAACAGCCACCACAATCAGAGTGTGCAGGTAAATGCCTTCACACAGCATCCAAAAGTAATTGCAACCCATCAGGTACAGATAGATGAACTGTGACACTTTGCAGCTAACCTGAAGGAAAAAAAAAGCAGATTATAATTTAAATTTTTAATTTGCAGAAATTTCAGAGCTTTGTTTGCAAAGTGGAAAAAAATACCACTTGAGCTAATGTTTATTCTGTTTTCCACTGCAATTACATATTTATTTACTTTTTAAAATAGAATTTTTAAGGCATTACAATCCCATACTTTATGGTGACATAAAACTAATAACTGAGTCTGGATTTTTATTATTCATACACAAGGACCCTGAGGTCCTCAAGCGTGGCTGTTATGGTATTTTGCCTTATTGCAAACTTTGTCACACTGAGACATTCCAAATCCTTAAATTATCTGATAGCAACCCCACAAGAAATGTACTTTGACATGGGTAATTCCATCTCAGTTTTACCCATCACAACATATAACTACCCCAGAGAACAATTCATGCATTTAAAATGCTTACAATACTTCCAGTTTTAACCTACTCATAACTGCACCTAGGCACTGAGAGCTTGCAGTAGGTTCTGGAGGAGCCTGGTATTTATTTGTATTTAGCTCCATTCAAAGTATATTCTACAGTTCAAATGCTAGAATATAATTTATTGGGAAGTCTAAAATGTGAGGTTGTCAACAAGGAACAACAGATAACTTCGGTTTGGTCACATTAAATCCTTTTTTCCCCTCTCCTTCCAATATTGCTGCCTGTTTGATTGCTCTATTTCTCTCACTTGACTTAAACCAAACCCCAATATTGTTTTACCATTTTCTGCTACCTAACTCACTTGATGATGATTATTAGCAGCTATCTCAGGTATGTTTTCCAGCACATTGATGTCTGCTTCTACAGGAGAAAAGGAAATTATCTTTTTATTGGATTCAGCTTCTGGAGTTTTACCCTAACTTCCACAGAATGAAGATTTATCTTCCATGCCTAAATAACAATAAAGCCAGAGCCAGGGATTTGTTTATGTACTTCATCTTTAGACTTTTGTGTTGTAAAAAAAAAAGTTCTTATTTTGACTGAAGATGGCCAAGTTAAAGATGGCCACAAGAAACTAGCAGACAGATCCAAAATACCTTGCAAAACCTTTTTCCCTGCCCTTCCTTGGTGAATTCAGCTGTCAGCCTCCCTGACATTATCTAGAACAGGCTTTCCTGCAGTTGTTTCAGGGCAAAAGTGACCCTGTGGAGCTGGGAAGAGGCTCAGTCCTTTAAAGCACTTTCACTATTTCACAACCTCAAATGTGCAACGTCCCAGGCACTGTGAGACATCTGCTGTGCTACGTCACACATCTGCTGGAACCCCTCTGCATTCAGCATTTCATTACCCAGCATTTCAGCAGCTGTGCAGCTCCCACCTCTGCTGCCCTCCTCAAGACACTCACCTACAAACAAACAAGGCTGCCAAACAGACTTTCACTTACTGGGTTAGTTGCAACTAATTCCTGGTTGTTGGCAATGGCTGTCAGTGAAATTATTGTTACAACAGAGTTGCAAACAAAAGAGAAAAACAGATTTTTATGCAGGGTAATCCTTTGGCAACTCAAACTCCTAGAAAAGAGAAACAAGAACAAATGAGTACATGGGAGGACAACTATGTGTACCTGGGGACAACTCTTGACATTTTGAAATGCTAGAGCTCTTGATTTTACTAACAAGTCTTACATCAACCCTTTCTTCAGATCCAGAGCAAATTTAATACACCAAAAGGAAGAAAGCAAGTACATTTAGATCCCACATGCTTAGAGTGAAGGACCCGCTTTGTGGTGGCCAGCTGAAAATTATTTAAATGCTGATAATAATTTTCAGAAGATTTACTTTTTTTTTGGTTAGTACATGAAGAATTTCCCTATTGCGTATCACACTGTGCTTGATGAAGCTGTCTTACCCTTTTTCCATCTACCCAAATCTGTTCAGATCTTTTGAGGGTAATTCCTGTTACTCATATCCTTGTCATTTTTCTTCTTTCAGCCTAAAGCTAGAGAAATATCTAAATAATCAAAATAATGCAAATCTTCCCCTGACTTTTGTGTGTAACTAAGTTATAAACAATTTATAGGACATAATTATAAAATCCCTAAAGAACTGCATTTATTATGTTAATTCCTAATGTTTGCTTTTAATCTTGCAATAAAATTTGAGAGAATATCTTTGGAAAGGCTTTTTTAAAAAAAAAAAAATCAGAGATTCAACTCTATCAAACAATGCTGAACATAGGTGCAGCAACTTTCTGTTTTTCTGCCATTCTAGCAGGAATAACTTAGTGTATTTCAAGAGGAGGGACTGCTTCTCATTCAAGTTTTTCCAGTGAACTCCTGGGTTGCTTTGGAGACAGAATCAACTGAAGCCTCCGTTGCAGAGTCCGTGCTCTATACCCACACCTGCCTGTCTTCAGTTAATGGCCAGAGAGATGGAGAGCAGCTAATTGACACTTTGGAATAACCAGCTGGGGCAGAAAATCTACCACTTACACACATACCACTGAGAGAAATCAGAAACACATTCAAGAGCTCACCAGGGGACATGTCTAAACTGTTACCCAAGGGGAAAAAAAAATAAATTGAGTTTTCTGGCCTCTTCAAATAGCATGCCTGGAAGAAAAGATAAAGGAGGGACATTGGTGATCCATTTTTAATTTGAGAGGACAGAAGGGAGACAGACCTTTACATTTTTTTCAGAGAAATGCAGATATGCAATCTTCACAAAAGCTGGAGGAGTATATTGAAAACTGCTGACAGATGAAACAACAATCAAGGTGACCCAAAGGAAAAAAAGGACAGCCCCATAAGCCTGACAATAGGGCAGATCTTGGCTGCATCCTTTGCAGCTCTCACAAGGGCAAAAAGCACCCACAGATCCCTGGACTGTGCTCACAGTACTCACAGTGCAAGCCCTGAGACAGTCCAAGTCCATGGCACAAAAAACGGGAAGGAAACCCCTCTAGAAACCAGTGCTGCCATTTAACAGGGACCTACAGGAAACTTTGGTTGCCATGTGTCATTTGGCTGCAGAAAATACAAAAGGAAAAGTCTCCAAAATATGGAAAGCAGGGTTGTGTATGAATTTGAGGAAAAAATCCATTTCATTAGGCTCTTTAAGATTTTGAATCTTGTTGTAATGCCCCAAATAGATAAACTTGTCCTGGGGTGACTTTTTGATGCTTGTATCCCCCAATGTCTGTTCTGCCTATGCTGTATGTTAAGTTCTGTGCCTTCAAGACTAAGTAACCCCCAATAAGTGACAGCTGTGTTAATTACCCAATCCAGCCTTGCCCCTGATGAGTAACAGCTCTATCCAATAAGGATGAGTGAGATAAAAGAGGGGGTTTGCTGGTGAGGGGAGATTATCATGGAGGAGCAACCTTGAAGAGCATGAAGCAGAGACTCATGAAGCAGGATCCTGGAGAGAGACAATCACTGGTATGAGACCAGTTCAGAGAGCAAAGGGGGACAAAGAAGACACAAGGAGTTTGTTCTAAAAACAGCATTGACCCCTCTGCATTCCTGCTCCTGGACTGTGCCTGTCTGAGGCACGGACAGACAGTGGCACAGAGACCTGCTCTGCTCTTAGTTAGTTTTAGGTACCTGAGGCACAGAAGCTCTCTGGACTGTTTTCCTTTTCTTGGGGCTGTTTAAACCTGCTCTGGACTGAAACACCCAGAGGGGCACCAGAAGCTGCACCTGCAGTCCACCAGGGCCTGGACCTCTGGAGGGATTGATAAGAGACTGAGTGAGCTGAGCTACCCACAGCAAGGACTTTCTGAATTTACCATCTCACTTCAGAATAATGAAAGGTCTTATTGTTTCATATTATTCATTCTTTATGCGTGTGGGCACTTTGTTTGTTAAATAAATAGTTTTTTCCACTTTTTTCCAAGGAAGTTCTTTTCCAGTTGCGGGATGGGGCCATTTGGGTTTGCTTCTCAGAGGGATTCTGTTCAGGGGCTCTCTCACAAATTTGCCCTAAACCAGAACAAAACTTTAATTACTATAACATGCAGGGTCTTACTTTTTTGAAAATGTATTCTTTATATGTTTTTTTCCCTGTATGGTTTCTATATGAAAAGAGAAACAATACTTGATTCCAGCAAAGGGCTTTGTGTAAACAAGTCCTGAAAAACTCTGGAATTCTGTCTGCTTATTGTTAAGACTCAAGGCTCAGGCAAGGAAGAGCACGTACAGCTAATGGGGCCATCTCCCCGGGTCATCCCGCAGCTGTTCCTGTTGAATATTCAAACACACCCATCCACACCCACCTCCACCCATGCATGAAAGGATTGAAAGGATCACCGGACAAGAAACAGAAAGCAAGCCTGATGACATTTAAAAACTAAGACTGTTTTTTATAATAAAAAGATTTTTCCTAAGCTTCCCCACCCTCCCTCTTCTGTTATCCTTCCTATATCCTTTTTTCTAACTGTTTTTCTTAATGACATAATATCCTTTATCACTTAATTCTCATATTTATGATCTAAGTACATTTGAATGACCAATCCCTCAATTAAGCCATGTGTAGTAAAATAGAAACAGACTTCCTACTAAATTACCTATTTCCCTTCTTTTTTCAACTCCTGTGTATCTTGGGAATTAGGAAAAATTTAATTTCTCCAAAAGAAAAAACGGTGACATTTTCAAAAGCCCCTAAGTGGGTTTGAGATCTCATTTTTTAAGGTATTTCAGTACTGCAAAACTCAACCAGTGAGATCCATGTATAGACCTAAGGGGAATTATCTGTTCAGATGACATTAACTCAGTGACTTAGGCAGCTCCTGTCTCCATAACAACCCAATAATCAGTGCTTTGCCCACTCTCTAACACAGTGCTGCTCTCCTCTGTGAATGCTGTCATGGAATTTGACATGACAACTGATCAACAACAGCTCCTTTATTTCAGGTGGGTATGTTGGTTTTTTTTGGCTGCTCTGGGTTTTGTTGGGGGGGGGCATCTTTGAAAATGTAGCTCCCCTTTATCCTAAATCACTGTTTTTTAAGTATTCCCTTGCCTCGTTTTTCATTCATTATGAAAACCATACAATTATTTTAACATTTGCAACACGTGCACGATCTCAAGTATGTAACAGACTGAGAAAGCAGAGACACTGCAAGAAGTTACTTTTATGTCTCATAGATGAGTTTTCAGAGACATTCAGAGTTCCAAGTTTATGTTCTATTTCATTCTGTTAAACCAAGAACTCCAATGCACTTGGGGAATGCAAGTGACAGAATGGACAAGTATTTCCAAGGAGAAAGTTTTCCGAAGAAGAAACAAAACTTAAAAAGCAAACATAAAATGCAGAAAAATTTTAGCCCTAAAAAAAAATTCAAATCCCAAACAGTTGATATTTCCTTTGGGAAAAAGTTCCAAATTTCTAGTCAAATCTGAAGATATCTTAATGATAAGAAATCCAGCAAATGTTGTCTGGAAACTCTCAGTTAACTTACAGAATAAATGTTTTGGAAATGACAAATTCAAAGACACCCCCCACAATAGAGAAAAAAAAGAGTCCACCTGTTAAAGCTATGAATAATTACCCAAGCCTTAGCCGATACATAATACATCCTGGTATTAATCTAGGTCCTTAAATACCCTCCTGCCACTAAAAATACTTTAGAGGAACTGTACATCCCAAGAGAACAGCTTGCAGAGGACTTTCTTTAGCTTCCTTTGAATTTAGTAATTTCCTTTTATATCCCAACATAACCACAGTCTAGAAAATGTGGTTTGTGGGTCTGGATTCATTCCATAGGTTCTCCGAGGAAGGATGATCCTGCTCCCAGAGAAGAAAACCCCTGGATGGTTAGACAAACCTGACACAGGATGGCAGCACAGTAGATCACCTGCTTCTGCAGTAAGTGCCACAAGCAAAGATGAAATTGGTTTTCATATTCTGGTATAGTAAAATCATGCTTGACTCTCTGTGAACTTATAAAATCATATCCTACTCCAAATCTTTTTCTTTTCCCCTGCATTAAAGCATTTTTCCTGTCTCATTAGATATTTAGTCTGCTAAACTTTGTGACATTTATTGCAACAGTACCGATCTCTTTTATGCAAAATCAAAGTTCTTATAAGGACTGAGAGCCATATCACACATTGAGTTTGTGGAAGGAAAGCGAATTTGAAAAGGAGAAGCATTGTTTTTACAGATCATACAAAATAAATTGATTGAAAAACAACTCTATGTGTTTTCCTCGTGAAAGAGGAGATCAGAAAAAGCTAAAATGTCATCTGGAATACTGGATTTCAAAAGAAAGGCTACAAAGTTGAAACACTCCTGTTTGCTGGGGATTTGCAGAAATGCAGGGAAGCCTGGGGAAATAGTGCTCAGCTAAAGTGGAAGCACTGCTTTCAGCCAGATGGGACTAAAAAGAACTTTTTTTTTATCAGCTATCAGCTGCCTCCACCTAATCAAAGCTGAGAATATGAGACACTGGCAGTGGATGCTGCTTTTATCTGCTATTGCTATTTAAATGTCAGGAGGAAATGGAAGCTGGAGTGAGGCAGCAGGGTACAGGGGCAGGAGTAGGTGAGTGTGAGGAGCAGATGTGCCTTGCCAAGGAGAAGGTGTTTATGAAATGATTAAACCAGGCTGACTAGGGCAGCCCACACTGGGCACAGCAGCAGCTGGCACAGGGAACAGCTTGTCTTTCTCAACTCTGCTCATGTGGCAACCTTTCCACCAGGCCTCAGCAGCCTCTTAAAGGAAAAGAAAAGGATTCTTTCACAGGGAAGGCAAGAAAGTTCATCAAATATGAAGTAATAAGACTAATTTTAAAAGGCCTGTGCGTTTTATTATGTTGGGTCAGTGGTGATACACTGGTCAAACTTCCTTTCAAGAAGGTGACACAATAACTGTGAGTCAGCAGATGACAAGCCTGTCATACACAATACTGTGAATCAAAGAATGGGATTATTTTTATTATTTCCATTTTTACTGTAGCTCTTAGCCTTACTTCCCTTACAGTTGTCATACTTTGTGAGCACCACTTTGGAATGTTACTGTACCTATCAAATGTCATCACTATTTTGGTCTCCACTTGCTCTTTAGTTCAGTTGATACTTGGCATAACACAGAACATCCGGACTTGGAAGAGACCCACAAGGACCATGGAGTCCAATGCCTAGTATCCACACTGTAATTAATCGCTAAAAAAATCCAGACATCACAAAGCCAAAATGAACAAACATTTTCCCATTTCCTATTTTCAATATGTTCTACAGTTCTTGGGTTGCAGGTTTATTATTTTGGATGTCTGAGACAAGAAACCTCCATTTTTGTTACAACCCAAAGTCCAATGGCAAACCTATATACTGGCTCTCTTCACTTTCCTGCTCCATGTAATTTGATTTGATGAAGGATTTTAAACATACTTACTTAAAATAAAAGAATATGCCAAGAGAAATCAGAAGTGATGCAATTGAAAGACCGTGTCCGATGATGGCCAAGTAATACAAGTTCAGAGCAGTCTGCAACACAAAAACAAAGCCAAGTGATTCAGACAGAGCTACTGCTGATAAAGCACATATTTATACATCTCTAGTAATACTAGTAAGAAATAATACTAGTAAGAAAAAAAACCCCAAACCATTTCAGGTAACGATGAAACAAGCCCACAGTCCTGCCAAAAACTATCCTACTAAAATCTCTCTCCATCGGGAACAGAGCAGATTAACTGAAGTAATCACTAAAATTTACCTCTTACCAGTTAAAACACCAAGTTTGCAATATACAGTGCTATGGGTTTTTTCTGAGTATTTGTATAAATCTGGCTACTAAGTTCCTGTACTGGGTGCACTGCTGTCTGAGGCTTGATTCCTCTCTTAACACAACTCCTAAGTCAAGCACGTGCTTGCTGTATGAATTTATGTAATTCTTTTCCCCACATATTTTTTTCTCAGCATTTAAAGATACTTCCTTCAAAGTGAGCTATGGTTATTATACTGGAAATTCAGTTTCTATTGAGCATTTCAGAAGGGCATGAAAAAAATTAACAATGACTCAAAAATAGTGAAGACTATTATCTCAAATAGTCATAATTATGTTTCAATATTATGTTAAATAACCCTACTGCCAATTATGGAATTATGAAAATCTGGGTAGATACAAAAGGTAAAAAAAAGGAACTGGTGATGTAATATTTGGAATATGTTCATGCTATTGTTAATTCTTGTAGCTAATATATTAATTAACTAATTAGTTTTATCAGACAGTAACAAATCTTTGCTTTCAGTCATGGAACCTGTAATGCAAAAAACCCTTGCTGCATTAAATGTAAGGTATCAATTGGCACATAAGAAAATGAAGATTTTCAGGTTGAACCTAATACTCTCACAATAAAGCACAACTATTTGGGATCCATAGGGAGACTTAGAGCACACATCCAAATGCTCACATATTGCAAACTCTGTGTGTCCCCTGAACTTATCATTCCAAGTTAGGACAGAGTAATTACAGCTTGCTATATATACTGACTTTTGAGAGAATATAAAAAAGATAACAGGTAAAGCTTTAAGTAGGTTGTAAGATGACACAAGGGTAACTCTTGATGTGTGCTAGAAATTTTCAAATTATAATATTTTATTAAATGACTTAATTAAAAAAAAAATCCCAAACAGCAATGGTGTAAGTGGAATTTACTGTGAAATTTGGAAAGTGAAAAATTTGTGAGTGAGAACAGTCTAGTGTTACCCCAAAATGCTAAAATGTGAGATGTACAAATGACAAGAGCCACTCTATGACAGGTGCCTGTCCTGTATCACCCCCTCATTCAGTGACCAATCTAAGCAGAGGTGCATTGTAAGGATTTAGAGATTGCCCCACAATTCAGAACTATGTGTGGTACAGCAGGAAGCACTGCTGAGAATTAACAGTGCACAACAGACACAGTTACTGTGCGGTCTCACCTGCTTTCCAAGCACAGCAAGGAGAAAATGCTGCTGAGATAACAACACACAACTGCAGCAAGGAGCTGCTTTGGAGCTGTTATTCCACACAATGGCTTCAGATCTGTGAGAGTTGAAATATGCTGGCAAAACAGCCCGAGGGAAACTACCTCATTATTCATAAAGAAGGATGGTCATAGATCTGCTCCTTTTTTAATAATGTCCTCCACTCCTAGCCAAATATTAGCAAGGATCAATGAATTATGGCAATTCTGCTCATAGAATTAAACTGCCATTAGCAAAATCAAAGTCTTATGATTTGAGAAAAAGCAATAATAAAAGTGCCCTATCATCTTTGCCCGATATGGTTTTTAGGTAAAGTACCCTAAGGCATTCAACAGCAATGGTGCAGGCAGATAGAAATTCTATTACAGGTCAGATTTCTTGGCACAGTCTGCTACTACTGAGCCCTTTAACATGGGGTCCAAATTAATTTACAGCCTGTACTGGTCTGTGGTTTGTATTCCTGGTTCTTGGAATTTACAGTTTCAATTTATTGCTTCTTTCTATGACTGAATGTTTCATAAACATAAGGAATATTAGTGGACATAGAGTTGGGGAATGGGGCAAAATATCCAGTTTTGCCCATTGTATCCTCACGTATCGCAAAGTAACTCTAAGAAGTCATTTAGAGATTTTGTTGTTCTTTTTCTAAATCTTTTAATGGATGGGCATGTTCAAGATAAACTGAAGTCTATAAAAATAGCATTTATACATAGACCCACACAAGTACAGAGCCCACTTGTGATATACAGAAAACTGCTCAAAGCACTGTTGCATCAACTCTGCTGCCTTTTGAGTTTGGAAACTTGGAAAGATTCTCAGTTCAGTTTCCTGACACGGGTACCATCCACTCATTCCTCTCCTACCTTCACTTTTTCATGGGTGTAGATATTGCACTGGGTGTAGTTTGTCCACGTCCTGTTGCTTTCTGGGTGTCTAAACCAATTCCCATTTGGATCACAGATCTTCGTAACTTTTTCTGCAATCAAAAGTTGACAGAATGAAAAGCAGAAGAAGAAAAGTGAAAGAAAAACACAACAGTCAGCAGCAGTGTCATTCTCTCTCCTGATGCCAAGTATTTAATAAAGATTGGCAAACAAATGACAGCTTTATTAATATGACTAGAGAGACTTTGCTTGTTACTATGAATTCTGAGAAACTTGAGGCCGTTGCTTTTGCTTGGCAAGGGGAACAGATGATGTGATTTTCCTTAAGAAAACAAATAGATTTTCCCTCTCCAATCCATTAAGTATCAAAATATGTTGAACTAACTGTTAGAGAACTACCAGATGAAGTGACAAGAATATTTAAATGGCTAGCTTAACACCCAAGATGGAAACTGAAGCCTAACATCCTACCACTATAAATTAGTATTGGACAGGCAGGAAAACATAAACAGCAAAACTTCTCAAGAACCAAACTGGAAAATTGCTGGAAACACAATGGTTTCTATCATAAAATACAGGCATTAAAAGACCCTTGGAAATACAAAGAAATCCACGACATTTTCCACATGCTCACAAAGCTTAGCCCACAGAAACAGGAAGTGATTCAAAGTGGGAGAAACTTTCTGTCAACTTCAACTGTGAAATTGAGGTAAAGACTAAGTCATATTTGTGATTGTCTGTCAGAAAAGCTCATCTCTAAGAGGAAAAAACCGTAATCTAACTTCAATTCCTACTCCCTACTCTACAGAATCCCTCAGGCACACAGTTCAGAAAGGAACATAAGGAACATGTCAGTTTTCTATGCGACAAAAGGAAAATGCAAATAATGGGTGCTGAGTTTCTGAAATCCTGGAGCATTGATGACTTGAGTGAGGCAAACAAGAGACATCAAGCACCCAGACCTTCATTTCAGTGAGAAACAATGATGTAGAAGAAATGATGTAGAAGTCAGTGCACTCATACCTGATGGGTTGAAATCCTGAAAGTAGTCAGGACAACGCTGCACCGACACGGTTCCGGCAGCCACATCACTCCAGCACAACCAACCATCCCAGGTCCTGTTGCAGTAAGGACCTGCAAACAAATAAAGTAACTCTTGCTTCAGAACAGTCTTTCAAAGGTAAGATGGAGGACTGGGGAAGGTAAATTTGCAGCAATGGGGAAAAAAAGGAAAGATGTAGCGGTGGTTGATTAAAACTTCACTTAACAGAGATAGTTCCTTATACTTACATTTCTTTGAACACATTTTAGAATCTTTTCTCATTCACCTTCAAATGGCCTACATCTACAATTTGCAAACCACAGATCCAGAACACGATGGGCAAAAAACCCTAAATTGATTCATACTCAATGATGCACCTTAGCAAAGAGCCTCACGCTTTCAAAGATGGTTTTACTGAATTTATTTCTATTTTGGATGCACACCAAGCCTGTACATATATTTGCTCATTCACAGAAACACAGTGGTATCTCAGAAGCCATGAGAAAGCCTGGCTGGGAGGCAGCCACAGCTGCTCTCCCTCAGGCTGGACTGTGCCTGCAGCAGTCACTGTGGACAAACACTTCCCTAAGTGCCCCAAGAACAGGGAATCCAGTGTCCCTCAAGAGCCTGTTCCAATGCCTAATTGCTCACACACATTTCAACATCTAAAATAAATTTCCCTTCAGAATGAGCTGGCATTTTATAAACAGCTTATTTCCCAGAAGGCACACAGAATGACTGTGTGCCTCTCTACAAATTTCAAGATGTTTTCATTATCTTGCTTCAGTTTTCTTTTAAAGACTTAATAATGTCCCCATCTCAAAGGCTGCAGTTCTCAAACGTTGTGTAATTCCTCCTCATCTGAAGGTTTTCCAATTTGTCCAGATCCTTCTGAAGCTGTGAGGCCCCCTTATGCTGTGGGCATAAGCTTACACTGCCATATTTGTATCCATTTCTGACCTTCAGGCACTCAGTTCCTCCAAAGAATCATTTCAGAGGAGAAAAGTCTCTGTAAAAGAACACAATCACCTTTCCCTGCCTCAAAAGCCACTCAGTATTTCCAGAAGCTACCAAAGGAATACAGCAACAGGTGGAGTCACTGAGGTCAGCTCTGAGTGACTTATCAGGAAGAGCAATAATGACACCAGCACAATCCTCAGAGCAGGGAAACTGTGTGGGTTGAGATACTTACAATTATTAAAGGCAGATGTGGCCAGGCAGACAGAGGTATACTAAGAGCATGAAATGAAATAGGGTAGCAAGATTATTTAGACGTGATTTTTAAATATAGATATCTATTTAAATTAACATTTTCTTATTTCATCAGAAAGAAAAAGCTTTGTGTTGTATCAGAAGTGGTGTTATGGGCAGATAGTATAACATTATTTCACGCATCCCGAAGTGATGCTCATAAAAAATTGGGAAAATATTGTTCCAACCTGATAAATAATTGCTAGCAAGATAAGAAATCAATACCAATAAAGGATCCTGAATTACTGTAATAGTATCTCTTGAGCACTTGCATTAGTAAAACCTCATGAGAAAACAATCCCTACCTTCTTTCTTGTGGATAGGGTCTTGCATAATCTTCTGGTAGCATTCATACTGTGCTGTCATGATTTTATTGCGTGTAACGCTCAGCTGGGCAAAGTCCATTGTGGCATTCTGGTGTCCCTCAGCTGGAGTGGCACTGGCAAAGAACTGAGAGGAAAAACACTTCTTTCAGCAAACCATGTACAAACTCCAACACAAACTTCTTCAACATCAATCTTTCCAAATATTGTACTTTAAATATTATTTTATTGAAAGGGAGTGATCTTCAAATCTCATTACTGACAATATGATTTTATGTTTTGCTGGGTAATTTAGCAATTCTTACTACTGAATTTTGATAAACGTCTCCTGAATGAGCATGGGGTAGGAACAATTTACAAGATCTGTAAATAAGAATGGCAACATGCATAGAAAGCACTGACACAGCCAGAAGCATATGAACAGCTTTTGTAAAACCCAGTGAAATATATCCAAGTTTAGTCTAAAAACGTTTCAGTCAGGCCCAAAATGATCCTTTATGAAAAAAGACCTTCCATACATTTTATGCACTGAAGCATTTAGCTTGTCCAGAGCTACTTGGTATCCCTGTAGTCTGGTGAACCATGAAGTCAACCCTTAGAATAATGTTACTCAAAAGACCAGACAACCACTTTGATAGTTATTACATTAATAGTTATTAATCTTTAATCCTAAGATTAAAAAATCTTAGGAAAGTTGATCTTGACCAAAACCTGCAACTTTAAAGTGCATTTTTAATAGTAATTAAATATTTTATGGGAAGCTACTAAGCTTCACAGAAAAACAAAGCTGCAGACTGAAATACTGTACTACTGTTGTACAAGCGATGACATTAAAATTTCTGAGGATGTCTCTGAATCTCAGTTAGTCTCCTCCTCTTCTTGGGGTCTGCAGGGTACTGCCTCTGTGTCACTTGTCCACTGCTACTGTTCTGAGCCAGCAGAGAATATACTGGATTCAGCAGAGATAAAAACTATTTCTGTTCCTTTGCCAAAGGAATTTAATGGACAACAGAAGGTAGATAAAGATCCTGTTGTGCAGAAGCCACATTTGAAGACCAGATTAGCTCCCTCTGAGCTCCCATATTAAATAATTTCTATGGTACTCTGTACAGGATTGTTAAAACTGGAAGAGATTTTAAAAATTCATAAGACTCACCATAGTAACCAATAAGGAGAACAGCAAAAATATGATCCAGATTTTTGTCATTTTTATATCTGGTGCAATCAATCTTATGTTGTAGCTGAATGAACTCAAACTGCAATAGAAAAAAAATAAAAAGAAAGAAATTTAGCAATTAATGAGAGCCAAAACTGATAAAAGACTTTCGTATTTTATTTTTGAACTAAAACAAATGACTCCTGAAGTGAAAAATTCACCCATACCATAAAATATATGCAATTATTTATGAAGCACCTAGACCATCTATCTAATGTAACCCTGCTGTGACAACTGCCTCAAAAGGAAGGGGAATGTCAAAGAGTTTTGTCTTCATATTTCAGTGTCCTGAAGTATCCTGAGAAGATCACAAAGCTGAGTCTGGAACTGAGATAAGAGCTTTTCTTCCGATTGCATCGTGGAAAAAGACCTCTGCATATTCAGTTTAGTTATTACAACAAAACCACGTTTCAAAAACCCAAGTACCTCACTGCAGCAGCATAAATGAAGCCATTCTCAGCTAAAATAAAAGCAATAACACGTGCATGAGTTCAGCTCCCTGGTACAGATGAATTCACTCCAACTCTCACACTGTGATTTAAGACCCAAAGTCCCTCACACAGCTCATTCAGCTCAGAGACCCCACTGCCAGAGAATCCTGAGGGCTGTGAGTGCTGCACTCACACACAAACCTGAGTCCTGACCCAAGCCACATTTCCCCTCACATCACACCTGCCCTCATCTTTGGAAGTTTTTCTTATCCATCACTTACAGTGACATGCTGTGACAAACCATTGGCTGTACGTTGGCCAACAGAGAGAATGGCACAAAAAGCTCATTTGAAAAAAAAACCAGCCCTGTTTCAGTCACAAAAAGCAAACACTCAACATTGCTACTTTTCTGCTTTTATTCTGGGACTGGGTCTTCCCAGTACAACTCTAGTAGAATAAACAGCATCTTGCTGGACATATTAACTACTAAATATGAAATCACTGCTGTTCATTGCACAGCCTGATGCAAGGACAAGAAATGTGTTGTAAAATCAGCTGTGCCTGTTTAACCCAGACTACAGTTGTATCCATAATCTCCCTTCTGTTTTGACCAGTGGCATGCAATCCTGGGACACTGATTGCTGCCAACTGCACAGGTGAGGCTCTGAAATTCAAATCTGAAAGCTCTTAGAGGAAGGCCAATAAGCATACATGAAATATATCCTTGCTTTGAACTATTAATTCCCTGGAAAACCCACATGATAAGAACTAAAGTGAATAGATAACTTTAAAGATTCTGATTTGTTAACTATGGAAAAATCTAAATATCTTTGTGCAGTGACTAAGGCTTGACAAAAACCAGGTATCTAAAATATATCTGAATTACCAGAAAGGAAATATGAGCTCAATTCTGCATGACAACTGGGAGCAAGTGTGATTAATTGAAACCTATCACACATTTCATTCATTTACAGTTGTGTCTGTTTTCCTACAGGGAAAAAAACCCTGCCCTTCTAAGGAAATTTGAATTAATAACTTACTGTAAAGCAAGTCAATAGTACTTTCTCTCCCAAGTATGACAAAGCACATCTGTGCAGGGTTAAAATCCACAAATGATGTGCACAGGGCAAGCCAAGAGATGAACTAAATAGAAAATTGCAACTGTAATTTAGTGTATGTTTTTCTATACGTGTATACAAGAGCTCAAAATAATTTTCTCTACAACAGTTCCAAAAATCTTTATGCTAAAATAAATGTTAGATGAAAAATTTAAACTGCGTGCTTTTATACTCTCTCACTTTGCCTTGCTTATTTTAATTTATCTGAAAGATACAACATCATATAAACAAAGGCAGAAATTATCTGCTTTGATTCAGAGTCCAAGTTTATTTCTGTTTCACAATATCAAAAGTCATCCCTTAGCTCAGTTCCTTTAATGGTCCAAGTCCTTTCAAACTGAGTGGTTTTGTGGACATTTCCTATCCACTGCTCCAGTATCTGCTGCTAAATTATTAAGTCTTCCCAGGAGATAAAATGTGAAGTCAAGCCTATAATGCACTCTATGTTTTCCACTCATTTCTCTCAGTTGCTAGCATATGGAGAGAAAAAAAACCCAACCACCACCTTTTTCTAAACATCACTACTTATGGACTTAATTATAAAACACAGGATGAAGGTCATTCAGATGCCTGTTTGGACTGCAGGAAAGCATTTCTTGCATCACTACATGGATTCATTCACTCAACATTTATTCCAGTTAGTCTGGACAAGACCTTTCCAAGGAAAATTAAGAACTTTCTTAGGGATGGACAGCAATATATTCCATTGACTGAGGCAGCAAGCCAGTACTGCTAAGAAAGTCAGGCTGCTTTTATTAATCACCTGCTCTGATGAGATACAAACCAAACCTAATTCTCTGACAGTTCTTTCCCTCTCAAAGCTGGGAGGTATTAGGCACACAAGAAATTAATAGTGAAAAGAGACCATTCTTAGGTTTCCTTAAATATTGATGCTTCTCAAGTTGTTCTGCTATTGTAAGTCTGACAAGTCCACTGTGGGGCAGAGAAAAGAACTGTATTGGATTGAGATTAATCTGAGTGTCTTGAATGAATCCCTGGACTTCACTCTGTGACAGTGGGAATCTGCACAAAAGTCAATAGGGCAGGGATTTACATTGACTGAAATTGAGGTGGTGTAGACAACATCACAGCTTCTGGCAGTCCTCTGGCTGAAGTATCTTCCCACTAAAAGGGAACATCAGTGAGAGAAGAATGGGGAATTGTTACAGTAAATCAGATCTTCCAGATCTTTGAAATGTCATTTTTATTTCTGGTGCATGTTTGTGCATTTAGTGAAGAGTGGGATAACTTAAAGGAAACAAACCAACAACAAAAAAGGTGCTGCCATTAACAATGCTCCCAAGGCCTATGCTGTGTTTGTCACTGATAGCAGTGACACCTACTGAAGAATGAGGAATTAAAAAGGAACTGCAAGCTGGACTCAGCTAAAATAGTCACTGGTATAGCTTTAACAGATGTTCCCATTTCTCTTCCTCCTCCTTTCTCTACAGAGCCATCCTGCCTCATCAGCTGTTTCTACTTTTAACTTTTCCCCATCCTCCCAGGAGTAAGTGGCACCCTTGCTGAGCTCCAGACACTTCCCGTTTCAACCACACAGTAAAAGGGTTAAAAAAAAAGCAGTCATTAAAAAGAAAAAAAAAAATTTTTTGAACTTGAAAACCACATTTAGTACAAAACAAAAAACACAGGCAGCTTCCACCTCAAGCAGTTCTCAAATCTGCCTTCAAGTGAGAATGCAGCTGTGTGGGAGTGGGACAGGAGGGAGAGCCTACCTATGGCACTGCAGGCCCATCCATAAATGCCCAAACATTTATCCCTAATTGGCAATCTTTGATTTGCCCAGAAGCCAGCAAAACAACCATTCCCAATCACAACAAAGAGAAAGCCACAAATCTTGTGCAGTGCAAATTATATACCTTGCAGTGTTCTGTAACGTTCTAACACTGAACTTAAACATGTTTGCATACAGATACAGAATCTTCATATGAAAAGTGGGGTCAGAATGGATGTTTTCTTGATATTTTGTTAGTTCTGGTTCTTTGTGGAGGGAGGCATACAGCTTGAAGTATTTAAAACCTCAGGCAACGTTTGCTTGTTTCAGCTCAAGATAAAGGCAAAAAGTTGGAAAATGCCCAACACTTGTCAAAGTGTCCCTAATTTGAATTGCTGTTCAAATTGCACTGTTGATAAAACACTCCCCCAAACCAACAAAACCAGTAGCCTCAAATGGAATTACAGATAGAGCCTGCACTTGCATCTTCACTCACATCAACTTTCTGGGAAATACTTCTCTGACTAAAATGGCTTTGCAAGTGGGCAGCACCAGCCAAACAACAGCACACAGCAGATTCACTGAGTCCTGCACATGGACATGCAAAATCTCCACACTTATAGCAGAGAACAAGGCAAAGCAGTTTGAAAATCTTCCTATTTGGGTAATCTGCCTTTTTTTTTTTTTTTTTTCTGAGAGAATCACTTCTGCCAGGATTTGAACAAACTGCTCAGTGGTATCCCACAGCAAACAGCTCACAGCTGTTTGTGTGGGAATTACTCTGTCCTCCTAATAATTATGGAGCTTGGAAGTAAAGGTAAATAAAATAATGCCACACAACTATTCTCTCTCTATGTTTCTTTCAAGGAGTTTCTCCTGTGTAAAAGTTGTGGTACAATGGCATTTACTGTCTTTCTGAGGATTAAAAGAAATAAAAAAACACAGTGGCACATCTCAATTTATCCCTGAGTTATTCTACAGCACCTTCCTTGTGCAGGTGGTAGTTCAGCTCAGTAAGACAAAGTCCTCGCTGTTAAATTCCTGGGCCATGTGCTGTGTTGCTCTCATGGTACTGGTCTGTTCAAGGAGGAAATTAGGATTGGCTCACCAAGATGTTTCACATCTTGCATTCTCCTTATTAGCACACTTTTTGCTTTTGTTTTTGCATCACTCTGGCTGTGTGTCAGAAGCCTCGCAGAGATTGCAGAACCATCTGCATATGAGATGACACAGATTAAATTACTCCTGGGTGCCTCTTCCCATGAATAGCCTCTGGCAACCATTCAGATAAGTTTTGTCACCTGCACCCAACAGAAATTACTAGCAGTAATTGGCAACACTTGTGGCCAGTTCCAATGACACCTAAAGTTAAAAGAACCTATGACAGAGTGATAGTGGTGGTAGCTTTCCTCTATTTTCTAACACTTCTTTTGATCAGTTCACAGGTATGGATGACACTGCAAGTTATTCTGAGGAGGTCCAGTTCAAATTCAAAACAACCAAAAAAACTGAGCGAAAAATTCCACCACAACGAAGCTCTCCAAATAAGAGATTTTGGAGGAGGGAATGTCCACAAGGTTCTTCCCCTGGCATAATCTGCAGTTCCTGCCCTTGGTCAACATTACTCCTTTTCACACAGCAGACTGCAGAGCGGATTTTTTATGGTTTTGTCCATCACACCAATTTTGGCTCTTTAAAACAGGATTTCCACTGATAAAAAAGATAAGGGTATTTCCTCGTTGATTTTACATTGGAAAAACTTCTTTTGGTCCTTGTGCTTTCCATGCTTTCCTTATAAATAATGAAGGCTTTGCCCCTCCTTGTCCAACATGATGAACTTGCTACTGATTTCAGGACATACGAAGCCAGCAGTACAGATCATGCAATGCCATGTGGAAGAATGGCAAGGACTCAGTGAGGGTTATAGTTACAAGTCTGCAGGATATCTAACCCTGCCAAAGAAATGCAGCATAGGAATTTTTAAAAATATCGAAGTAAAATTATTTGTCTCTCCTGAGGATCTAGTTGTTAAAGGAAGGCAACAGAGATTCTGGCAAAAAAAAAAAATCTTTACCAAAAGACTGCTGGGGCTTTACTCTCAAGAGATGCAACTGTGATTTCCAACAGTTTATAGTCCTTAATGCCTCCAGAGTTTCCAGTGAGTGCTATTTGACTACTATTGTCTAAGCACATTGTTATGCTTATTTTATAAGCTTAAACCTTTTCACCCCATTGCCCTAACCCAGCTGCATCTTGATGCCTAAAATCCATCAGCATAGCTACATATGCTGCCAGGCATAACTCACCACGTTCAGTTCAAAGTTCTGCCAGCCACGGCACTGGAATTCCAGAGCAATCACTCAAGCACAAAGCACCTTTGAAGGGAAGCTGCTCTGCTGAATCAAGTTATCTGTGAAAAGCCACTATCAAACATCCTAGAAACAACTATTAACAGAAAGGAAGATGATGGCAGACTAGTGAATGAATAAATTCTAACAGCTGATGGGTCAAGATGATTTAGTTTTGATACTTCCCTTATATTTTATTTTTTAACTGTATTATATTCCTGTTATAGTAATTTTAAAAATGGGTTGAAATTTATCCTGTAAACCTCCCTGAAATTTTACTTCTACCAAAACAACTGCTGTGATGTGGCAAGGATATTCCAATTAACATGCTATTTTAAATAAAAGGGAGTATCTCAGGACATTCATTCTTTTCCATGGATTTTGTGCCATTAACAAGTTGGAGAGCTCCCACATTGTTACCAGGTATATAAGTATAGTTGCCTAGATACATTTATATATGCATGATACTCTTAGCAATAGGATTTAATTTTAAGTAGTCCTTCCAGGAGCAGAGAGATGCACTCAATGAGTCTCATGGTCCCTTTCAACTTCAGAAATCCTATGATATATGTGAAAATTACAGTGTAGTCCTCCAAAGAAAATTCCTCCACCTTCAAGCAAAATTATTTCTGTTTTGAATTAAAGCAAAGACAGTATGAATTTATGAATTCATCAAACAGACCTCAGGACTTGTGAAACGCCCCTTGTTGAGGTGCTGAAGTGGAATTTTTTCCCAGCCACTGCTGTTTAAAAGCTGCAGAGTGTACTGCTGCCCTGTGTGCCCCTTTCAGCCAGTGTTTTTTTATGTGAATGACTCTGTTTGATGCTGTTTACCAAGTAATGACCCAAAAGAGATCCAAAGGTTCCTCTGTGAAAATGTTTACAACATGAAGTCATTTTCTCAACTGGCTGAGTTTTAAAAGGTTTGTTTTGTTATTTCTTCATTGACACATGCTAATTTTACAAGAACAGTATTTCCACAGTTCAAAGACTTTTCTCAAGGTCAGAACAAGGCAATGGGAAAATGGGTTAAGCAAAATGTACCAGGACTTTTGTTTTTTTCCAGAGTTTACCACTCAGGCTTTTTCTCATTGGCCCCAGCCCAGTTTGGCAGCTGAGCACACCCTATGAAACTTACAGGCTTTACACCAGTTTCCTTAGATTCACATTTAGAAGTGTGAATATTTATGCACAAATATATTCTCGTTCGGTTATAAATAAGGTGATAAAGTTTCAAATATGATTTTTTTAATGAAATTTAATTTCAGGTGGCCCATGGCACAGCAGCAGCTCAGAGCAGGATGGGGAGGGAGCAGGTGGCCAGGAAAGGGAACTGCTTTTGCCAGGATAAACAAAGTGCTGGTGCAGCCACTGCATCAGAACCGGTGTCCCAACTTTGGGTTCACCTCTGGTCAATGACTTGACCAGAACTGATGAACACAGTATGGAGATAAACTCTCCATGGAAATGTCAGAAGCACTACGGTCTTCTGATTTTGTGTTGCATTTCTTTCTTTTACTTAAAAAGCACCCCAAACAACAGCAACCAAACAAAACCCCAAAACACAGTACAGAGCACTAAAATATCCCCAAGGCAGCTTTCACTGGCTAAGGATGAAATTTCAGATGGAAAGTTCATGCCAAATATTAACATTTTCTCTCATGAGATATTTCTGATGCATTTACTAGTCCAAAAAGCTTCAGGTAAATTTAAGGCAGCTTTAGAAAAATTCAGCTTGGTATACTTATGTAAAATAAAATAATACACCAGTTACATCAAAGCCTTTACCAGGTCAACCTAAGTCACCACAGTTCAGAACATTTCCTCTTAAATTTAAAATTCCACATGCCAGAAGTCAAAGGTGTAAGCTCTGGAATATTTCACCCTTTGAATATTAGACAATTCATGTTATACTGTGCTAAATTATCAAAACTACTAATCCATCCTGTAGAGAAGCCAAGAACAAGCAGCAGCCAAAACCAACCTTTTGAATTCTAGTGGTCTGCAGCTTGTCTCCTTTGCTTTAATTAGCTACAGATATTCCCCATCTTTCCTACGTTTTTGCATCTGCAGCATTACTAAAATGGCCCTTTAACAGCAAATGGTTTGAGCTGGGCTCACACAGGCCATGCTGGCTGTAAAGGAGTCTGTGAGACTCAGCAAAGTTAAACTAGAGGTAGTTAATCTAAACAGTATGGAAGGAAATGACCTTCTATATCTTTTTCAAGTCCATACCTGCATATTGGTATATGCACCTGTGGAGGCCCACACAGACACAGGGCAGGAGGGCAAAGGCTTGGGAATGACCTCTAATGGAAGAAAATCATGGATGCACAGACTCGAAGAGAACAACACCATCAAAGCTTTTCTCTCTACATCTATAACCAGAACCTTCCTTTTTATCATTTATACAGGGAGGTATCTCTCTCCTCACAGATTAGCTGCAGAAATCATCTTAAGGCAGCCATAAAGTGGGCAGTGATAGAAGGTTTTCCCATCCTCTGCCCACATTTCCTTCAGATGATATGTACCAAGACAATGCTAAAGCCAATGGTATTTTGCATTAACATTATTTTCTGTCAATCTGAGTTAACATTAGTTTTGCCAAACTGAGGAATGTATTGCCCATGGTTGTTTCTAAGTCTTCTAAATGGGAAATACCTTCAGCCTCATCCACACCCTGTCACACCCACAGGAATATGGACAGGAGCAAAACTCTGACACGGGTGGAAACATCTGGGAGAAGGAAACACTTTGGCAGAGATGTTGTCGGTTTAAAAGTCAATTACAGGATCAAAGCAATTAACTAACCAGCTTAAGAAAATGAGATCCTTGGAACAGAGGCAAACTGCTGCCCACTGGCTCCAGTAAACTCTCTCAGTGTCTGTCCAGTGCCTTCCCCATTCTCATCTGGACACGGAGGGCAAAAAGTAACTGGCACCAGTATAAACTGGAGAGTGTCAACTTGTTTTGTCACATACAATCCCCCAAAGGGCACTTATGACTGTTTGGACAGGCAATGCCATTTTCAACCACCTAGAACATATTTGAGTGTTGATCTTTATGAACTATCATTGTCAATGTGCACTTACTTTTAAAAGAGTAATTTCTTTTTTTACTTCAGCTCAGTCTTTCAGGGTGAGTAAGAGCATCTAAGTAGAAATCTTTAGCACTAACTGAAAAAATACATTTCGGTATCTTTTCTAAAATACCATTTAGGCAAAATTTCTTCCACCTAAAATTGTATATGATTCTTAACTGAAAGTAAGAAGCTAAGCCAAATTTTCAGATTTGTCCAGCAATAGCATCTTGAAGCCTTAATTCACATTTTGAAATACTGAAGAGTAACAATGCTGAAAAGTGGACAGGCACAAGTCTGGCTGGCCTTATACTTCAGTTGACACCCTGTTACATTTTCATGCTGTCCCGTGCCACTGAAAAAATCCTGCTTGCTGAGCTTCTGCTGCTGTGAGAGACGTGAAAAGTTTGGAATAGCAAGAGCAGTTGGTGTGGGAGCTGACAATTTGGCTGGCACTGAGTGTTGTGCTCCCCTCACACACATTCTGCCTGTTCCAGGGAGGTGCAGAGTGGAGCCCAGCGCTGCACAGCATCACATCAACCCCCCTGCTCTCTGCGAGGCAGAGGTTTTACAGACAGTGCCAGCTGCAATCTGTAGGAAGCAGTGTGAATGTTTCCATGAATTCAGTTGAAGATCATATGCTCAGGGTGTGGCCGTGGGAAAGACCAGTGTATCTTACATGCAGTCCCTAAAGTCCAATTAGTGTTCCTTTAATTACAAACAGACTTTTCCATATCCTTTTGCAGTAGTCCGCCCTCTCTTACCTGAATGAAAACCAAAATAAAATGCTATGGACATTAAAAATATTACATAAACTGGACACAAAAATCTCTGCCTTGATGATCTGGAGTCTCACTTGGACAAGGAACTTAATGAAGATGAACTATTACATATCAAATGTAATAAAACATCACAAGCACTACAGCTACAGCAGAAGAATGTGCATGAAGCACAGCTATTCTTGTCATGAATTGCATACAAATTTTATTTGCACATAATTTATATATTTAAGCACATTTTCTCCCCTCCAGATACAATATTAACAATAATATAAAGGCAGGAAATGTAGTGGAAAATCTCAGTTTAAAGCTCGTCAAAATTGCAAGCAAATGAAAATTTCCACTGCAAGCATGGAAAATAGTGTATGGCTTTAATATAGTTGCCCATATTTTCTGCATACTCACATCCTGCATTTATTTTCCTTGAGAAAAATAAACCTCACAGAAGCCTCAGACTGATTTCACACTCCAGAAAAAAAGCCCTTGGCAGAAACAAAATGCATGGGAATTTGATGGGAAGCTTTTATAAGGATGTCTACCCAAATTAACTTAAAAAAGAATCATTTGAGTTTGTATAGAGCAGATTCTGCCATTGTTCAGTCACTGTCTCAGTTACCAGTGCAGAACTCATAGGCATTAGGTTGGCTTTGATACCCAGCTTGGACATCAAACTTGCAGGCATTACTTCCCTCAGACTGAGGCACCAAAACTCACTAAAAAATGCACTTGTGATGCATTTTTAATATTTTTTTCCGTACTCTTAAACTTAGTAAGACACCTCAAAAGGCTCATCCATTTCAGGCACCTGCAGAGATTCTGGACTTGCACCCCTCAACTGTGACCCTCTCAAAGCTGTACTTGTGTATCCTGCTCCACAGAGCATGTGAAAATTCAAATTCAGCTTGCTGAGAAATTTTGTTCACAGCTGCTTGCTTGGCAGAGATTTGGTTGGGGAGGGAAGGGAGGGAGGAGAGAGAGACAATTTTCCAAGCAATGGGGAAAAACAGTACAGAACTTTCATCATCAATGGCCTTGACACTGCTGGAGCCAACGGAAACAACATCACCCAAGTGACTCCATGCAAGGCAACCATTCACACACCAAAAAAAAAAAAAACAAAACAAACCCAAAAAACCCCTTCTGCATTTATTTCTATCATGTGGTAGCTTATGCCAAGCTTCCTTTGGTGAAATCCAGATTTCTCCTGCATTGGCTTCCTCCTGCTGTTGATAGAGCAGGATATTTGCTGAAACAAGCAGGTAATGAATGAGATATTCTGAATTAATCAGCATATATGCTGGGGAGAGAACTGTGTTCTCTTCTGAAGCTCAAAGAACAAGTGGCTGTTTTTCCAATGGAGCTATATTAAGGCAACAGACAGAGGATTTCTGTACTGAATTCTAACTGGATGCAAGTCTTTCTGGCAGGTGAATTCCACAACAGGTATGTGTCTTACTGACCCTGTCAGTGATTTTATGGAAGCAAAAATGCCTGGCAATTGATACAGGCCTACACCACCCAAAGAACAGGTAACATTTCATGAGGTAACCTCTCACTGACATAACTCCTCCAGGATTCCAAAGGAAATACAAATTTGCAGGAAAAAAGCCTGGTTGGTTTCCTCCCCAACCAGTAAATATACTTCTCTTTCTCAAGAGAGTATTAGAAAACAAGTACTGCACAAATCTATTTTATTACTGATCAATGGTGAGTATAGTGCACAGAAATGACACAATCATTTTTATTCTTGGTATTCCCTTGTGATATCCCAAGCCTTCACTGGCTGTGCAGTGCTAAACACTTCCTACATCATTCCAAAACTAGTGACATTTTACTGGTGGCTTTAGTTATTCCAGATATCATATTAATGTTTTATGGACCAGGAAGCAAAGTGCTTGTAGCTGTGTCTAAGCCAAGCAGAGAATGGATTAGATACAGACCCTGATCAAGAGGACACCGACAACTTTACACGTATTTGGGTTTTCTGCTCTTAAAGATGTTATTTCCCAAATATTCATTCAGCAAGATGTTGAGATATCAGAAAGCATCATTTGCAACCAGCAGAACAAGTAAATCCACCCTCATGTCACTGCCACCAGACAACTTCTATCTTTGAAGTCTTTATTGATCCTCAGGCTGCTTCATTACACCACTTTACAGAGCTCTGGAGAACAGAAAGAGACTTTTGATGAGTGTTTTTAAGGAACAGAGAACTTTAAATCTGAAGTGGCCATCGCCCAGAGATCTGAACTCTGAACCCCACTTGGCTGGTGATTTCAGACATTACCCAAAATATGACCCTAAAGCATCTGTTGGGAATCAGACCACCACACTGATGGGAAGTTCAGTCTAATCCAAATGTGGGAGCCAAGTCAGCTACTGAAAATATATAATGCTACCAAATGTGATGGATTGCTCTGTGAAGAAAATGGTTTCAGTTCTAGAAGGAAAATCATAAAAAACAGCTCTTCAATGCAGTTTTTCCTCTAAGGTCACAGAGAAGCACCAAAAAAGACTATTAAGGGAAGACAAGAACAAGAGAATAAAAAAAAAAAAAGAGATTCTAAGTCAGAGTTGAGAGTGAGTTGATATATTCAGTAAGGGCTTTGTGAAAGCATTCTTAAGCCATGTGTGGCTCTTGCAGACATATCTATTGTGGGAGGTATTTTAACCAGCTTCATGTCTGACAGACCGTCTGTGGAATATAAATAAATTTCAGCTTGTAATACAGATATAATTTTCCTTCTCTGTAGGAGTGAATACCAGTGAGAAAGTGCAGTGTTTAAGATCAATCCACTTGGATTTACAGTTTTTGAGAAGTGTAAAAAACCTGACAGTTTTTGAAGGCCCTAAGTAATAAAACCCTTAAGGTGCTAGAGAAAAATAAAGAAAGGAATTTAAGTGATTTGCCCACCACCACTTTGCACGTTGTGTCACAACTGAGGTTTAAATATCCATTCAGCAATTAGTGATAGATTTATCATTCATTTCTGTTGGGATTGTCATCAGAAGTACTTCAAACAGAGCACAAAATTCCTTGGGTTAAGAGGAAACTCAGAGAAATGGAAAGTCAGGAAAACATAAATGAGTATTTCTGTTAATAAATTATCAGTCATTTACCATTTACACTAGTTTTTCACTTGGAGTTGCACTTGCCTGCCTCTGAGACGGCTCAGGACAAAAATCCCTTCATTTGGATATTAATGTCTCTCACCAGGGACCCCTGAGTTTAAAGGCACATCTCCCACAAGGAACTCCCAGAGCTAAGTGTTACTGAAGTGAGACAATCTACCTGAACATTCTCTTTGCTCCAAGAAACATGAAGGAGACTCTTCCCATGCTGAGAATGAGCCATTTCCTATGGTGACCTCCTGCCTCCAGCTCTATCCCCTTCTAATCTCTGGCTACCCATTTCAAGCACTCACCCCCAGACTGAACTGCATTTAGCAGCACTGTGGGTGACAGTTTTCTCAGCCACCTCAATAATGACTCACATGTTCTGCCCCAATAACCAAACTGATACAGCTCCACATCATGTTCCACCTGCAATTCCCAGCTGGAAACTGGAGATTATTCACTGGGTGTAATGAAAGTGGAGTGCCACATGCCACTAAGTAACAGTCCCCTGCAGTAGACAGGCATTGATAAAGGTGACTGAAATGTCTGATTCTGGTAATCTGCTAATCAATTTGATTTTTCCTGATTCCTTCATTACTCCCATAATGACCTAAGAGGAACTGGAAATCTCTTTTACACATAATCACAAAGCAATCACAGCTCTTAAGCAAGCCATCCTGACAGAGGAAAAGAATGTTAAGGAAGGACAGGAACCATGAGAAAATTACTTGTCAGAGAATGTATTCCTAGACAAAATAAGTGAAAAATACTACAATGTAAAATAAAATACAACTTACATTAAAACAGCACATGTAATATGTTAGCACTAGGTATCCCTTTAACACCACAGCACTCTGAAAATCCAGTACCTCATAATTATCATTACTGAGGATCAATTTAAAAATCTGCAGACATAAGAGTCAAGCCTTCATTTAGATTTTGAAACACTCAAACTAAAAGTTATTTTGAGTAACTCTACAGTCCTTTTAGTTGGGGAAATTCATTCACAGTAGTTGAAGTACACCAAGGAATTCTCAAATCTCTGCACTCCAAACAAAACAAAGGAACTGAATGGGTGTTAACTTCAGAAGCTAACTTGAGCTTTTTAAGTACCAGCACCATCAACTATTTTGCTCTCCAAAAAGTACCCCAGGGACACCCAGAACACATGCTGGTGCAGTGGAAATAGACCTGCCCAGTTAATCAGGATCATCCCTTTTATTTTTAATCGACCTTTTACAACAGCAAAAGGTGAACAACACACAGAGATATTGCAGAAAGCACAAAACCATTAGAAATAAACCTCTGTCTCTCATTTTGCTTTCTCCAAACTGCTGGTGGAGTGACCAGTCTCTAGCACAGGCTCCACCACGCCTGCACTCAGCTGTAACTGCACACACCCTGCCAGTGCTGCTCCTGACCTGTGTGGCTCAGGAGATGGATCAAGAGCAAAGGCTAAATTCCCTGCCTCTCACAGAGCTCCCCGTGCCCTCTGAGCTGCCCTGAGGGTGTAAGAGACACTTGCCAAACCTGGCCCCGATGGACTGAGCCAGGCCTAGTGGAGCTTCCCAGGAAGCAGCAGGTGCCTGAGTGCTGGGTCATCCCATCCCAACCCAACCATGGAACACCACAAACCCTTCCCCTATTAGTGGCTTCCCTATAAACAGCTGAGCTGAAAGAACAGGACCAGTAATAATAATAATAATAATAATAAAAACCCCAAAACCAGCCCCTCCAAACCAAGCACTCACACAAAAAACAAACAAACAAACAAACCAAACAAACAAACAAACCCTCCCCCCTCCCCCCCCAAATTAAAATTTGATGGAGAATAAAAAACCACATAGCATGTTTGCATTCTGTTCAGTTTCACTGAAGTCACAGAATTACAACATGCTCAGAGCAGGGTCAAACAACTCAGAAACAAAGGTCCTGAGAAAAGGGGGTGACACACTGGGCCACCTCCAAGGACTGCAAGTAAAGGGCACATTGCTAAGTCCAACTTTAGAGAAACCTCAACAGCAGGTAGGAGAGCACAACAAACATTTTTGGTGAAATCCTAAAATCTGTCAGCATCCAGAACCTGGCACACACGACTTGAGCAGTTTTCCAGTGACTCAGTGTTCCAGTGACCAGGACAGATGAGCACTCTGAGCTGCCTTTAATTCCTCCTGTTTACACAGCCCTTCTTTGCAGGAAACGGCTCCTCCCAGAGTCTAAGGGACCAAAAGAGTCAAGTGATCTTGAAGTACAGAGAGGAGATGGAGGAAAGGGTGGTATTCTTTCCTATCAAAGAGCAGTTTTACTTAAATATCATTCTTTGTTGAGCTTACACTCTTGTTACTGAGGCTGTAATTGACACTGATGAGCTTTGCCAAACAGCCCTAAAAATGGCAGCTCTGAAGGTACAATCTTACAAAATCAACACAGGAGCACCTGTCTCTGCTTCCCAAAGGAGCTCAAAAGAAATGTATCTTTGTAGAGACAGCATTGGACAGAGAGATTTATAAACTCAAGGAGAAATGCTATTCTGCATTAAAGTAAGATCAGGCTGTGAATCCACATAGTCTCTTGAACAATTAATAAGCCCTCTCAGGTATTTTCACCACATCTGTAGGGGCTGAAAAGCCCAAACAGAACATGAACATAAATAATTAAATAAAATGCATCCGCATTGCTCTGTGAGGTCTAAGTTTTGCTCAAGGTCTCTTCCATGGACCTTTGGTGACTGTTCAGCTGGAAATTAAGGGCCCAAGAGATTTTTGTGAAAGCAGAAAGGGATATCCTGAGTCCCAGCCAGCAGCCTAACAATGCAGCTTCCAACAGCCAGGACTGTGTGGATTGTGTTAGGAACATCACTCATTACCGCCCTGTGCGCTCATGGAGTCTTCTTACAATTCCACTTTAGATGTTAAAAATGTTCTATTTATGAAAGATACTACACTTTAAGCAACAGGTTCCTACTCTATTAAAAAATCAAACTATGACTTTTAATTAAGTTTTATTTCTCAATATATTCAGGAAGTGAGCTTTGAAAGATACACTGTGTAATACGAATATATTTATTGAGAAAAAACAGTTTTCACAATTTGCACAATGTAGGCTGTGGAAAGTCTATTTCTAACTTCACTTTCATTTGTATTTGACCTCTGACCAGTGTAACTTGAAATTTTCTTTATGACAATCTGTTCTAGGTGTCAAGGCAAAAAAAAAAAAAAAAAAAAAAGAAAAAAAAGAATTCCAAACCAAAATTCAAACAAAACAAGACAAAAACCTCACCCAGTTTGTATTAAACTCTCATTGAAAACCTATGCATCTCCCACTGTTTTCTACCATCAAATAGCTCAAATGCATTTCTCTCAGCAACATCCTCTCTCCTGCAGGACTGTGACATCGGTGGAGATGACCACTGTGGGACTGGATTAGTTTCTTGGCAAAAGTGGTTATGACGTACTTGCTGCTACAGCCTAAGGTTTGTTAGCAGTCCTTGTCCTAGCTGGATCTACACCCCAGAGGGACAACTGAGGAATGACTGCAGAAAGCCAGTATCTGAGCTGTGCATTTCAGAATTAGCTGCATTTATGTCCAAGAGATGAAATGCTTCAATAACTTTTGCGTTATTGCACATTACTTCCTATTTGTACTGAAGCTCATAAAAGTAAGAAAGCAGGACTGCCTAAATTATAAAACTCTAAAATTTCTAAAGGCAAATCTTTGCACTCTTAAGACAAATTAATGTCCCATGCAAGAGTTAAAGAGCTACAAATTGTTTAAAACTGTGAAAATCTCTAAGCTCTCTCATTTTTTGGTACACCTGGCAGTTAATTCAAATTAGGGTCTTTTAATTTAACTGCAGAGACAGAGTTGTTGAGACAGCTACAAATGTAAGTCTTCACACACTTATCATTCTCTCTGTGCTACTTCTCAGAGCTTGATGGCACATTGGGAGCTGGCTGACCCATGTAATTTCTGCAGAGTTACTCCCCAGAAGTGCCTCGTGGCTTGTCAGCCCTCCCTGCCCAGAAGAAATCTGGGTGTGATCGTGGCTCATCCCTGAGAAGCTTCTTCATTTCAGAAACTGTGATTACATTTCATTTTTTCTTTCCATACTCACTGGCCCTTACACTATCAGGAGGCAAAACAGAGTCATTGAAATATAACTAACTTATTGAGGGCATCAATAATTATCAAAATGCAGAATGCTTGATGCTCACATTATTAATCCAATTTCTCATTGATGAAGAAGAAGGAAAGTTTGAGTAAGTGGTGAGTATTGATCCTGCCCTCAATAATCCAGATGTTTAAATGGTCTTTGTGCACAGTTCCTCACCATTCCTGGAGAAGTGAAGTTGTACTCTTGGCAACTTAGTGGGCAAACAAGAATTTTATCACTCTGACAAAATTTTGTTACTCTGACAAAATCTGACTCTTTTTAAGCCACAAGTTTAGTAAAGTAAAAAAGAAAGGGAGTTGTTGTTGATCAAGGCTTCAAACAAAACACAAGCGTGCCTTCCTTTCTGTGCTAATTCTAGGAGGAGAAGGAAGTCAACACAATTAATGGCTGGTAATTATAAAAATACTGTGTTACTTTATATAGTGCAGCATATAGCTTTCATAAACACTAAAAATATTTCATTCAACTCCTTTCAGTCAAGTCTGGATAATATTATATACTACCTTTGTCAGCTAAAAGTGTAGTTAGATTAGAGATATGTGAGTCTCAGAGTACTAAGTAGTTCCCAAGACCATTAAGGAGAAATTATTTTTTCTGTAGACTAGTAATTGAAAAAATAAATTCAGTTTCTTAAGGTGACACTTTTTTTTTTTTGAGGAAGCACCATACACAGGGTATATACAGAAATCAAAAGGAGGAGACCAAAGCTCAGGGGCCTATATCTGATTCAAGATGGGAAATCCTATGTCCTGAGAATAAAGGTTACATTTCAATTACACCTGTGAAAGAACATTAAGTATTCTTATTCTTTTAAAATAAATGAAAAGCATGAATTGCATTACAAAAGCGCAGTATCCTCACCCCTGAAATATTCTGATCCCTGAAAACAACATGTCACTGCTAACAAATCAAAAACATCTGTTTCCACAACATTAATTGGTCTTAAGAGCAATTTGTTGTGGAGACAAACTTTTAAAAACTTAAGGAAAAAAAATCATCAGGACGGGACAGAAGGTAACAGTGGGGAAAAGAGCTCAATCTTAGTATCTGGAAACAAATTCACACATTTTCTTCAGTTCACTGGAAACCTGGCACATTTGTCAGTTTTACAACATTCTCGAGCTACAGCTGCAAGGTACAAATATGTACAGGACATGGTATGAACACAGAGTATGATCATATACAGATTCCTTGGAACTGTTTAAGCCTGAAAATTTCTGGTCCTTATGTTATAAAAGTTACCTAAAAACCACTTAAAATTTTTAAAAGCTAAACTACTTACTCAGTTAGATACAACAGCCAGGAGCCAACTCACAAATTAGGAGCAAAGGAAAACAAAATCAAGTTCATCAGCAAATACAACCATCTTTGACTTGAGACCAGATCATTAGTAGCAAGTCCTCTCTGACCTGACTTATTTTGGAGACAAGTGGTTTCCATATGTTGTTTCTACTCTTGCAGATCTGCACATTAGGACATAAAAATTCTGTACAAATTCATTGTGGGAGGGATGAGACGGTGCTGAGGCTGATGCCCAAAGACTGCGAATTGATGAACAAATTCAGTTCCTCAAAGAAGCAGTTTCATAGTTGTATAAGCCAAGTAGCCTTCTATATATTTAATGGTCTTCCAAGCCCCTTCACATTATGAACAGGGTGCACAGAGGGACAATAATTTATCTAATAAGAGCAATTTGAAACTAAGCCCACTAATGTTTGCTGAATTAAGGCTGATAAGAAGATGCTAGTACAGGTCTCAGTGCAAAAACAGTTAAAAGTCCACCAAGAGCTGGATTTTCCCCCTCAGAAGTGAATATATTTTCCTGTCTCTCACCCAATGCAGGAATCTTAGTAACATTTCTTCATGAGCCGCTGAAACAGTATGTAGGTGCTAGAAAAGTACATTTTTCCCCCAGCAAAACACCTGTAAGGAAATAACGATAAATTCTAAAAGAGGACCCTAAACCATTCTGCGGCCACAAGTTATGCAGACCAATGCTTTTACCCCTCACATTCATCACACAGATAAAGACTTTCCTCCTAAAAGGCTAATTAAATTAAACTTATCAGATTATCAAACTTTATTTAAGGAGAATATGCACGTTAATAAATAAATAAAATTTAAACCACACACACACCTTATTAGTTTACCTATTACAGAACACGGGAACCATGAATCGGAGTCACCACTGGAAACCATGTATTTGTCCACACAGGCAATGTATGGCAAATGTGTTTGTCTTTGAATGATTATGTTTACTGATTTGTGTCAGTGAAAGACCAGAAACATTTCCAGTGAGCTCAATCCTACTTCCCTGAGAAAAAAAAAAACATAAACAAGGAGCAGCACCAGCTGCTTGGCAGGCCTGTGCTGGGATGATAACATGGTCTCAGCGCTCTTGCTCAGGCCATGGAATTAATTACTGGTGAGCACAGGCACAGCCACAGCTCTGACAGTTGCTTCACCTTGCCCAGCAAACAGCCTGCTCTGCTCATGGTGCTCCCTGCCTCCATACAGAGCTTCTCCACAATTACTTCTGCATGCACTGCACATCCCAAGAAATTTCAGAACTGAGGAGTGGACCATGTCAAACTATGAAATATGGACATATAGAAAAGATATGTGGACAAGGACAATTTGATATATACCACTAGCATAAAAACTCTGTACTAAATCTACCTGAAACTAATCAATGAAAGCCATGTTATTTAATAATATCCACCCATTTGAGTGAATCTTCATTAGTGATTTAGTTCTAATCAGAAAATTAGTATGAACTGCCTCTATAATTCATTATGCAAAAAATCTCTTCACCCTCCAGCATAACAGTCTCTTGTTCATAAATAGATGACACTTATTTCGAAGAGAATGGAAAATGATCAATCTGAATTAAAAAACATTAACAAGAGAAGAGGACAAAGAAACAAGCTAAAATGATACAAAAGTCTTTTTATACAAAGTGTTACAATAGTAACCAAACAAAAAAAAAAAATTCAACCCAAAAGCCAAAACCAACAAAACCACACACCCAACGAAGTCACACCACATCAAAGAAACTCAACCACAAGCTCTGCTGTAACTGTGTCACTGTGTACGTTTCTACACTTCCTTGGAAAATGTTCCAGATTTGTTGGAAATCTGGACAGGAGTCTCGTGAGAACAGGCTTTCTGATGGTATTTTAGATACTGCCAGGTTATAAGTCTGCCAGAAAAAATTCAAGAGCAGCCTTTTTTCACAGTAGTTTTGTACTTGGATTCCAACTCCAGCAAAAGAGGAGGAACTGCAGAGATGTGTAAACTCAGAGAGGGATCAGTCACAAAACTTTCCCCATTCCTGACCAGTGCACAATACGGTACAGCCTGAATTTTGGGGAAGATGCCAGAGAACTCTGATTTCATTCGACTCACTTCAGCCTTTTCTGGTTTTGAAAAAAGTATTAATTGCTGCTATTTAAAACAAACACCTGACAGGAGTCATGGTGCTCTTCAGACTGTTACCAAATGGTTTTCTAGTGAAAATCGAGGATTTCTGACTGTCTTGAGCACTGTGCTGTGAGCGGAACAGGAAGGATTCTTGCAGCTCACAGATATGGCTGCTAAATAAAACAGGATGTTACAAAGATTACCTTCCTTACACAAAACAAGGAAAATATTGCAGTTGTTGGAAGACTGTGAAAATGGATCTCCCATCAGCAACAACAATAACATACTTGCTACATTCTGGAAGGGGAAAAAAAAGCCAATGTAACAACTGATCTTCTGTTACTCCTTAATGCTGGTAACAAAACTAGAGGCAGTTTCATTCCTGAAAACAATGACATAACCACAATTTCCACACATATAACTTGCACTTCTTTGCAAGAGATGCAACTTAGAAGCAGGTGTTCTGAAAACCACACTCTCCTGCAGTCAAGACAAAATAATTTAAAAGGTCTTCTGGGGGAGGAGGTTCCTGGCTCAACCACCTTTTGTGCTATTGATATAGGTTTGCTTCTATGCTTTGTTTTATTACAACGTATACTCTCTGGTTTTATGGGGAGAGAACAGTAAGTTCTTCCAGAGGGTTGCAGAAAAGTGTAAATCCTTTATTGAGACATTTGTGACTACAGAGAGCTTTGGGAAGTCCAAGACTCTTGCAGCATAGGGAAAGGAATGAAGACACTTTTGGTTATTACACAGAGATTCTGGTAGATGAAGAGTCAATTGGATCTGAGGAACACAAAGCAGATTGAAAATAATTACTTCCATCTCTTGGGATATTTACCTTTTCAGCTGGGAATAAAGGTCCAGATAGTGGCAAATTCCCAGGAGCAGCACTGGTTTGTCTTTGAAAGCTCAGGTTTTGCAAAGTGGGGCAGGAAAGGCAGCTGAATCTCTTCTAACAGAGAAGTTGCTCGATAACTTGGTGACCTTCCTGTTAAACCCAAAGGGCCCCAAACACACAGAATCCATATGACCCATGACATCATCAAACACTGGAAGTTGTTAACCAAATGCCCAGTGTCAGGAAACAACTATCTGTCTGTGACAAACTGAGCTCTTTCCTCTCTATAGGACTGAAACTAATTTATTTCAATCAAAGTATGCTTACAATCTCTCTCTCATGGAAAGAAGCATTTCCAGCAGTCACTTGCAGTTACCCCTCTGAAAACCCAAACGAAAGTGGTTTAACCTCCTTTGTGGTCCCCTTACTGGAATGATATTCAACCAAAAAACTAGTACCCTTTGACGTGGTCACCCTCTAGGAAAACCCAGCTGATGTAAAAAATCATCACCTGTAATTCTTTTGTCATGTTCAATGCTCTGAGTACTTAAATGTTTGCATAAAAAAGTTACAAATGGATTCTGGAAATCCACAGACATTTCTTGGAGCTTTTTAAGTTCAATCAAACTGCTTGTATTCATCTACACAAGATGATGTGGTGTTTTAGGAGGAACACCTTAACTACTGTGCTGCAGTTAATTGAGACAGAAGTACTGTTGATTGGCATTAATTAGTTGCTTCATTTTTACAGTACTTGAGCAGTGCGCACGGCCCTTCCTATACCGTGATACATTAATTTTTTTTTTTTAAACAAGTATAAGTAAGTGTTAGATGTGGTAAATAGCTACTGAGCACTCTCTGTTGCACCCTCTGGGTGACCTTTCAAAAAGTAGGAATACTGTTGACCCAGTGTACAAGACATTTTCAGCATCACATACTTATTCTTCAGTATTTCCTGCTCATCCCTAGCTTTTCCCCTCGTCATTTTTAAGGTTTTTTTAAACTTTTAAATTGTTGCTGGATTTGCAAATTTTTGACCTTGCTTCATGCTCTGAGCATCATCCATACAGTCTCTCACTAAGTATGTGGACTTTGTAAGCGTGCTGCTTGCAACTTCAATGACTTTGTAGGATTGAAGACCCACAAGCCAAAAGGAGTCAGAGAGCTGAGGAAAAACGATTGGTCTCTAATGAGCCATTTTTCAAGCTGGACAAAAGCTTACAAAGGCTTTCAGGGAGCAGCATTAATTCCAGTCTCACCCACTGTCACCTGGTGCCCAAGGACATGTCCCTTGCTCTGTGACAGGCTCACAGGAGCACCCTGCCTTGCCCAGCTCCCCGCCCTCCCCACCCTTGCTGGCGTGCAGAGGAGGCAGCCACAGCCCCGCCGAGGGATCCTCGGCTGCCAGACTTCCCCTCACAGCCCTGCTAACCTCAGCCCTGACCTACAGTACCCTCAGTTTTCCATTCCTCAGACTCTCTTACACAAATATAGCCCAGGGTTCCAAACTGGGCTGTGTTTATTCCAAGAACACAAAGACAAACCATTTTCACATCTAAGAAAATGGTGTGTCTTGATAAAAAATTGAGACATTTTCATGCAATGCCAAAACCAAATGCAGTTTTCATCAGCATCTCAAATCCCTGTGGACTGGTTTCTGGTCTATTCTACTAATTCTTGGATCCCAATGCCAAATTCATGTCTTCCTGAATTTGACCGAATCCTCTCTTGCTTGAAGTCCTTATTTCACATTAGCTGGAAACCTCAAGCATTTGCAACTGTGCCCACTACTAGCTGTCTTTCAGGGAGAGAGTTAATTTCACCACACACAGAAAGAGTCCACAGTTGCTTCAACTAGGTACTATTTTTCATCTTCGCCTTTTAAATCAAACTGAACATTTGGATTCCAACTGTTGGAAACCATGGAAAACACCCTATATGTCAAATGGCACCACTGCAAATAAGCTACTTTTCAGAATCTGAAAGCAACATACTTTTCTTTCAAATGATCTATCTAAATTTTCCAGTACAACAGCCTCATCACTAGAATCTGTGATTTCATTCTGCTAAGTACATTAAGGCTAATTTGCAGTTTGATGGTGAAAAAAATTCCTTTTTTTTTGTGTCATTACTAATGACGATAAATAAATACCCAATATTCACAAACCTCATAAATTTATTATAAATATTGAAAAGAAGCTTTCCACAGAGCTATTAGAAAAAAAAAAAGTCATTTCATTAAATTGACCTTTGCTATAAACTGAGCAGCTCATAGCCTTACAACACCACTTAATAACAGGGTGCTGACAAATAAAACAAGCTGGTAAATACAAATCTTTTTCATAACAAGATTGCACAAGAAAATATACTGTAATGACCCTGTCTGAACATCCTGTAATAGCCCATTGTTCCTCGCTATTACTGTCATTCAGCAATTTTTTTTTTAATAGCGGATGCGCAGCAGCAGAGGAACCAGCGTGGGACTGCATGTGCACAAATCCTGCCCCATCCTGGGGGTGAGGAGATGGCCCTGGCACCCCTGGGCTGCTCACTGCATGTGCAGAGCTGCACAACAACCCCACACCTCTGCAGAACTTGAATGAGGCTAATAAAAATATTTAGTGCCTTAATGATTTGTAAACTGAGAAGAGAACAGGATCCCTTTACCTGTAAGGGGCAAATTACCGGAACAACAGGAATGAACAATGGAAAAAAATCATAGGCTTCAGTTCTGAGAGACTGTGGAGTCTTTTAGTCAATACATGTAGAAGAAATAGGAGGTATCCTTCTGTTCCACAGGTGAAGAAGAAAGCTGGTAATAAAGATCCTCCATGTGTGACAACTGGGCAATTCACCTGCTCTCTGTGAGAGGAAAGACGAGCTAACTTAGCACTGCAGTTACTGACACCTCAACTAGACCATGGAGTGAAACCACTCTGGTTTTGCTATCTAATTAAAATACTGAATAGACAACTGATTTCATAACCATATTGTGAATTCATGTCACAGACATAACTGCAAGTAGTGGTTTCTCACCAGTTAAAGGAATATGTTTATCGAGGTCTGACTGACCACACCTGACTGAGCTTTGTCTCTGCAGTAAGAGTCCTGCTCAAGCAAACATCATTCCCTTTACTGATCTGTTCAGTTCACTTTCTTATTTTAAGGGAACATTTTAAGGTTCAGACTTTTGTTTTTTCCTTTGTGCATTTATTAATTCCTTCCATCATTTTGCATTCCTTGCTACCAGGCTTCATTGTTTTATTGTTAATTAGTACTCAAGGAAGGAGGAGTTGGACAGCATCCTGCTTAAAATCTGTAAATGTTTAAAAATATAAAAGCTCAGAATTCTACGAAACACAAGGGATAAAGAAGTTGTAAAAGTAAAATAAAACAAGCCAAACCTCTGGCCAAACAATTTCCACATTCCTGTAGGGTATAATGCTATTTTTGAACACTTTGGTTTGGCACCCTGAGGAAGCTGAGTTATCACCGATAACTCTGTCATGCCAGTCTGTCTTCATTGGACAACATAAACTTCCACAGAAACTTCTCTCCCCTTTCCTGTGCTGACTTGGAAAGGTTATTGGTCCCTAAAATCTGCTTTGAAGCAGGGCTCTTTGGGTGCTGCCACACCACAGCTGTGTACCCTGGAGGTGGCAGCAGCCACTGCCATGCTCCGGTGCCCCAGTGCCCCTGCAAAGACAGCACAAGAACTCTGCCAGCCTTCCAACAAACCCTGAATTACTGCCACGTCCTTCACTGGTCTGTAATGTGACTCTAGGAAAAGCTTAGCATGTCAGCAGACTATTTTATCCCTGCAGCCCTAAATAAAAAGTGTCCAGTTAAACTACATTGTCTGAATTCTTCACTTGGATTGCACGCACAATTTTCAGAAGAGGGATCTTCCGTAAAGAAAGGGCACTACTTGTGCAGGCTCTTCTGAAATAATCGAGGGAGAAAAAGGAAAAGAAAACCTGGGCCCAGCAGCCATCCCAGTGGATCATGCTGAAAGGTTAAAAACATCTCAGAGATTTTCCTAGGGACTCTCAAAATGCTGATACAGCACATCCAGCACGCAGGGTTGGGGGAACAAAAGGCTCTTAAAGGATCTGTGACTTCCATAATCAACTCAATAATGACACTTTAAAGGAGTTCAAGATGGACCAAGATCACCTCCTTTAGTCAGAAATTAAAAATTTCCAGAATGAGAAACTAAAAATAATTTCAAATCAACACAACTCTGCTCCAAACAGAATTGTTGAGCTTCCAGTTATAACCACTACTCCTGTTTTAGATAAAACCTATGCTGTGATAGCAAATAGATATGAAACAAAAATCTATTTTCACTGGTGCGTAATCTGTGGCATTGTTAATTGCACTTAGGACACAACACACAGAAAATTACATCTGATACAATCTTTCACACCTCCCCTAGAGAAAAACGATGGAGGGTGAGATCCCTCGGTTCTGTAGGACAAGGAGAAGACTGGAATAGCAGAGTTTAACTTGATGGGAATTCTTGCTCCTATTTGCATATTGGTTTCTAAAGTTCTTCTTTTCTAGGACTATAATTTTCCCTGTTTATTTTCAGCAGAAAGGCTTTCATTTCCTGATGCACATACACAACTAACAGATTAGAAACATTCCCTTTTAAAATCCCTCTTTACCCACTTCTTCTAAAACTGGAGAGAAAAGAAAAAAAAAAAAAAAGAACCCCCAAAACAAAACAAAGGAAAAAAACAAACCCTCCCCCGCAAGCCCCACACTACGCTGGCACGAACATAACCACAAGAAAGGCTGCAACTCAGTTCAGTGTTTAAGTGCCTACTTAGCATGTGCTTTGTTCCCCACTGCTGCCAGCCACACACAAACCCAGCACAATCCCAGTGGCCTTCCACGCATTTTAATGCAACAAACAACGCATTTAATAAAGAATGAAGAATGCACGGCGGTACCCACGCAGAGAGTGCTTGAATAGCACTCAGGAAAGAGCCTTAATTTGGCTTTCCTGGACTTGCTGGAGCTAACTTTTTCCCCAGAACACACCAAATCAATGTTAAAGAGATTCCCAATGCTTTGTTACGGTACACACACTCTGTGAGGAACATGGCTCTGAAGTTCAACACAGTCATTTATGGAAAGGGTTCCCACCCCCATCTTCCCCTTCCAAGAAACTGGACGTGTGAAGACAGACATTTCTTTGAGAGGAAGGATAAGGCAGAGGTTAATTTCATCTGCATGAGCCAGTATAGGATAAGCTTTTGGAAATACTGTCGAGCCACATTCTTAATGCCTGGCAAAGTGACTCACTCAGAGTCATCACAGGAAAGGAAGCTGAATAGAATCAAAAACGGAACAGGATGGGGGCTTAAACAGGAGAAAGAAGTGAGAGAAAGGAAACTGGATTGTTTAAAGTAGGCTGAGGTTACAAGTTCTAGAATGAGATTATTTTTAAAATAAATATATAAAATATATATACATAAAATATATATACGCATATATAAAAATACATGAATGTATGTGTGTATTTATTAAAAAAAGCTTCTTTCCATTTAAAGAGAGACTTGTATTTGTGGATTGCCTTCCAAAGCTGCCTGCTGAGGTATTTGTTTCTGTTTAAGGTGGCATTAACACGGTGTGGGAAATAAACAACAATCCCCTCTAGAAACCCACATATTTTTAAAGATCGCGTTCCCATTCCACACAATATGAAACTCTCCGAACATGGAGAGCCACACTCCTGCAAAAACCCACCACAATACAACACTAGTGCATCATTCCCTAAAGATACACTAAGCAATAAGCTAGATACTTTTATTTCTCCCATATCAAAAAAATTATCATTGACTTTTGCTGGAAATTCTGTGAGACACAGCAAAGTTTCTCTTCTCCAAACATTTTTACTGTGAAAGTTTGGATGATTAGCCACCTCACACATCAATTTCAGGTAAGTCAAACACAAACAGTTTGCAGACTGTCTCAATATGTAAGCCACTTGCAGAAGCATCTCCTTGACTTAGTCACAACTGAAAACGCATTACTTGTGCAAGACAGTGTCCACCAACTAAAATAATAATTTTGGTCCCCAAAGAAGATGATAAAAACATTTTTTTAACATCATCAAGGCAATATTGAACTGACTCACAGCTCTTCATGTTTCAGTCATGTCACCTGTGAGTACAAGTTCTGACTGTATAATCCCATACCAGTGACCGTCCTTTTTCACGTTCAAGGGAACACACACTTAAAGATGAATACACCCATTAAACCATACAACTAAAAAAACAAATTTCAGACTGAAGCAGCCATGCCTGGTCAAAAAATGATTCTGGAAAAATGTATTAGAATAAATACTTCTAAATTCTCTTAAAAAAAGCTTCTCTCTGTGTAATATTTTTTATTTAATCCCCAGAGTGACACCTGCTGGATTTCACTAACTGAAGCTAAAGGGCAGATTTTGCCACCCTACGGAATATTTCAGGAAAATAATTGCAAAAACGTGTCATTTTAGTAATAAAAGGCTGCGGAGTATGATACTTTCCCTCCATTTAGGGTACTAAATAAACACATAGATGCAACCACACAAGAAGGAAGTATAATGCCTTAAGGTCTTACTCATTTCTGAAAAGTAAATTTTAAAATTTCTGTCTAGGAAAGGCACAATATTTCATGACAAATTATATTAATTTCTGAAAATACTAATATGGAAAAAAATACTTTTGAATCCTAAAACAAATCAGTTCAGATATAACAACAATGTTCTCAGCACATCCTTTGTTTTATTTTAATGAAACTCTAAAACTCTACCAGAATTGTCAGTATTGGGATATCACAAAACCTATGAAAATTAATTGGCAAGATTTTACCACTGCAATGGGGGAGGAAAAGAGTAAGGAGAAAATCTAAATGGTAATTCAAAGAGTGATGCTTTATGCCCATATAAACATTCAAGGTTGTGCAGTTTTCAAGCTGAGAATATCAGAAAAGTTGGAAAACATAATGCAGTTTTTAGGAACATAAGATATTCAGCCTAAACACAGCTGATGGTAAACAACAGTGTATGAGATAGGTGTAGGTCCTTTGAACAAAGTAATCAAAAGAGAAAATTTACTAATTTCTTTGTTTGGCTCCTTGTTCATGGCATTACATGGGAAATCAAACTAGTATGGGCTTCATCAAACAAAATCATCACTAATTTCTGGGGGATGTTTTTTCAAACGTAGCATGCATGACCCAGACATAAATCCAGAAACACAACATTGTTTTATTTTCTAAAATCCAGTCAGAATGGTCACCTACAACTTAAAAATGGCCAGAACTGCCAGAAAAGGCTGGAGTGACACCTAGGATACACTAAAAGGTAACAGCCTCAGACACACATGCTAATTTACCACAAGAGTCTGATTTCTTTTCTTGAAGGGAGAATGTGGCTTCTCTCATGGAAAGTCTTTTTCGGTGCATTACAACGAGTTAAGTGCATTTCAAATGCATGTTTCCAAAGAAAAGCAACTCAAAATAAATCACTTTTGGACAGCATATTCTGCAGAAATGATTGAAAGTGTTTGCACAGAGCTAGGGCAGAAAAAGGATGACTTTGCTGGGAAAATGTAAACAGTATAAACAAACTTGGGAGACTGAAGCATGAGAGACAACTGTTAGAACAAAACTTTGAAAATGTGAAAGTTTAGCCTTTCAGTTCTGCCCACATTCTGAAATAGAACAAAATGTGTTGCTGAAGAGAAATGGTCAAATGTAACCCAATTTCATAAGATCTTCTATTGTACCACATTGGCTGTGGAATTCTCCATTAAGGTAACAAGTAAGAAAAAGGCTATTTTCTGCTGCTCTTTGTGCAAGCTTTTTACACTGAAAACATCAGAACTGCCACCACGAATACAAAAAGTAAAAATAATGGGTTGTGTCCCCATACAGAAAGCTTTCTCTGTTTTATTTAGACATTAGAAAGATGCAGCATTCAGATGCATTCAATTCAGAATATTAGCACGTGTGATTCCCAGTTTTCCAAACAAAGGATAAGGTCTAGGGTTAATTTACTTTGAAAGTTTCTTTATAGACCTATGTTTTCTTTTTAGTTGCTACATTGGCAATAATGGAAGTTAGCATGAAATGGACCTGCCTATGTTGTATATAGAAATAATATACTAAATGTTATTATATGTCCAATACACACAAACACAAATAAAAACACACCTATTTTGCTGCCTAGAAGTTACTTGTTTGCCAGCTCACATCTCTTTGGATAGTAGTAGGAATAATAGTATTCATTCCTTCCTCAACACAGCAGTACCAAGGATATAGTTAATTCCAGAGCTCTGACAATTGGCTACACCAAACACTTAAAATATTTCCCAGGGACAGAGCAGTTCCATGAGCAAGTAAAGACTGTTTTCAATAAGTGCAAAGCTTGGCTGAGGAAACTGCTGCACATGAAACTCAATGTCAGAGCTACCCAGGCTGGCAGAGCAGAGGTGGTCAGGGCACCAAGGTAAGGCAAATATTGTGTGTGTGCCACAGTAGTGGCAGCTGGTCAGAGGCACTGAAGTGATTTTGGTACCAAATCAAGAACATCATAAACACAATGGCAACAGATGGGAACAACTTCTTAAGGAGAAATCCTGCTTTGTGTAGACTTGGACGTCTGATGGGAGAAATTTCCTCAATGGCTGTAATAGATAGCTTATGTTCAACATTGACTATAGCAGTGACTAGCCATACCTCTTTTAAATATCACTGTATACATGTGATCATTAAAACCCTATCAATAGTGATAGTTTCTTCCAAATGACCATGGCCCAGTTGGAATTGCATGACTGCATGGACTTCTGTGCATCCAATCCTACCCAGCTCCTGCACGAGCCAGGAATGCTACTGGAGAAAGATGACTACCTCAAATGTACACAATACAGAAGCAAGTTAGTAATTATATGGGTGTCAAAGTAAATTTGTTAGTCTGCTTTCTTCCCTCGGTTTTGTTCTTAATTGTATCCTGGTCTAAAATCTGAACTGCAGTACCCAGGCAGCCCATGGAACAATCCTTTATTTCCAGAGTAAGCCCTTTCGCTGACACATGCAGAACTGCGTTTTCCAACTGGAGTGCTCAAAAATTACAGAAATTACCAAAACAACCCAGCTTCCAACAGAGAGCAGAACGTAAGTGCCTGGATGGGTGATCTATGTATAATTCCTTCAACAGCAAAATACCCATATTTAGGAATACCTTGCCTCTTGACAGTAGGCGGAAAAATTCCCACTGGCTCTCAGTGGGCCAGGATTTCAACAGTTGTGTTGTATCAAGAAAAGTCTGTTCAAAGGGACTACATCTCTTAATGCAGAGAAAGACTTCAACTGATCAGAAATTCAGGGTACAGTAACATTTGAAGTTGAAGGGACACGCATAAATCAATTCTTGAACCTGAAATATATTTTAGATATCCAGGTACTTAGTTTTGTCCTGTAAAAAGTGCAGTCACACTGTTCTCTATCAATGCCATGCCTCTCTTTGCTTAACCTGCAAACAAGGTGGATTCTGACATCCAACCTGCAAACACCCACATGCCTGGCACATCCTCTGTGGGCAGACACACGTCAACCTACACCACTTGCTTGCGAAGAACAAAAAATAAGAATCTAAATAATTTAGCTGGATACACTTCTAAAGACAGTTATTCCCACTGCACTGATCATTAAAACAACATAAGCACCTTTTCTGTGAAGTGCCACCTCCACTGACTTAGTGCCACCAACTGCCTTTCGTGTGGAAGATTTACAAAGTTGGATGAAGACTTTGGGATTGCTCCTATATGCAGTGAAATAGATGAGAGTTTAAGCAAACTAGAGAAGAAAATACTGTGCAAACACAGATAGCTATTTTTAATTAAGAATTTCAGACAGCAGCACAGCATGTGTACTTTAAATGAAAACACATCTGTTTTCAGGTGTGGTCTTACATTGATCTAAATCTAGAGTGTCTCATTCCAATGCACCCAAAAGACCTCAGATCCAGAGCACATCCCTAAACAGGTTTCAGCTGTTGGATGCATTATTAGTGCAAGGGAATGACAAGATCTCCAACAGGCACAGTAAGACTGGGAAGATTGCACTGGTGCAATTGTAAGAGCAGCGAAGTCCATCCCCAAGGTACCTGCCGTAAGTTTATTAAGGCAAAGAGAAAAAAAAAAAGCCCTCAGTTATCTCTATAACTATTTCATTCTCTTCCCTTATAAACCGCACGGATAACTAAAGGAGTCACTGCAGATCAAATCCAAGTGCAATTTATAGCCTAACAAGATTTATTTTCCTGGTTCTGTGGCTCCATTGCTTATACACACGAGCAAATGACTAGAATTACTACACAACAATCTCTGCACTGCAACCGCGTTTGTAAAACCAGAGGGTATCACATCTGTTTTGGAAAGCTTAAGGAGGGCACGACTTTTAACTGCCTATCAGCTGGTACTCTAAGGCACGGAACCGCACGCTTGCCACCGTTCAATAGTTTCTCGAGGAAAGGAAAAGTGGGCAATTAGCTGTCAATAAATCAGCTCGGTGTTTGCGGTTGAAAACCTCAAACAGTAACACGCCGGCACGCGTACAGGCTTCAAACCAACCCAACTTTTCCTCAAGCAAACAGAAAGCCCAAACAAAATAGCAGCTTTACCTTTTAAGTTGTGTAATTACAACACAAAACCTAATTATGAAACAACTCAAGTATGACCTCCTTCTGGTACAATAAGTTTAGAGAAGTAAGCAAACCTATACACCACTTTATCACCTAATTCAGCTTCTATTGAAAGAGCTGCAGTTGTATTGAATTAGCCTTAAGGACCCTTTTCAAGCCAATGAGCCTCTAATTCTCTCCAGATGCAAAGACAGAAATTTGGTTAACGTTAGATGTTTCAGGCAGAAAAGAACCACCCAAAGCGCCGATTTGGGCATTTTATCTCCTTTTCTATCAGTTTATCCCACCAAGCACGGACGATAACAACACCAGTTAGTAAAATCATCTCAACACCTCGCTCACTAAAAATAAACGGAGGTTTTCCCCGCAGCCTATCTGGGGGTGCAGATTCCGTATCCCACGCCGAGGTGAATGCCCGAGCAGGCACACACGCGTTACTACCGCAGCGCTCGAGGGGCACAGACCCGCCGCCCGCGGGCGAAACAATGAAATAAATGCACTCACCGCGCTGAGCTCCTACGAGAACGCGTTCAGATAAAGCTGTGGGGAGCTGTCTCCGCTCAGTCCCTCCGCGGCCAGAGCGCGGTGCCCGGCTGGGTGTAATCCAGAGCCCGAGGCTGGCGGCTCTCCCGGCGGGGCAGCGCTGCTGCGGGAGCGCCGGGAGCGTGTCCGATGGCAGCGCGGAGCGGCGGCAGCAGCGAAACATCAGAGCTTCCTGTTACATCACCCGACCCCGCCTGCGGCCGGCGTTAAGTTGCTTTTCTCTCCCGAATGGCATGTCCCGGGGAAGCGGGGCTGCCGTGGCGCTGGAGCGGGGAGCTGGCCGAGCCCCGGCGCTGCCATCTGCACCCGGCCCCGGGCCGGCTCCGCTCGCCCGCCGCAACTCACAGCCGCGCTCGGAAACCGCTCGCACAACGCTCACTGCTCTGCTGGTGAGGAGGAGACCACGGGACCTGTCCTTTCACGTATCGAGCCAGGGGGATTCGTCCTCCTCTTCCAGCTAGACCCGTAGAAACAGATTAGTTTGGACCTTTAGTCAGAGACAACACACGAGAGCTGCATTCCCCCTCAGTCTGCCCGACCTGACCCACCTCTGCCAGGGGCTGCCTGACACCCCATACCGTAAGGGCTGAAAAGCTCCACACAGAAATACCTTCATTCCTCAGATGTAAAGCAGCCGCCAAGGTCAGAGTCAAATTTTCAGTTTCAAGCGGGTGCATCATTTACAGTGCCACTTTGTTTTGTACCCAAGGAAAAAAATCATATTTAAATAAGTCTTTGAAGTATCAAGGGTAGAAAAAAAAGCAACAGGAATATGATTATTGCTGATCTCTGTGCTATATTTTTCTAAACACTGTTGATTTGAAAGCACATGTATGAATGGTTTGAAAACTGCCATGACTGAGGACGAAACAAAATTAATAACAGTCTTTCAACTAGCTTCAAAGAACAATGCTCCAGAAACTAAATATGTTTCTTTGAAGCCATTTGTCACTTGTTTTTATACAATCAGTTCCCAGTACTATGGACAGAATTTGTGCCCTCTAAATCAGTAACCAGTTACTGCATGCAAAGGACAACAAATGAACAAATGGGAAGTTCATGGAGCATCAAACTCAAATTATATGAACACCTGTAGCACCAGTACTCCTAAGGGAGCACCACAAGAACCTACCAAAAGCCACATCGTCACAAGGACTTACCAAAATTATACCACTGAATTTGGTCATAAAACAACATAAAATATTTTGCTTGTTTCTCGCTACCTGTCACTTACTCACTTTTTTTTTTTTTTTTTTTTTTTTTTTTTTTTTTTTTTTTTTTCCAGCAGAATAATTTGTGGAATACACCATGAACTGGATCAAGGAATTAATCTGGGCACTGAAAACATTTTCCTCACGAAGAAAAACAGCAAGAAACACAAAGCTAAGGTGGGAAAACCCCCATAAAAAAACCCAAAAACTTCAAAGAAAACCCAGCCCCAATCCAGGGTCAGGAAAAATTGGAAGAAGGAAAAGAGGACCAGGAATACTTTAAATCCAAATAGTCCATAGACAATACAATTTGTGAAATCCCACTCCAGGGTTACCAAAAAAGGTGGCTTGGATACTCATTTAGCATATGTGAGAGTTGATGCTTCTAGGATCTCATATCAACAGGAGACTGTTTGGGTTTTATAATCAGTGAAGAACTAACGACTGGCACTCTAAACCTCTAGGCAATGTAAACAAATATAAGCTAAGGATTAACTGTGATTCTTAACAGTGATGGAAATTAACTTCTCTAAAATACATGGTGTCATCTCAGGTACAGGAATTTCGTCAGGAGAGAGCCTGCTAGCATTGCTTCAGACCAATTAGGTCTAGATTGTAGATTGCAACAGGATACATTACACACTCTAACTTAGAGAATGAACTGCGTATTCCAGGCAAGCACACATCTCCAAGACAGACATTACACTGGCCATGTTTGATTTGGCTTGTCAAAATCAGTGGAGTTTTGTGGGGGCTTTTTTGTTTGTGTGTGTGTGTGGGGGGGGGGGGGGGGGTGTTGTCTGTTTGTTTGGTTTTTGGTGTGGTTTTCTTTTTTTTTTTTTTTTCCCTCACTTGGTTGGTTGCTCTGGGAGGTTTTTGGGGTTTATTATTACAAAGTTTTATATTCCACTGATCTATGTAACATTAAAACTGACTTACTGCTGCCCTACAGATACCCGAGCCCCCTCAGGTGGTGCAGTTCACACTCCTGAGGGCGGTGGCCCCCTGGCACTGCTGCATCTCCCCGTGCCATGGCTGCGAGCCCGACAGCGAAAGAGAGCAGTTCAAGGGGACGCAAATGTACAAACCTACCTGCACTGGGACCAAAGAAGGCTAAAAAGAGAGAAAAGAGGGTAAATTTAGTGAATTCGCCCTTTTCCAACACAGCGATCCCGCCCGGCGCTCGCCGCGCCGCTGGCGCCCTCTGGCGGCCGCCCGGGGCATAAACGCAGGCGCGGGAGCGGCTCACGAGGATTTATCGCCTTAATTAATTCAGGAATTAATTACCCTGTGTGAACACGCGCACAGCTCTGCTTTACCTGAACCTCCCTCTTTCCTTGGAGACACCACTGAAAAAAACCGGTCAGAAAACGGAACCCTTTGGTCCCCTTCACTAAGTTTGAGAAGGTAAAAGCTAGAAAGATGAAGATTTGCTCAAAATGTAAATAAAAAACTATCAGCTTTGAGAGAGTAAATTGATTGGAGATGCAGGGAGAAATGCTGGCTCAAGTGAACGGGAAATAAAACTAAAGCAGGGGGTAGAAAATAAAAAGGAGAAAAAGGAGGGCATACCAGTAAAAATGTGAGGAGAAAATGAACAAAAGGAAACTGAATTATTTCTCAAAAACATTTTGTTTCGTAATTTGAGTGGATTAAGGGCACATACAAAGTCATTGCAGGTCTAGTGATATATGGAAACTCATCAAACCTCTGTAAAATTGCTTCAGCTTGTTGGCTGTTATTATACAGCATGGGAGAAATTTCACAGCACCCTGCATTTCCCCTCCAAAGCAACTGCAGCAAATTCTGGAATGAGAGGACTGGATGAATGGACTCCAGTCAAGTGGAAGTGTACAGTCACTGTAACACCTTAGCACAGGCTTCATGTTCTAACTGCTTCACCTTTCTTTTCCTGTGTTGTGCCTCAATTATCCCCCTGCTACCTTCATCCTTTAAGGGGTCTTTGGGAAATGCGTAGGTCTTCTTTCTTATTCTTGGATTTGATTGTTTGTCAGCTATGGGAAGTACAGGAGCAAAAAGAATTGAATGAAGCAGAAGAGAACAAAAGAAATTTCTTGTTATGTTGAAGATCATATCACATTGCAGTTTGGATTTTTTATGGGAAAAAATAACTCTATGTACTGTAGAGCTAAACAAAACCAAAACCAGCTGGACAGCTGGTGTGGTGGCCAACCTGAGTGCACACACAGCTGAGAGGAGCCTGCACTGTCAGATCAAATCTTGATTGTAATCAAGTTTTTACAGTCTGTGACGTTGCAGTCTTGATTCTCACTGCACTAACTAACAAGCCTGACAGATGAATCACTATGAAATGTTTTCTTAGTCAATTGAAACAGAGGTACTCTTGAGATGCTCATGGGGCAAATTTTCTCTTCTGTCTCAACAATGACACAAGAGAGCCCTCACTGGATCACTTAATTACCATTATTACAAAATGTACTACAGCAGCACAAGAAGTTTCTTCAGTACAATGTAAGTGGGGTAGGAGAGGATGGGAGAGTACCTGTCAGTCCTATCCCAGTTACAGCAGTCCTGCAGGAGTCTGCACAGTCCTGGGAGCAACTGATCCCTCTCAGGGAGGAGACCCTGTTAGTTTGCAGCAAAGCTCAGCAAGAAGGAAGCTTATAAGAATGGAGAGCAGCCACACAGCCAGGGTTCTGCTGGGACAGAAAGGAGAATTTTTTTTTTCCTAGATTATTTTCCCATGTGAGTTTTGTAGGTGTTGAATCCAGGCAGCCAGGGACAAGTTGCTGGAACAAGAGAGAGCCTGAAGGAGAGACACTATCATGAAATGGACAAGAATCCCAAGACAATCTGCATACAAATCCATCTTTTCTTTCCTATCCTTCTATATCTATTGTCTCATTTCAAAACATTCTGTTTTAGGAAGTTCATCATTATTCTAGCTTGTAATCTAATCAATCTTACAAAATCCCTTTCAGTGTTCTTGGTGGGATGGCTTAATGAGTTTCATGGTCTTTTACATGAAAGCCCTAGATGTTTTAGTTTAATGCAGTCATTTCAGCTCTCCCTTTGAGGTACATCATCTAATCTAGCAATTATATAAGTTTTAATACTGGCAGCTCATGGGAAACTTTTAAGACTAAGAATGGGAGATCAGATATTTTTACTGGCTTGACCAGTAAAATGCAGACAAGGGAAGGTGCAGACATTTGTGCCTTCACCTGCATCCCTAGCCAGGCAGACACAATCAGGGTAACCACAGGACAAGTGCAAATCCTGACCCTTCCACCCCAAGTGTGCCTAAAGCCACTTGCCTTGGGGAGGCCACACGAGCTGCTGCACTCAGGCAGGTGACATGGGACAAGTGGAAAGGTCTGGGAGCAGTTTAAACCATGGGTTCTCCACTTATCTGCAAAGACAGATTCCAGCTAGTCCAAATATTTACCCTACTGCTCTGCTCCTGTGCAGTGCAACCCACACCTACAGACTCCACTCCTGGTGCATGAAGAACAGAAAAACCTGGAGAGAAAGGGCAAAGCGGTGAACCAGAACAGGAAGATACTAAAGTGATAACAAGTGATGGTGCCTTAAGTTTTAGCTTCCATGTTTCTCAGATTTCTGTGCTGCCTAGGGGTGCAGTTCTGAGCTTCATAGTAAGGGTTAGTCAGCTCTCTTCACAGAGTAGGGAGACTAAACAAATCCTTTTCCTGCTGAAGACCAAGGACAACTTTCAGGCCCAAAAGCATCAACAACAGTGGACTGAAGGGAGAAACAAGAAGGATGGGACTCCATAACCTGAAGCTGTAACTGGACAATTAAACCCCAATATGCAAATGGACCAAAACTTATAAAATGTGAGACCTCGTGACCGGTTGGCCATTTTGTGACCATTTTACGCCCACCTTGGGTGTAGCCCTGGCCAGGCCCTGTCCTGCCCAAGGTGTACCCTAAAGGCCTTTCAATAAATACCTACTTTATTCTCTAGCTCTGTCCAGTCTCTGTTCCAGGTCAGCCTTCCCAAGGCACCAGTGATGAACCAAGGACAGGAAGATATCAAATTGAAACTGAAACCAGGAGACAAAATGTGCCAAATTAATTCTATGCACAGCAGTCTGTGGAGTTTATACGTTTCCTGGCACAACTGCACTTGTCTGATTTATGTGGTTTTTGCAGTGGTAGTCTGTGGTGCTCATACATTTTACATGACATGGCTCTACAGAAGTGCTCTCTGGTGTACACTCCTGTTCCTTGAGAATCTTTCCAACCAGACTTAATGCATCCTAGATTGAAAGAGTCATGAAAGGACCTAAGCACCAGAAGAGGGATTCGGATAAAATTTCAGTAAAATAAAAAAATCTGATTTTACTTATCCCCTCATTCTGGTATTCAGAATGCAAAATTTTTTACATTTTCAGCTTAGCCTTGAGTCTAGATCAGCAACAAGGCTAAAAGTCAATGGTCCCAACACATGCATTTTTAAATCTTTCCAAAAAATTTGCCACACTGCTTCCTTCATACCTTTGCAGTTTAAACACTCCCTTTATGAATTTTGGTAGGTTAATTCTGATCTCATATTCATTTTACAGTACTGTAATTATATGCACTTTAATGGAGTTAAGTCTAGGCCTGCATAACCTAAAATAAATCTCATTAAAACAAATCCAGTGTCTATTTCCTTTTTATAGCAATACACCTATCTTTTAATCAATGGTTGAAACAATCATGCTTGATAGTGATTATTCTTTCACAAGTATTATGCTCTTTTTTTGTACAAAAATAGAATTCAAAAAGGATATTGGGGTAAGAAATTCAATTTGAATCTTCTCTGCATTTTAGCCATTCACTCACACTGTTGTTCTGCTGCAGCTCTGACAATTATATACAGCCAAACTGCAATTTAAAAGCCTTTAGCAAAGTAAAAGGTAATGTTTATTAACATGACTGAGGAATACATAATAAAAATATAAGCAGCTTAGTAATATATAATCAAAATAATCAGTACAGTAAATATATTTTAATGGTGTACACTGAAGGTTTTCATTCACAGGTGAAGAGCAGTTTACATCACATTTCCATAAAAATCAAAGTTGCATTGTTTCAGGGATGATTTCCACGCCCACAGCCTTTACTGGCTGTTTCTTTCTTTTTTTCTTGATTTTTATTAATCTTCTTTCACCCTTTTTCTTATTGAATCCTAAAGGTAAAATTAACAAAGTAAGATTAGAAGACATTGAATATTATCAGAAATCAGAGGCAAGGCTTGTTTCAATAAATATTAAAAAATAGAAAAAAAAAACCATTGTCTTACCTAAAGTCTTCATATGCCTGACCAATGCCAAGTTGTCTTATTGCTGTTCTTTTACACTGGACTTACTGTCCCTCCTTCTCTCTCTAGCTCTGTATCTCCCGATTTCCAGTTTCACTTTTCTCAGCCTTTCAACTATTACATTCCATCAGGCCAATCCTTACTACCAAGAGTGGCAAGAGAATGTTTTGACCCACACAATATTTACCTCTTCACGATAGCCGGGGGCAGTATCACTTCCCATACCTTTCTTGCAGATCCTCAAACACGACTTTCTGGAGATGAAATTATTCTCATTCCCACCACAGCCGCTGTAGCTAAACGGGCGACACCTCCCAGTCGAGTAGTTGTAGAAAAATCTCAATTCTTTGGCTCTGCAAAGTCCTCTGTCCATTGGGGTCATGCACAAAGAAGGGATAGGGGGTGGTTCTGGAAATACCAAGAAAAACAAGGTGAGACAACACTGCAGAGTTTCAGTTTTATGTCAATATTATTTGACATTTTTGCTGGTAAATTTAAGTCTGTTCTTCTGAAAATGCAAGACATGAGCATCTTTTTATTATTAAAAAACAAACAAAAGAAAAAACAGCAACAATAACCCACAGTAAAATGTGATTCTGTCTTTGCATTGCCAGCAAAAGCTTAACTGAAAGCTATACCTTTACCTGTGTTGTTAGTGAAAAAATTGCCATTTCTGCCATAGGAGAGAGAATGCAGATTCATTTTGAGGTGTTTCAAGTGAAACATTTGTAGAAAGGTAAAACAAATTAAATGTTAAGCTTTAAAAGTAGGGTAAGTATTTCTAATAATTAATGGAGCAAATCATTACTAGACATTCTGAGATCAAGGAGAAGGTAGAAGTACCCAGCACGTCCAATGTAAGATTCAATACCTCAGTGCTGAGTTTGTTGAGTGACTACAGAAAACTTGATGCAAGTAGCAGGGTCTGTCAGCAACCATTGAGCAGTTATGAAGAAATAGCTTGTAACTTGCAGAATAAAAAAGTACTGAATGTGAAGAAAGAGTGAACAAATTAATGGAGATGCTGGTGTGTTTGTGCTGCTGGCAGGATTTTACCATTCCAAGGAGAGGCTGGTGGTTTGTTCCTTCAGGGCTGCTGCAAATGAGAACTGAAACACTGGAGGATGAACCTGAGGTAGCCAAAGGACCTGGGCACTGGAACAAGTTCAAGAAGCAACTCCATGCCAGAATTCCCAAACCTAGAAGAACTCCATGATCCACCACCCCAAAGTGACTAATATACAAAAACGGAAACTGATAAAATTGCTGCACAGGCTGCAAGAAGCTGAATAGGAGCCATTATATCATCAGTAATGTGGGACTCAAAAGAGCACCATTTTTTCCTCAGGAAGCAGCAGAACTGAGGGAGCTGGGTGCACAAATGAAAATGTGAAGCCAGTCAGATGGAACTCTTGAAGATACAAAGCCATACAGCAGGGGCTCAGTGGAAAAACAAAGTAAAAATTTGAGGGAATCACTGGGGTTACAGCAAAGATGAAGTGGTCACAAAAGTGGGAAGCAGTTGAGTTGCTGAAAGCAAGAAGTTGTGCATTAAACCTGGGCTATTCAGGAGGCTGACAAAATATTCAAAAAAAAAAAAGTGCTACATCTTAGGTGTCTTACACAAGATACAGCTGCTAAAAAAAAGGTTCATCTGAAATGTACGATAGCTGAACTGGTGTGGTGAAAAAGTATGAAAAATTGCTGGGAAAGGAATAGAATGGTGTGTTAGCAACATCATACTATTTAAAAAATCCTGAAATTCAAAAACTGAGTCATGAGTTGCTTTTTTGAGATAGACTAAGTTAGTTTCAAGTTATAAAATGAGAACCTCTTCACTTCTTTTCAAAATTGTGGCATTATTGGAAGACTGAGTTTCACTCTGGGTCCAGAGTGGAAGTCCACAATGTGATAAAATCTATGTTAAACCTACTGTTTTTTTATAATGAAGATGGTAGTTAAAATAACTAAGGCAATGCTTTTGGTAGTGCTCTGACAACTCTTGAGCCTGGAAATAATTTCATCTCTCTCTAGCTGGAGAGGATGTTAGTTTTCAAAGTGTATGTTCAGCATAGTTTACCTGTTTTAACCTGCTAATTTCTGAACCTACAAAGAGCAGAGCAGAAAGGCTTGCCAGTGAGCAAAGGGCCAAACAGCACAGGCTTGTTAATTATATCAGAGAATTCAAATATACACTTTGTAATGCAAATTACTTATCTGTCATGTAGAATTCTCCAGTGAGTCCACAGTCCCCTCATGAAGGAGTTCTCACAATGACTGCAAGAGTTGGGGGAACCATGGAGCCAGCGATGAGGCAAACAAGGACAGTGCACCAGAGGGCGAGCCAGGTCCTAATTCAGAATCCCTCATATTCTTCCCAAAAATGATGTTATTCCCTGCCTCTATCATTGTTAGACAAATGCCCCAAATGCAAAACATTGTTCCTTGTTTATCTTCAAAATATCTGCATGTTCTTCACTCACAGAAGCAACCAGCCCATGAAGAAAACCTCTTAATTTTGCCACCTAGAGCCATTTTTTCCAACAAAACAGTATTTTAAAATAAAAACTAAATAACTTATAATTTACTCTCTGCTGAAGATCATAAAAACTATGAATTAATTTGAATGTACTGATCACTAAAAGACTTGACTTCAGGTAAGCATAAAACATTCCCTGTGTCGTGCTTAGCATGTCTATTGGCAGGATAATCTTAAAGCCTGTGAGGCAGTGTGTAAACAATGTCACTAGAACATTCCAGCAGGTGGGTTGTCTCTGCTCAGCTCCAGTTCCTAGTGCTGCATTTATGGATGTGATGGAACAGCAAGTTGAGCTATTATGCCTATTCTTGAGTTTCTCTCCCAAGTGTTTCCATTTTACAACCCCATTTTTCTGAGAGTGGTTGAAAAGCTTTTTCTCTTGCTTTTTCTATGAAGAAAAAAAGGAAATGAAAGAAGCAAAAGTCCCACAAGCCACAAAACCACATAAAAAAGAAGAGGTACACACTGTATGGTTTAAGATTCAATTCCTATAATACAGTCCTTTCTTGAATCCCATCCCCCCCTGAGGTATGATGATAATTTCAGAATCTCTGAAAAATGCACATCCAGGTACTGACTCACATTTATCCGAAATAACCCCAACTCTGCATTGCAACAATAATCCTTATCCCTCAGGCTTTGCAGGTGTTGTGTGAAAATGGACTGCTAATTAATCACACTACAAAACAAGTTTGAATTTATCTTGGGAGGAAAGGGAATGCAGTGAGCTCTATTTCTCACCATACACAAGTGTGTGACATTCATGAAGCTTCAGGTTTATTGCCAGATTTTTGATACATGCAGACTTCAGCACCTCATTTCTGATTGCAGCAAAGCAAAAATAAAAGAATCTTCAAGTGGACAGGCTATTACAAAAATAACAAGTCATCTGCACTTGACAGTACTCTGTAGTTATAAATTGGTGCAGATCCATTAAAGCAAATAGAACTGTGCCAATTTATATCCGCAAAAGATGACCCTGAGTCTGTATTGACAGGACCTGCATTCGTGCTATTCCACATTAGCTGAGCTGAAAATTGGCTTTTGATCCTGTCTCCCACTTAAATCTCACAAATCAAACGTAGGTATAGCGCTCGCAATTTACCATAGATCACGTAAAATGAAAGCTTTGATTCTTAGCCTCTCTTTTTCTTAGTTTGCACAGAATAAAAGTTATTGTAGATGTTTCATCAGAGTGAGACCAGAACAATCTTCCATCTCTGCAGAAAGTTCATTGCTGAGAGCACTAGAAACTTCATATCCGTATCCATAGTTTGCTTTAATTGGTCGTAGAGAGTTTAATCTTCTGAAGATCAACAACTATGTTGTAAATCTAATAACCTTATGCTGTTTTAGAGTTACACATACCAAAACCACGTTTTCTTAAAATCAGCATGTCAGTTGCGAAGTGAGGTATTCTGTAAGAGACAACTCCTTGGATTTTTTTTTCATGTTTTAATGTAAATTAACTAAATTATATTCAATTTTTTAAATAGTCTTTGAAAAAGATACATAGCCAGGCCAATATACATACAAAATAGATATTACAGTGGCAGATCAGCCACACTGCCTGTGCTTGAGAAGATGGACATCAGCCACTCCATCCCAAACACTTCAACCTGATCCTCACCTCATATGTGAAGTTAAATTCTTGTCCCTCACAAAAGGCAACAGACAGTTGCCCTGCACATTTATGTGACATATCTCTACCTTGCAATTTCACTGTATAGCTGTACCTCTGGAAACAGGAGACAATGTTCTCCACATCTCTGTGGAGAAATCAGCTCTCAGCTTTGGCCTTCCTCTCTAGGGGGGTTGCACAAAAGCACATGATTTTAGCCCATTCCAGCAGCCTGAAAGGTACAAGCTGATAAACAGAACAGGAGCAGGAGGCTGCATGAGGCAGACAAGTGCAAGACAAAGATCAAACCATAAGGAAGAACCTGTTGGGTCTTCAGACTTTCCACTGACATTCCCTGGTCCTTCCACGGCTGTGCTTCTCGTCCAACCCATTCTGCTACACTGACTCTTTGTTCCATCAGTCTTCAATTCTCTTTCTCTTACCCTCACCTCTCACTCTCAAAGTCTGCTGTGCAGGAAAATCCCCTATTGCTGACACAATCAAACCCCCTTCCATTTCCTCTGAGAAAACAGTGAATTGTGCTCCTTTCCTGGTATAGGTTAGCTGTTTGGAGGATTCAGGCATTCATACTATGACTAAAAACCTTCAGGGAATGGGCATGCCCTTAATGCCACTAGACTTGTTAGCAGACCTGATGTAATTCAAATAGTTTTCAGTAAAACAGGTTGCCAAAAGCTTTACTGTTTTATATTCATTCATGTAAATACAGAGTGCATTGATGCTTTGCATGTGGTAAACAAACAACACAACTGTACAGAAACCTACATTAAAACAGCAGTGCAGGTGGATTGCAGTGTAGGCAAAAAATAGAATGCAACACACATTCATGCTTTATTAGACACTCCATTCTAAGCAAAGAGCACAGGAATGCCACCTACACACCTGTTATCTTACAGAACATATAAAAAGCAAAAACCTTAGTGAGTCTCTACGTCATCACTCAGTCCTCAAAAGTACAAGCAAGTGCAAATGCAAAAAAACAACATAAATACTTGGTGAGAATGCTCAGGCTCTTTCCAACTGTTTGTTTCTTCCTCTTGCACAACTGTGGATCATAAAAATGACATGCCTCAAATTCAATCACCCTGTACAGTGTGAGCAAGCATGAGCCTACAGTGGACAGCGTCCAGCTGCTGATACTGTTAAAACCTCAGGAAAGGGCCAGAGTCCCATCTGCGTTATAATACATAATGCAAAAATACCTTGGAGCAACATTTTAAAGTAATTCATACTCACTGTGATTATACTTAACCCAAAACTGAGTGTAATATGGTCACAGTGAAAATAGAAACAGTATGGTATTAAATATATTATACTATGCTGTATTCTAAAACCCAAATGTTGTTCTTTTTTAATGGGTAAAAGGAATTTAAATCACTTGCCTATTTCCTCACAGAAATATTAATTTTCACTGAAAGAATTATGCATCACTGCTTTTACTCTTTGTGTTAATCAGGTCTTTAGGAAGTGCACACCTTTTAAAGAGAGTGATCAGTCTGCCACATCCTGATATTTATGAAAGATCTGTAAGTTGTGACACATTCCTTTGCTTTGACTTTCTTGGCTTATCAAATCCTTTAGCAAAAATGAAAACCCATTCTTTAGATTGTGGCATGTCAGAAAATGGGTTGAAATGGAAATGCAATCCGTATAAAAGCCTAAGAGCTAAGAACTGCAAAAGCCAATTTCTTACCAAAAAAAATGGGGAACTGGTTAGGCTCCTCCTTTGGGGAACTACTGTTCAAAGTGTTGGACTTCTCATTTGGAGCAGCTGGCAACAAATTAACTAAAAGAAAAAATAGACTTGGTATGAAATAGACAGCAATGGGATGTGTAGACACATCCAAGCTCTGACACCCAGGTGTGACTGGTACCCTGTTGGCCCTGCTCAAATCCACTGCTGAGGCCAGTTGCCAAGCAACATCTCTCAGGTTGCTGAAACAACCTTGCAATGGGTTCCCTTTTCTTCCTTAATTTTACTGATGTAAAATTTAGATCATACAGAGTCTGATAAGGTTATTTTTATATTACCAGCAGACATTGTAATGCCTGCAACTGTAAGCCTGTTTCAAAATATGTATTGCTGGCAAGAAAGAAGCTCTGAAGCTACTTTTAATTTTAATGACTTCCCTGGGTGCAGGTATTTCCAGTGACATATGTCTTCAAATAAATTGGAAAAAACAGTAGACAAACCAAAGAGCATCAAAGGGTTGACTATAAACAGCAAAAGCAAATTCTTACCAAAAATCTCAGGAGACTGGGTGGGTTCTTTTGCTGGGGAACTGCTGTTCACACTGTTGGGATGCTCTTCTGCTGGGGAACTGCTGTTCACACTGTTGGGATGCTCTTCAGCTGTAACAGTTGGCAATAAATTTGCTAAATTAAAAACAGAAAAACCAAAAGTCAAGGGAAGTGAAAACCGTTAAGAAAAAACAAACAAAAATTGGCATCAATGATGCAATATCTCAAAAGCTTTGATCTATTTAGACCATGGCAATAGCCCCTAACCCTCTCTTCTTGGGTGTTCATGCAAATTTACATGAAAGTGTTATTTTACAGTACAGTCATGAAAAATAATTATCTGCAGCTTTTAGTCCAGAAGGTAAAAGTGGAATCACAGCCCAGGAAGAAATGCTTCAGCAAAAGTAGGGAAAATGCACATGGCTCTATATTTATAATAATAAAAAAAATCTTTAAAAAGAAGCATAGTGAGTCTTTTATTCTTTAAGTGTGAATAAGCTCAAGTTCCCTTTGCCAAAGTGATAGCTTATGAAACAGTGCTGGAAAAAGGCCACTACAGACAAGCAAGATAAAAAGGTCTGGAGGCTCTGGATGGAAAAATGTATTCGCCTGATGAATAAAATGGAGCCCTTGGTGAAGGGAGAGGAGTTCTGAAGGTTACTGTGTCCTGATGTAGAGCAATTCCTTGGAACCAGCAGGACAAGGAGCAAATGACTGCTCTGTGGTCAGTCTGAATGGCTTTTATAGCCTAAGCTGCACAGCCACATCATTCCCAAGGGACACACAAGTGTTCCATGAATCTCTGGTGCGGAGCTAGCAATACACAGTAAGTTAGAAATTCCTATATGGGCACCTCTTGTCATTACCAGACTTGGTTTGAAAGGAGTGTATGCAGACCTATGGATTAAAAACACACACTAGTGTTTTATGGCATTATAAAGCCAAACAGATGGCAGATTTTAGGTTTGCTGTCATGAGAAAAGTGAAAAATGTAGGAGTCCTGTAATATTCCTTAAATAGTACCTACCAATTTTTTTACTTCATACTTTACATTTGGTATTTCTTATTTAAAAATATGCATAATTATTGTAAATTTCATATCTAAATTATTACCATGCCAGGGCACCCTAAATTGCCTTTTTTCCATGCAAAATACCTTCAAAACACACCATTTTTTTATACAAGAGTATAACTAAGAGTGATTAAAACCATCAACTTACAGTTGTCTTGGCAGGTAGTCTGGCACTCCTCCAAACTCCTGAAGTTGTTCTGGTTTCCTAGGCACCCACCATACTTGAATGCTTCACACAGTTTTGTCTCTTTGTTGTAGAAGTACCTGGTGAAATAACCTCGGCAGACCCCCGGCTCTTGGGCATGGAAGCAGAAGTCAGGCTTTCCTAGAAACAATGCTAAATGATGAACAGGGTGGGTGAAGAAAAAAACCACTCAAATGCATCCCAAGGCAACAACAGAACTGGAGGAAGTTTACAAAATAAACCTGAGACTTTGGGCTAAAGGCCAACTATAAAATAACTTCTGCTTTATTGTGCTGCTTTTGTTCTATATTTAACACTGCAATACAACACTGGAACATTGTAGGGGTATTTATTGCTCTGTTCAAGTAGCCACTAAATTACATCTTGAAAAATGTCAACTTATGAGTCCTTTTAAGTTCCAAAACGTTGATGCTCTAAGTTGAAAATTGGTTTTTATTCTGATTTAAAAGGCCTGAACCTCAGCTGGATCACTTGCACCTAAGCACACATCCTTGTTATTTATGTTTCAGTCAATGTTAATGTGCATTATACACCAAGCAATGTTCAAATAGAAGGAAAAAGGAAGGAGGTTTAAAGTACAACAGAAAAAAAATCTAGCAGTGCAGTTTATCCTTATAAAAGGATACTGGAACCAGGGAGACAGAGCAGCTGTTCTACAATATTTCAATTCCAGTTCTGAGTTTGTAATCAGTAACTACAATATCAACCAAAGAAAAGTTAACAAATGAATATTGCATAATTTGACTGAATATCATGGCATGATATCACATCCTCTGGCAGGGAAGAAAAACACAGAGCCATATGACAATCCCCAAAAGTCAACTCCTCACCATATTCAGTTTTTTCTGAAAATAGTATGCTTAAAATCATGGTAATAATAATGAAATATATGTGAAGGAATTCTCAGATTCTTACTAATAGATATTTTGAAATGTGATTCTTGTCTGAGCTGACTTGCCAAGAAAAGTCTATTTAACCATCATATAGGAAAATCCTATCAGGTGTCACACATAAAGGCATTGCTTTGCTGTGAAAATTCACAAAATATTGAGACTAAAACGGTGCCCAGTGGGCAGTTTTTTAAAAAATGGATGTAGAACAATTAGTTTGAAGTTCCTAACATTTAAAAGTAGATAATCAACTTGCAAAGAAGTTAATCCTATTACACCTATTTTAGGTGGGTATATATTCAAATTCATTGCTAGTGATGCACGTGTTGAATTTATATAAAATATTATAACAGCTAATAAGTAGTGCTTTTCTAAGAATTAATTGGCAATATATTGCATTTCAATTTTTATAATACTTCATGAACAGCAAAAAATAATTTTCAGAGATCACATGCAAAGTTAAATCACTAAAATATTCTTGAATAAAGCAACCAAATCAACTGTTTTCAGCATTCCTGAATAAACTAATTTTGATTCTTTATTACAAATTCCATTCTCTGCCAGTAAGTGTGATCCACAGTTCATGTGTTTCACCTCTCTTACTATGCAAAGGCAGCACCTGTTGATGTGCACAGATTTAGAAAGTTAAGCTCACACAGAGCAAGAAATATGAGAAATATGTGCAAGGCACATTTCCAGCTGAAAACAGAGGTGAGACAGGTGAATAGATGGGGAGCAGCAAGACTCCCAGAAGTATCTGTTCCATCTGCTAGGAGATCACAGACAACAGGAGCTACAGAAAAAAATTCTCTCATCAAACATTGCACAATACTGTGAAATAACACAGAGATTATTAGATAGATATTAACAGAAAAAGGAAGGCAGATAAAAATAAGAATATGCAAAGTAGACTACAGGATTATGGCTGGTTCTTAAAAACAGATGTCCTTAATTTAGAGTATTCTTATATTAAAATGGTTCTTGAAAATGAAATTCAGGCCAAATTAGTTGAGCTCACAGCTAACCTTTATAGCCACTTTTGGAGAGTATATGCAGGGAATATAATCTTAACCATACTAACCAGTAGAGTACTTGTAAATGCCACATCTTTCTCTAGGGACTTGATATTCAAGACTTCATTAGTGGAATCTACAGTACATGTGCAATAATGCTGATGATAGCCATGAGCTCAATTTCACAGGATGTGTTCTGGTTTGTCATTAAAAGCAGGGAACTAGGGTCAGCCTTAAAGGAAGTAGTGCCAAAATCTGTGGCATCTGTGTAAAATCAACCTTCCACAGTATAATCACAAATTTTAAAACACATTAAGAATAGAAAAGAGAGTAGAAAGCAGGCAAAGAAAACCATAATCTCATATGAAAATATTGCAAATACCATTCTGTAAAGGTAGGTGGTTTGATTATAAACTATTTCAAAATGTATGTGCAAACATTTGCATTTCTGCAAGCTGCTAAATGCACACACGCTCAGGAGGTCCTGAGAGGAAGAAGAGATGAAGGAGAGTAATCAGAAAAAGAGGAGCTGACTTGTGAAAAAGTGTACTCAGGTCTGGGTTTGTGGATCTCTGGCTGCCTGCCATAGGCCCCATCCAGGTCAGTCTCCAATGTGCAAAGGGGAAGGGCAAAGTAAGTCTTCACAAGCTCTACTCTGAGTGTCAAACTGAAATATCCTTGTCAGGAACACCAGTTTTATCAACAGACTAACAGTGTTTCAGTAAGGGACTCTCAATACTTTAGCACTGGCTACTTTGGAAGTCTGGGGTATCAGGAATTTAAAGCTCTGTTAAAAGTCTGCCCCTTCAGGAATGGGAAACTTGCTCCCTTGTTTGATTTGCAATTAGGACATCTGCCCTAACTTCTGGTAGCTCCTCCACAGACAAGGCTTAAAAAGCTCTGTTGCAGAGCAATTCTTTCCTATTTTTCTAGAAGTAAAAAGGCATTAGTACAAAGCATTTAGCTTGTTCTTAAAACACATGCTAATAGTTCCCCATTGTGGCTAATTATACCATTCTTGGATCTCTGCACAGTCCCTCTTTTTACTGAAGAGAAAAGAATCATGATGTATTTATTTTGTGGAAAAGAGATTGCAGCTACCATCTTCAGTGACCACAACTGTCCTCAAATTCTTTGATGAAGACAGAGGAAGATTCATATTAAGAACTCCCTTTAATCTGACATTGCTGTTTTTGTTACAAGATAAATTATGTATTGTTCCAAGCTAACAAAAGAAGATAATAAATCTGTTATTGTGGTAGAAGAATCTCAGATCTAAATGTAAATCTAAACGAATCTCAGATGTAAATGTAATTACCTTTCTTAATTTTTGCTAACGTCATCTTCTGAGAAAATTCTGCAAGATAAATAAAAAATAAAATTATTTAGGCAAAAGCAAACGTGTTAAGTCTTACCTGTGATACCAGTGTGTTTAGCAGTAACAGTGAGCACTGAGAAGCAAGAATACAACATCTCTTCCTTTTCCTCTTTATTTGGGAAGCAGCACAAAAGCTCATTTTGGAGAACTGAGGTATTATTTCCTTCATATAGGAAGCCCTGGTATAGCGGAAACTTGACAATATAGGAAGTACTGAAATCAAATCATGCTGACATTGACTTGAACAGAGAAATCACTCCTCTTGCTACAGGATCCTGTATCATGCACTCTTACTCCTCAAGAGAGGAGTAATTAGCAGACTAACAGCCTGTAGCTACTAGTACTGCTTGTAGCTTTGGAGCTGACTGAGGGAGACAGGAAGACTTCCCTCATCCAGTTCCCTTGCTCTGCCACAAGACTTCCTTCATCTTATCCAATTCCCTTTGCTCTGCCATGTAGAGCCTGAGTGAAGCTTTCCTTATGCAGTTCATGATATTAAGGCCTTTTGGCCAAGTATCTCCAGGTATCCTAGGAGGGTGTAGATGAAAACTTTGCATGGGTCTCTCTGTGCATGACCTAAAGCAAAGTTGTTATTGTCATTTTTATTGCAGGAGCCTGGATTTTATTGTATCAGCTCAAGAAACTCGATATCTTAATTCAAATTCCTTTTTAGATGGTGAAAACAAACCACCTTCTCCTTGTAGGAGATGTATGTCTAATCATAAAACTGCAAAGGAGTCCAAGGGCGGGGCCGAGCACCCAGTGTCTGAGAAAGGCTGACATTATTTCAACAGCTGAGAGAAAGGTGGCCAGCAGCTGCTGGACTCTGCCTTAATCAATGTATCTGTATTGCTTCATAATTCTTGTTTTGTACTTTACTGCCCTTTTGTATCATAATTCTACCCTAGTTTGCTCTGGAAACCTGCTGATGTTATATTTTCAAAGCAGATCTATTGGGTAAAAAATTCTGTCATGACACATTTTTCCTTCCACCTCTGGGACAATGCAGCTGTTACCCTTTGAAAAATATTAAAGACGTGGCATGCACTTCAGAGTGACATAGCACTTCTTTGAACAGATTTCCAATTTTTCCTATTAGCAGGAGGCTTGGCCCTCAGCATTTAAACCCATGACCTAAACGATGGACACGCACGTCAGGCCATTTCACTAATCTCACTCAGCTGTCCCCCCTCAGGGCAAAATCAGCAATCATATTTTGACATGTGATCTCTACTCTTCTGGCAGAGAAAAGGAAAATTTTATTATGAGTTTATACAGGTCTGGAATCTTTTAATCTTACTACCATGTCAACAGTGCTTTTGCTTCTGGTTTCAGTCAAAAAGCCAAATCCACATCTGAGCTGACTTCTTTTTTGTAAATGAAGTGTATTTCTTTGTAAATCCACTCTAAATAATAGACATTAGAACTGTCATCATGACCAGAACCATTTATCAGCAGGTATTTTTTCACAGTAGCAAGCTTAAGTAGCCTAAAATTTATATTCACTGCCTTGAAAATTAAGGTCTTTGTGCTAGTGGTGACATTTGTGATTATACTCATATCCAGTAAACAACAGAGCCTTTAGGCAAATTCCTCTTAAAAAAGAACACTTTTTCATTCCCTGAAGTTGTGAGTATGGGCTCAAGAAACAAAAAATACAGCTGATTTCGGGGAAGCTTGATTCAGAGGTAATCATCTTGAATCTGAAACTTGTCTTGGAGAGCCTTAGAGTGGCCAGTCTGCAGCTGGGCTCTCTGAACTCTTGTACTGGCATCAATCAGTTCTGTCTGGTGGCTTACTGGTTCCAGACTGTTTAACAAGTTATCCTGATCTGGTAATTCACCCATGCTGGCTCATTTATTCTTGTATTTGGGCTGAATATTGAAAATCAAAAACTTTGACCAATCATATTATTTCTTCTGAATTTCTACATAGATAGCTGCCCTTGAGCTTATTTTTATCAATATTTTTTACCAACTATTCTTCAAAGTGATAATTTCAGATTTTCCTTTATTTTTAAGCACTTTTGTGTCCCTCATACTCTCTCTTCAGACTCATTTCTACTAGGTCACTAAGTAGTGATCTACAGTAATAAATACTTGAAACGCAAGTAAGATGAATACAACTATATACTACAAGACTGCACAGACAGAGTTAGATTTAAGAAAAATTCACAGAATTATACAAAGTTTTGCTTAATTATGTTATCAAAAGGGACTAATTTAAGAGTTTGCTTTATGCCTGATGGTCTGCAGCATACTGTACATAACACATTTTATCTGCTGTTATTCATTCAGAGAATACAGAGATCATGAGCCTTTGTTTCTTCTCTTCCTCCAAGCAGATCCAGCACTTGGAGAGTCTTGGATCATTGCTATTCATACACAGAAAAGTCTTTGTGGGCTGAGTACCAAGATGTAGACACTAAGCCAGTTCTCATTTTAAATAACTTTCAGTTTTATACTATAGAGTTATGCCAAATATATGCCAGTACAGGATTTGGTCTAGAAGATCTGTTCCAGATCCACATGTGTGTTAAAATTATAAGTAACGCTGGGTCCCTTCCAACTCAGCTTATTCTGTGATCCTGTGAAAACAGCAGCATCAAATTGAAGAAATAACGTGATAAATCTTTACTCATGACAGCTGATTATGACTTCTGGACGCTTCGTTCCAAATTCTGCATCTACCAATGCAGCATTTTCTCTTTTATCCCTCTGTCTTAGCCTTTAAATTGAAATTGAGGACAAGCACTCCAAATTTCCTGTGACAGGAAGTGTCAAGTTCTGGATGAGATACTGTCAGGTGCAGTCTTGCAAATGACTGCACTGCAAGCATGGTAAAAATGCTGTGGGTCCTGCTGAAACCCCAAAGCAAACACTAGCTGGAAACCACCAAAAGCCAGCCTGGTGTAAGACAAGGAAGAGCAAATTGACATCCTAGACTCCAGGTCTTCCTGACACTGAATGCTATTCAAGGGAATTTCAATTTCATTTCAATTTTTTATCTTGAAAGACTGTGCTCTTTAAACTTGGTGTAGTCATAAATAGAAACAGATTAATCATCTGTAATGAATTCCTTCTTTGTTTGATTTTCTGCCCAGAAATGAAATCTGCTCCCATACAATAGCCTGTAAGGAAGATTTTAAAACCTGTGACTTGAATTCTATCTTACTTTTGTATTCTTTTTTTAAACTCAGGTATGATGAATCAAAGACACAAACAGTATAGTCTGGAGAAGGAACAGGATTGTAAACATCTTTTATCCTTACCAATTGCTAAAATACCAAAAAAACCCCTGGGTTAGACACTCTGAAAGCAGTAAAGAACATCTTTGCTTCCCACCAGCTTAGTCCAGCCTCAAAATCAGTTTCACTTCGGAACTCATTCAGGCTCTAGCTAGACTATAAGGTTCCTTGCATTGGTGTCACAGGTACTACAAAACCTACCTATCTTTCCAAATCCTGAATGTCTTCTTGCACCATGTAAAATAATTCAGATGACTACAACCTACTTGGGAATATTTGGGAACATAATTCGAGGAATTATATTTCCGTATTAATAGGAACCAAAAGAGGGCTTCTACTTCCCAAACTTGAGTGGTTTGTGAATGAGAAATAACAGATGCAAATGAAGAATTGGTAGGGGGGTAAGAGAATGGGTACTGGCCTGTTGGCACACACTTCTCCTGGCACTCCTCCAGCGTTAGGAAGTTGTTCTCGTTGCCATGGCATCCACCATATTCAAACACCTCACACCTGCGGCTGTTGATGTTGAAGAAATAGCGGATGTGGATGGCTTTGCACGGGCCGTCGTCTGCTTTCATGGCACAGAACGAGTGCACCAGCTTCAGTGGTGGCAAAGCAGCACCTGCAGTACAGAGGAGAAGTGGAATAACTGAGTTGGTTTGCTGCACACTGCATAGTGTAACTCCCAAATGAGATTGCTTGTGTGCTCTGCTGGAGAGGCACTGCACAACATCTGCCTGCAAAGCTCTGAACACGCTAAACAGATGTAAAAAGAAAAACATCATCTGCATTGGAACACAAATTCCATTCGATCAATTCAAATGTGTGGTTTCAATTTTCCACCAAAACAGCTCACAGTATAAACTTCAACTCCTCATCACAAACCTCTAAACAGGAGTGTGGCTTAGTCACACGAGCTGGGGCGCAATGCTGAATAACAAAAACACTGAGAAAATCCTGGTAGCTCCAAACGACACAATGACCACCAGGACAAAAAGGTTTCCTTGGGCTCTCTTCAGGCACTGCTCCCAGAGAACTTGGCTCGTAAAGGAGCTGCCAGGGAACAGCGTGGGACCGCCAGAGCCCTGCAGAGGGCATCCCTCTCCTGAAAGTGGCACTTCACTGGGACACAAACCCTGCCGGGACCACTCACAGACACCAGACTCTTTCTCCTTTGATCTCACCGTTCTTGCATTGCAGCTTTCAACAGCATACAGCTAGAAAGTCAAGGCAAAACAAAGCTGCATGTTTTCAAAATGTGTCATTTCTCTCTTACAATATACATTAGGTCAGGGAATGTTGTGTATAAATTATCATATTGTGAAGAACCCTAGCAAATCTTCACCTCGTCAATGACTATAAGGAAATTCTGACCAGCAATCCAGTTCCTGATACTGCTCTCTTATAAATATATGGTTTACTGTATTTTTATGTTTTGCTTTTCCAAGACAGTATTTGACCCTGGAAGGTTTTGAAAGCTCTACAGAGCTTGTGTGCTTGCCATAGGAGCCAAAGAACAGACCTAAAGTTTTTCATTCATTCTCCTACAGCTAATTAGAACATCAACATCTCAAAACGTACATGCAAACACATCTATCTGTGCTCTTTGCACTGGCCCAGAAGGAGACAAAAAAAAGGAAGTGGAGAAGAGCTTACATGATCATGTAATCATTACAGATTCCTACTATTACTAGGTTGAATTTCCAGTTTTAATTAAAAGAATCCACAAAAATAAGGTTTTATGACATGGTTAAAAGGGAAGTACTTACTACCTACCTGCTCAGTAGATATCTAATTTTAGCATCTAAAATTGACCTTATTATACAATCTTTGAATTAAATTCAAAGAGCTGAGATAAATCCTCATAAATACTGAGGCCTATGGAAGTTTACTAGTTTTATTCCATTTGAGCCACTTGTAATTATTAAACCTACGGAAAAGAAACAAATTTCAGCACTAAAATGTTTTAAAGAATAGCATTTATGTTCTTGAAAAACTAACAACCTCTATTACACAATTACTACCAACAGAACAACTGTAGCACACAATCAGATCTTTCAAAAGTGGACTAATGTGGTGTTAAAATATCTATAAAAAGGACTAATTTCAAAATTCTTTTAAAATATTCAGTCCCCAAAATAGTTCGTGACTTATGCCATATTGGTGAAAACACATTTTCAGATTTTAAAGCTGGGTATACAGATTTGAAAATATTACTGAAGACCGTACTATAGGAAATATTGATGAAATAAAAATAATTATTATAAGAGATGTTAGATTTGGTAAACCTGCTATGAAACTCAGCTTGCCAGACAAGAGTTCAGAATTTTTTTCTTTCCAGTTTCATTAGCTAGGTTTTCCCAAGCCCATAAAGATTTAGTATTTAGAAGTCACAATAAATGCCAAGTTGGACTTCAAAGGTTCTGAAGTTCTCCAAAAGGCTTGGGAATCCTTTGGAAGTGACTTGAAAAGACTCAAAAAGTTGAGAGGATACTGCTTTGCAAAATGAAAATTTGGATTTCCCCTGCTCAGTACCAGGGAAGAAATGCCTTTAAAACATCAAAGTCCTCACTAAGTTATGAGCTCACTCCTGAAATGCTGAAATCAAACACTCAGAGCTCCACAGAAACCAGCGGAGTCCACAGTCCAACTCAAATGTGGTCGGGGTGAGGGCTGGCAGCTGGTTTATAAACATGTCATTTTCTTGGCACCCGAGAAATGAGAACCCCTCTGTGACCTCTGCCAGTGACCCAGTTCAGTCCACAAGAGGTTGTGAAAACTTACCACGTTTCTTAAGTACTGAAATTTCAGACACAGTTATGTCAGCTCATTTTCTTGCTGCATTGCACCACCCCAACGTTGTGGGCTATCCAAACAAAAATAGTATGCAAGCATAGTTGCAAAACTACACAAAGAGGATGAACAAATGGCTCAGCAGAGTTCATCCTGGGAACTTTCTGGTCTCCACTCCTAGCCCACTTCCCATCAGAGCCACAGAACACAATCATTGTTTTGGTTACCTCCTGAGGCCTTTCCCCTGCAGTCACAGGGATGCTGTTAACCAGTGTCAGATGTCCCAACATCTGCTGTGAACATAATGACTAACTGTGTCACACTTCTTGGCAACGGCTCAGTTTCCTAGGAATGCTAGAAAGTTGCCATAGTTTGAGTAAAATCTGTACCCTGTCAAAGCCCCAGGGGCCAAGCCCTCCAGCTCCAAACAGTAACCAAGTGACTCTGAAGAAAGAGGTCTCAAAGGGATTCATCGGAACTGAATCATTCTTCTGTCTGGAAACAGTGAAGGAATTCTTCCCCATTATTTTACACCTGGGAACACTTAACTCACACAGATGATATAAAATTAGCTTTCCTTCTCAGATCAGAGCAGCAGATGAGAAGGCAAGCAGGAGTGTTTGCCCAGTAGATGTGCACAGACACACATCTGCCTGTACTCATTTCATTTGTGGAATATACCTTGACAAAACTAATTCTTGGTGTAAGGCCTCGTCCTCTGCTCCTGAACACTGGGAAAAAGTGTTATTACATTTTAGGCACTGTATGAAAAACACAGGATATGATATTTATTGAAAATGTCTGTCAGAAAGGTCAGTGAAAATTCTTCAACAGAAACAGAGGACGATAACATTTGAAGGAATGTTAACAGAGTTTCTCATCCAAGTGAAGTAAAATTCCAAGCAATCTGAAGCAGTCAGTTGTAGGATTTCACTACTCTTCTTTTTTTGGTAATATACTGCCTAGATATTCTTTATTATATATTAAATAATTTTTACTTCCTTCCTGCATAGACAAAATAATTTAAAATCATATATACACACAAGGTAAATCAGTTTTGATTTTCCAATCCACCATTTGTGTCTTGCAATTCAAGGCTGCTGCAGGAGAGAAAGTTGATTCCTGCACTGTCCATCTTGATTTTGGGCTTTCCAAGCTCAGCTGCTTCCCAGGCTGCTTGAAGCCCTGGTGGTGCAGCAGCTGCTCTGCACTCACCACACCACTTCAGCAGCCCAAACCTCTCTCTACTTTCTTTTTATTTGGAAGACTTTTGTCTCCTCTAAATTATCTCCGTACTAAACTCACTCTTTTCTTCCCATCTTTTTACTGGCCTTGCTTTCTAACCCTCTCATAACTCTTATTTAGATGTTTCCTATTGGTCTGGATTCCTGGTAAAATGTGCTGCAGAGAGTTGAATATAATCCCCTACCTGAGGCACTACTAGTGGCAAATAGAGTGGAATAACTATCTTTTGGTTTCTTCCTTAATCCAACACAAAATCACTTGCTTTTGTTTTTAAAACAACATTGAATTACTTTTGTAGGTCTCTGTAACTTTCGTTTACTTTCCAGCAAATAGAACCTTGTAATACAGGTGCTTCAACATTAATTTTCCATCCTGTGTGTATGATTGCATTAATTCTCCTTCCTAAGTGTAGCACATTGCATTTGTCATTTAAAAAAAACTTAGTTTAACCCCTCACTTTAGATCCGGCTCTGTTGGATATTTATTACTCATCCAGTTTAGACATCTGGTCCAAACACATTAAGAATTCCTGTATAATTGTAGGACTAGCCTAGACCAAGACAATTTTGTTATAAACACATTAACTAATGGTTACAGCTGATGTTCACTGTCACACAGAAGTTATTACTTCCCATACTAAAACTGAAAAAAAACCCAGCAAAATCTCCTCTCTTCTTTTTCTTCCCCATCCCCAACTTTTTAATGTAATGCCATACTGACCTCAGCTCCACGAGCACTGAACACCCACTGCTCTGCTCTAACAGTCACTGCACTCCACAGAGCAAAGGAATGCCCACGAAATGGCTCACAGTGAGCATGAGCTCACTGCAAGTATTTTTTGTCACTTCAGTCCTTCAGCCTTCCTGCTTTTTGCCAACTGTCAAACGAGATGGGGCCAAGTCTGTCCCTACACAGCACAGCCATTCTCACCTTGGTTGTCACTCTCAGGGCAACTTTTGCAACCCAAGACGATTTATTTACCACATGAACACCACTCCACGTTTCAGTGCAGACGTTTCACCCAGCTCTAATAAGCTGCAGCTGATCCAGGCAAGGCACTGTTATCACTTCAATAGAAAGCAGGGTAATATTACAAAAGCAGAAGTGGTGAATAATGTCTCTAATCCTCTCACATTAGTACAAATGAAAACAATACCTTTCCTCTGGATGTAGGCATAAAAAAAAGACTCTAATTGGGCTTTCAGACTCTTGTGGGTGATCTGCAGGGCTGCTCGATAAAATGACCTCCTTTTAATTAGAAAATGAACTGATTTCTATGCTACACCTGCAGCATAGTAAATATGAAAGGTGAGCATTATGGAGGAGTTGCTTCTCACAACAGAACGATATAAATTGGGAGAATAAAGATCATGAATATTTCTGAATTTTTAGATAAAAATACTTTGTTTTAGTTTGCTTAGGTTGTGTGTTCTCAACTTTATATGAATTTCCATGGTTATCCCTAATTATAAAGATATGCTGTCATCTTCCCAGCCTTCCTTGGCAATGTCTCCCTTTGATAAGTGGTATCAATACTAAGCACCTTGTCACTAATGAATAGCTGTTTTTTTCTCTCTGTCTTTGTCAATTTGACAGCTCCCCACCCACACACTGTTCAGTGCTCTTCCTACCCTGTGTTTCCTACACTTTCTTTAGGCAGGCACATTTATTCTTGGCAAGGTTTCACATATGAATAAAAAGCACATTCAATTTGTAAGTAATTTTCTTCAGGCTTTGGAATATCAGCTAAAGTGCTGCCTACCACATAAGGGATTAATGAACAATATACATAACCTGGATATTTTTATAACCTTTCATTTTTATTATTACACTTATCTGTTGATGGGAAAATGACAGATTTTGCTGGAAGAGAACAAATTAAAAATCCTTTTTCATTGCATTGGACTTGACCCTGCAATCTTGATTATTACTGTAATTAAAATAGACAAAAAAAACACCTCTTAAATTCACAAAGCACTTGTGCTCAATGTGATCCAAAAGTATGACATTAAAAATAATGGATGCATTCAACTAATTTTATCCTTTAACACCTGAAATTTATGAAATGCAGGGGTAAAATATGTCATTGCTTTATAATCATCTAACTTCAAAAAGAAATGTTATCAACGACTTTGCAGCCCACAAAATTTCAACATTTAAAGTCTGAGTCCAGAAGTTAAATCTTGAGAAACCACAAATACAATTTTAATTAACAACAATCTAAATATTTTGTGAAAACAGAGTACAGCAGAAGCTTTTTTGTTGTAAACACTGCAACTGAGTCTTCAGTAGTCACAAAAACAGGATCCTAATTTAATATCTAAGCCTCACATTTAATGGGTTTTTACTTGAGAACTAAAGCCCAGAAGTTCAGAACTGTTTCTCATGCTAAATCAGTTAGCGGTCATATAATCCTAAGTAATCGGTTGCAAAATAACCACTGAAAAAATAACCCCCAGTAAAATGACTATTTAATTTCCTTGAGATTATTTACCGATTTTCTTTTATAAACAAAGTAAATAGAGGAAAAAAATTAAGCCATCAGATTTCTTGTTACGATGACAAAGTGTGCAAGGTGATTTGGCCTTCATGACCTGCAAGCTTGGCTAAGAACTTATGCAGCCCTAAGAGCTGTGGGGCAAAGATAAACGTGACTTTGTCCTCAAACAAAAAGAGCATTTTTGTACTTCAGAGTTAAAAAGAAACAAATTTATTCTGCATGAACCAGTCTTTACCACACAGGCATTCTAAGCATAAACTTAACCTGGAACAGCACATATCTTAAATTGTAGTGACTAATTGTGACAGGGTCCTGTCTTATATAGCCATGACTGTGCACAATTACTATTTCTGTCTCAAAGAATACTGCTGCAGAAGTCTGATAAAGAAATAATCTGGATGGAAACAGGACAAAACATAACAAAAAGTTCCCCTTAGCTGCACTTTCATTTGCACTTCAAAATCAGATGTGTCAAACAAAAGCATCCACTTCATAGTCCTCTGCAGCTTAGGGAAGTGATCACAGTTTCAAATCATTTTCTCAAAGGAAAAAGGAATATTTTAGTGTTGCCCCAGCAGTGTATTTTTCCCTCATCTTTCTCAGAATTGTTTGGGATGAAATTGAAATACCCTTCATGACAATATCCAGTCTAGAATTCTGATCCAGCTTAATTTTTGTGAGATAAACCATGATCTTACCATGGTGAAAATCTGAGAACATCCCCAGTTCTAACAGTCACGCTGTTTTTCCAACAAAGAATTTCAGCTGGTGGTTTTTTAGTCATGGAATTGTAGAATATCCTGAGCTGGAAAGGATTAATAAGGACTGAGTCCAACTCCTTTATTTATCCAGTGATATCAAATCACTTGGGGCAATACAAAAACCTTCGTTAAGGTCCAGGAAAACTACCAGGACAGTAATTGTATCATCTTTAAATCCAACTTTGCAAATTAACTCAAGAGATCTGTGCATGAAACAGAGCAACATCAATCTACAATGGTATTCATCATATTTCTGCTTTTTCTGTGTGAAGAAATAAAGCCTGAATGAACCAGTTCTATGTTTCCTTGCCTGAACATTGAACTTTTCTGTGCTCCTAAAGCAGAGATTTAAAGGAATCATCTTGATATCTAACCCAGTGTTTGATTAGGATTAGATGTTCCAAAGAGCTTGGGAAACAGAAGCCCCAGTAGAAAGCAATTTTGCTAAAGCTTAATAGATAATTCTAAGCATCTCTCTCCTAGTAAGAGACCATTTTTAGCTTAGTCCCAATTTCAAAAGTTTCCCACAAAAGTTCTCAAGTACAGAATTACATTTGCAGTGCATTTTAACAGAGTAGGCTTTGTTGTTTGAGTGTTTGGTTTTTGTTTGTTGAGTTTTAGGTGTTTTCTAGTATCTCTTACCCACAACATGCTCCTCTTTGCTGCTATCCAGCTCAGCAGTTACATGCCCAGCGATACAGAAGAGCAGCAAGGTAAAGGGTGAAGGTAAGGAGTGCTCCTTCTTTCTTCCTTTCATCTTCCCTGTATAACAAAAATGACAATTGACAAGTTCAGTCAGGTTCCTTGAGCAGAGTGGGGCAGTGCATAGCCCTGTGGGAGACACAAAAACTGGGAGTTTTGGAGATAATGTGAGCGCTTTCAGTGTAATCATGTAGTGAGCACAGTGATAAACAGGACAAGGATTGCAGCTGTGCTCAGCAGGTTGCAAGTCTCCAGTCCCATCTCCAGGACAGGTTAGGGGCGCTGCTATTGCTTTCATTCTAAGCCCCAACTAAAATCACCTCCCAGGACACATCATGACATGAAATGTAATGCTCGGTAGTTTTAATGTCCTGGCGTTAATTACTCAGTGTAGCGTTGCTTGCTATGTCAAATCATTCCAATTAGTTTCACTCCACCTGCAGAACCCAGATTCATTGCCACATTTTTAACGAATATTTAATCAATTCAGAGTTATCAAGTTCCCAGACTCTTGAGTAAGTTGCATTTCAGAGGAAATCAGTGAACTCTTTTGCAACATGGGCGTCAGCGCTGTAAGCGGGATTTTGTATCTTGTAGATCTCTTTAATACTGAGAACCTCACTTAAGAACAGAGCTATTATTTTTCACTTTGAATTAGTGCAATCATTGACAGAAGAAAAACACTTTTATTCCATGGCAGCTGGCACGTTCAGGTTGCCAAAGATGAGGTTACACACGCACACATGAAATTAACTCCAGAAAACTTCTGCTTTAACTTTTTTAGAAATACATATTTTCCAACTAACTAAAAGTTCCTTAAGGATCTCTGGATTTTAATTAGAGAATAGACTCAAAACCTTCCTTGTTACCAACAGATCAATTCCCTATTCATAATCCCTAGTTCCCTACCCTCTTCTCTTAAAGTACAATACTAAATATTTTTGCTATGTTAATTAATACTAAGTAAATAAAACCTAAAAATCAAAGGGCCAGGAAGTTCCTAGCCTTCAGACATCTTTGGTCTCAAGTGTTTTTGTTTACAGGCCTGTGAACACAGTATGTCTTCACCAAATCAGAGCCACAATTCTCATTTCTCTCTAGAAAACTTACCAATTTTTCCCTTTTGAATACTTAGCATTTTCCCAGCTTGCAGCATATAATAGAAAGGAAATGAATTCTTGAAAATGGTGAAATCATGAGCAGCACTAACTACTCAGGTAATTTTTAAATTTGACAATACCCTTTAGAAGGCTTCAGTATATAATGTAGTGAAAGACACTGAGACTTCTTCCTTATGTCTTGTTTTAACAATGGAACAACAATTTTGGGTTTAAAGGAATTTCTATTTTAGCCAGAAAATATGACTGTGGTAAATTCTAGATCATAATGCCTTCCTGCCAAAATAAATAAAAAATTGCGTGTCTTTGATTCCTTCTAAACTCAATTATTATGCTCAACTTCCACAGGAACAAATAAAAGACTTTATCCACATACAGTTTGACAACATGTTTTGCAAAGTAATACAGATCTCATTTTTGTGCTATTAATAATGATTTTTAAATCTTTTCTCAAAGACTATTCTTTAATTCTGTGAACAAATTCAGAAATTATTGTTTTGTAGCAGAGATGGACTAACCTCTCTTGGATTAGAAACCAATGCACAAGTTTTGAAATATTCTGTAAACTGAAAAAGTGAGCAAGAGCTATAGTTGCTCATTTTCAGGTATTTTTCAAAGAAATAGAAGTAGCATCTTTTATTATAATTCTAACTGGAATCCAGTTTTACAATCCATTATATACAAAGTTTTGTAGTAACTGACCTTGGAGGAATTATGCGTTTTCATCCAAAGGTTAAAAGTTACAACAAATCTTTTAATTCGCCCCGATAAGAAGTCCAATCATGCTTTAAAACAGAAATTAACTCTGTACAAAGTAACCTGAAGTTGTCTAAGACTGTCTCTGTGATTTGAGAGACATCTGATTTATGATGTTAGTTTGACATCAACTAAAATAAAAATTAATCCATGACTCATAAAAATGGGGAACTCATTAAGTAAAAAATTCAAAGAACTGCACAGATACATAGCATTACTATACAAACAAAGTTGGTGATGGTTTGACATCTTCTAGGCCCACTTAAAGCAGAAATACCATCAAATATTCAGATTGGATACTTAGAGATAGAGTAATAACTTTCAAACTGCCTCCAGTGAGGTCACTGGAACAAGAAATTACAAAATACAGTTTTATTTTTTTGAAATTACATGGGAAAGAGCAAACTTCTAGCACATTGTTTTCCTTTGAAGCAAGCATTGGCACAATTGTGGCTTTTCATAAAGGAACTTGCTAATTATCCACAACCTCAAGTAACCCATGGATTAATTCCATGCTTGTCCCTGAGCTCTCATTTTCCATGTTTGAATTTTCCAAGCCTGCCATCAAAAATATCAATAGTTCAGCAAAATTCTATTTGAATTTGGTTTTCTATCACTTAAATTGAGGCTTTGATTCCTTCTTCCAGGAATCTGCAGAGTACAGATTTAGACTGCAAAATTTAGTAATCACTTTTTAGTCAGTTATCCCATAGTCTCAAAAGTTTTTCCTGAAGCAGAAGAGAGGCAATCAGGCAGGAATGGATATCCTTAATAAGTTTCTATATTTTTTTTCATTTGGGAATAGAATATTGTGTATCATGAGCTACCATACAGAATTGTCACTGTGTGGTTACGAGGACAAATTACTGCATTTGTACAGAGAACAAAACCCTTACCAGGGTACAGTATTTCTATTCTTCCACTCAGCTCCTACATTTCCCTTCAAAGGAAGGGTCAAAAGTGTGTCCAAATCTGGGTATCTCAGAGCGTGGGCCAGTTCCCAACAGGAACACTGCAGGCTGTGCAGGTCCACCTTGCTGCAAAGTCTCCTGACCAAACACAATCTCCTTTATCTTCCTGCTAACCCTCCCAGGAGGTCACACAGCCCCAGAACATTGGGTCAGGTTTGGCTGCAGGTGGGATAAGTGGGGTGAAGGTTTTGGTAAGAAAGTGCTTAAATCCTTCTGTGGTTTAATTATTTATTATTCCTAAAGGAAGAATGAAATCCCAGATCAAAGCGTACTTGGCACTGGATTTTCAATTAAAACCCAAATCCTCTAGAAAAAGTCCAAGTTTTCTGACTGGATGTTCAGCTGCCTAATAACAGAATTTTAAAGCTGTAAGTCTCTTATGATACTGGTATAAGTTTTTTTTAAGCATTCTGGTTTTTTGTTGTTGTATTTGTATGGAGTGCAAAATTTAAAATACTTTATCTATGATATTTGGCTCACTAAAATATCAAATCCACACATTGGTGAAAAGCTGTTGTGAGAAAAATAGGAAGTGTTTCAATTTTAAATAAGTCATGTTTAACTAACTGTTAGTTAGTTTAACTAACTTTCAGTTAATTTCAGACATTCTGGAAATTTCTGAGAGGAAATAAAGCCTTTTTCTCCAGAAGGATTCTAGCTTAGGACAGCCAGGCATCAGTCCAGCATTAATACTCTACATCGTGTCATTAATGTATATTTCATACAGACAATTCCTTAGGAACTGGCATTCTGCTGCTCCCAAACACCCCACCTTTTAATGAGTCATTTTATAACAGACAAAAATTTTACTTGACAAAGGAGATCAAAGGCCTGTGGGTAATGATTGGCACTGATTTATTTACTGATTTAATTAAATGCTTTCATTTAGTGTCATTAGCTTCCCTCAGGCTGAATAGAGGTAGCCAAGGCAGACCAGAAGCAATCAAGGAAGCTCCCAGTAACAGAGCCTTACTTACTACCTGGCCTTGTAACTCGGCGATTTTTATCCTGAGACCCAAAACAAAAATAAAAGGAAGATCTCAAGATTTTTTTTTTTGCCAAAACCAGAAAAGTATAAAAGTCAGTGTCTTGTCCATGCAGCTTGCAGCCTTTGGAGACAGGACTTTTATGTGTATATAAATATACACACACTTTTTTTTTTTTACTTAGCAGTCTCTTCAACACCTATTTCCATACTTCCCTGAAGGTTTAGTCACAAACTTTTTTTTTTTTTCCAGTGTGGCATTTATCTCTAACAAGCTAACTGGAAAAAGAAAAATAAAACTACCATTTCCCGTAGTAGCCAAAAAAAGACATCCTTAGAAAAAGGCCTAAAGTGACATTGCAATGACAGTAAAAGTGACTCATTCACACTGACAGCCCAGGAAATAGAAACACACACACACACACACACACAAAAGGCAGAGAATATAATTAAGTAGAGGAATTAATAGCAGGAGGTAGGATGTGCATGGCCAGAGGTCCAATTTAGCATAGTCTACAATTAAGGATTAAAAGGTCTAACTAGACAGGATTATAACACTTCTGACACAAAAGCAGACCTTTTTCAGTTCACCATAGTTCAGATGCATTGTCTTTGTCTCACGAGTCCTAGTAGGTAGTTCAAGATATCATAGGGCAAAGGATTCATTATTCTTATCTGCAGCATTGTCTCCCAGCTGGCAGAGTCAGTGTTCCCTTAAAAATGATTTTGTTACATGTGCTGGTTTGGAGCTGTTTTCTCATTCCCTCAGCTGTAAATATGAAGAATGAAGTGAGCAGGAATTTATCACCTCTGTTCTGGTGATACCTGAGTCAGTGATGAGCTGTCAATTGGACTGACTTCCACCAGAGTCTCACCAGAGCCTTGTGGTCTCACAGCAACTCAGTAAGTTCAGGCAGTGCACTGTGAACCATGAGCATGCAAACATTACTGACTGAAAGCAAAAGCCATGGAAATTCCAGGCCCCACCCCAAATTATCTCCCTTTTTCTGTGCCCTGCTGCAGGAGCTCTCAGAGCTTGTGTCAGTCCTGGGATCAGGGACTCCATCTGCTTCCTCCAAGAACTTCCAATTCCTTCTTGTCATGAAAGAGAATTTTGGTTGGTTACCTATCTTGCACCATTTAGCATAAATGCTTTGCTCCTGCACTATTCCAGTCTCTGAAATTACTTAGTGAAAACAGGGAACTACAGAGAAAATTTGGAAAAAGCTTATGTTTTTATTAGCTTTTATGCTGAAAATCTGTATAACCAGATTTCACTGTTTCAGATTTAAACTTCCACCTTCTTTCTGCTTTTATGAAGGTTGTACCTGCTGCTTTTCAAGCACACCTGATAAAGAAGCCTGCAAAAAATTTTCCTAACTCCTTGTGACCAAGCAGTGCAGAGCACCTGATGCAACAGTCAAAGCCAATTATAACTTCTGAAATTATGACTGAGTTATTAAAATAACTGCACTTTTCACAGGAACATTGGGCTTGTCTACAGCAAATCACGTAACTAGCTCATTTTCATTTTGATACAGCTTGCAACAGGGAAAAGGAATCCTTTGCTCCTATCAAAATATTTTTACATGTGGACTAAAGCAAATAGCTCATTCACATAATTCCATAAATCTTAATAAACAAAACAAACCCAACACACTCAGGCCTGTACTGCTCAGACAGAAACTACCCGTTGGTAGCAAAAATATTGGCCATCTGATCTTATTTTCAAACAGGGGATGCTTTCAGTATCCCAATAAAAACCACTCCAGAGCACAAAATCCACTAGCAAAACAAACAAGCAGCAATATTAGTTACATCTAAGCACTATATAAAGTGTCTAACCTGTTTCTTTTTCCTAGCACTTTGGACTGGAAAACTCCAGTCCGTGTGTTCAAATCTCAGCTGTGCTCATTGATAAACAGAAGTGTATTTAGATGTCAGTTAACTTAGCACAACCTGCTTTTCTAGTGGGGACAGTAACTTCAGTACTATATTTTATATATTTATAAACACAGAGGTGTGTAATTTCCCATGTGCACATGCTGTGGAAGCATGACTACTCAATTGTGATGTTGTCAGACACCGAAAATACCACAGGAGCAAACTACTGCCACAGTGATGCATCTAGTGACTGGTTTGGATCATACCCAGTCACCTTTTGTAACCTCATCATCACAGCAATCACATTTTCACACGCAGAGGTTCAAAATACAAGTTTCCTTGCTTTGTCAGGCAAGTTGAGCTCACCTGGTCTATCTCCCCAGCTGGAGACCCCACAGACACTTTTCCTGCAGCAGATGTGTGATTGTCACACAGGTTAGAAATGCTGGAACTGCCTTCAGTGAGAATCACCCAGGGTTCAGACTGCCTCAGGTTATCACCCTACAGCCACTCCAAACCAACATAAAATAACAATGCCATAGAAAAAGAATGGTTGTATTCCCTTCATCTCCCACCAGTATAGATCTTGCTTCTCATTCTGATGGCAGTGCCAGCTCCTGTGGACGTAGAGCAAGTCCCAACACATTTTGAGAGACCTCTCTTGAAGTTCATAAAAACAGTATCAACTATTTCCTTTGCATAAAATTTGTATTTCTAGCTTACTTGCTGCAACTCCTCTTTCAACTCCTCTTTTTCAGTTACATTAAAATTAGTTCTCTTGGAATGCTTTATTTTCTGAAGGAAAGTTAAATTTTCTGAAAGAAAGTTGATCTTTCTAGTGGTCCAATTTATACCCCTGGGGGTCAAAAGCCTCATGAGCCTTTTAATTTCTCACTAAATTGTAAATCTAATTACCTGGCTAACTTCTGAGCCCCACTCAGTTATGGGAGGCACTCATCAGGGATGATGGCAGCAATCCTAAAGATGGGAAATAATAACAGCACAGGAAGTAATTAAGAAACCCAACAAAGAGTTGTGAGACAAAATGAAAAGGACTAAAATAAGTCTATTTCACTGTGAAGTAACTATGAGGGGAAAGGAATTATACAATTCCCCATATGGTTTTGCTTCATTCTGTCCCCAGGGTACTCTGTCCCCATTGTAAAATGAAAATGGTTTCATAAGAGAAACATACAGAAGTGGGTGATTTGTCCCTGTTTTTTAAGACAGTTTTCCCTGGTTTCACTGTGAAGAGCAACTTTAGATAAGAAAACCCCATCAGCCTTTCCTGACTCTCTAGAGAGAAAATATGACTTCAGAATGTAGCCCAAACAAACAACACTAGGAACTACTGGAATTTGGCAGATTTTAAACACTTTGCTCCAAAATTGAGAAAAGACAGTCATGCAAACCTCAATGCTAAGTTCTACTGATAATTTTTTTTTTAATTTATTTTTTATTTTTTTGTTTCTTTTCTTCTTCCTATACACATGCTCTGAGCCCTTCTGGCAGACATTCTCAGAATAAACTGAATGCACACCAACAAAATCATGACAGTAAAAAAGCACTTAAAGCAGATACCAGCTTATTTTTATAATGCAAGCTAAAATTGCTGCCATAATCACCTTTTTAAAGTAAATGCAGACATTAAAGCAACTTTCCAGAATGGGAGAAACTGTGTAATGGTCTCTTTTTCCACAGGAGATTTTATTTTTTTTTCCCAAAACAATCCTAATCTCACTGATGTATCAGTGGGAAAAGTCTGTGTTCTGTGCCCTACAACTAATGCAGGATGAACAGAGTCAGAATAGCATAAAGAATACCAGTGCCCCTGTGCTGGAGAACAGCTGGGTACCAGTGTCAGCTTCTGTTTATGCACTTGGAAGGGTTATTTGGGAAACAAACAGTCCTTGCAGGTAGAACTGGAGCTGAGTAATTTTCCTTCTCTAACTGTGGTTCGGGACACGTTCTGGGAGTCTGCTAGGATGCTCTTTCTTTTACACCCTTGCTTTGTTTCCAAGATCACTTTTCATCCAATTTCTTAAAATTTCCTCTCCCCAGAAAATTTCCTTCATTTTTGAATGCTGTCCCTCACTTCCTTTTAGATCTAAAATAGAGTCAACACCAAAGAGTCAAATTTTTACCACTGGACTTTCAAAATTACTCTCCAATGAGATTAGAGATAGATAAACTCAATGCTATTAAATTTCTATCTGTCCTGAGTCAGAAACATAAAACTCTAATTCTGCGTTTAGAATATTACTAGATGAATAACAATTCAGTTTTCATGAGCAATATTAGTAAATGTGGGCACTGCACTAAAAAGCTAAATGCACGTTAAACATCACGTAGCTACACCAGAGAGCTGAAATGCTTTAAAACTCAAAATTACAAACTATGCAATGCACAATGTGAGGACAAACATAGATTGCTGAAAGGCAATTTAAAGGGCACTTGGTGACTCTGTGGTACAAAGCCCTAAAATCTTCAAATAAATGGATTCATCAAGCAATTGGCCACATGGTTGCTTTTCAATGAACCAATTCACAAGGGGGCATTATTTGATGGGAGAAACGTCCAGAGCAAGATGTGCTTTAATCACCTTTACCCTCCTCAGCCTTGTTCTGTGTACACTACGCACAAAGTAAACTTGATTATAATTCTCAAATTCAGTTTAAACAATAATTCAGAGAAAACTGCTATGGATACAGATACTTGGTGCCTTCAGAGACAGTAATAAATGTCTCCTAGTGAAATTAAATAATGGGCAGAAGGTTCCAAAGGGCAAAGGCTGACAGCTTTGCCCAAGTAGGTGCCTTAGCAATTCCTCCAGCACGCCCTTGCCATCCCTATCTGCACTGACAGCTGCACTGCCTGTCTCTGCCTCTGTCCATAAGACACACAGGAAGGAAGGGTTATATCTTTACATGTTTCCCATGAAACTTTCATGGCTAATTCCTGGAGCAGTGAGTCAGTCTGACCGTCCACACACTCCCCCCCCAATCCAAATTGCTATTTTTCTCCCTGCTCCTAAATTTCCCATTGTTATGGGCCTCTTCCTCACTTCAATTGCAATTTTTTAAAACATATTAGCCAATTCCAGCAGTATTTTTAAATACAGGCTAGTATCACTGCTTTGTTTTACACAGTTACTAAAACTGAAGTTTACATCAATTACTCTAAGTCAAACATTACAAAAGTCACCAAAAATATTCTGGTTTTTTGGGGGGCAGCATATATTTGTTACACTGACAGGACCGTATGCCTCATTCACTACCCTCATTAAGGGTTTCTTGTAAATTTCAAATATACTGTGAGTGAAATTGGCTTATGTCTTATCAGCTTAATTTGTTTCTCCTAAAATCTTCCTGTACTTCTCAAGATATGAATTACTTCAGATGTTAGTTGCCTCAGACTGATTTGAAACAGCCTGGGAGACCACTCTGCTCGAACCAAGCCTCTCTTGGATCTACTGCAGTGGAGAAATTGCTTAAAAAAGCAAGAGCTTTTCTTCAAAATCCAGCTATTGATCAGAATTAACGTATTCGGCTTTAGGACAGCTTCCTTTCCAAGAACTGTCTTGGAGCTTAAAGTACCTCACACTGAAGTTATGACATTATGGCAACCAAATATTAGTTGTATTAATCATACAAGTATATTCTTTGTCCTTCTGTTTCAAATTTGCAGAGGAAAAGAAGCCTCCCTTTTTGCAGCACTCTTTGCTGGACTTTGAAACTAAACATCTGACTACTGCACCTCAAGAAAAGCCACCAGACGATACTGTTTTCGGCAGCTAAAGGAAAAAGAATCACTCAGTTAAAAACCGAAAGTCTGTTGCAAAGTACTCACCAAACTCCTAGCAATAGCTCTTGAAGAAAGAGGGAATTCCTGAATCAGAGCTGGATATGATCCTCCCCCACTACTTCACGTTGAAGGGGTGTGGTGTAAAGCTACAAAGGCTGGGCTGCAACCTGATCTGGCTGTAGCGGGCTCCTGCCTGGGGATTACTCACTCAGCCCGGCGTTTAGCGGAGCACACGGGCTGGCTCCGGGCGGCAGCCAGAGACCCGCGGCAGCGGCGGGAATGCTTCCTGTGTAAAGGTCTCATCTGCCTGGAGCTCGGAGCAACTGTGCTCCAAAGAGCTCGAGCTAAAGCGAAATGCACCTTTAAAGGGTGAGAGACCAGAGGATCACTCGTTCATTGTAGCTGGCAGGCTCGTGACGATGCCCCGGAGATGCGGTGTGATGGACTGCTGCGCTGTGTCTTTTTAATCCAGGCCACGCTGCTCGCCTGGCTGTGTGGAGCTGCTCGCCAAGGCTGCTCTGCCTGCAGCCACAACACCCCGTCCACTTAAACATCGCGACAGAACGTGCTAAAACTCGAGTCCAGGGCCATTAAGAGTCCCGTGGGCGATGGTAGGGGTGGGGACCTTCAGAGACATTGTAACTCGTGCATGCAGAGACACATGTCCAGAACGTCAGTCTCAGACACACAGGATGGGAATTTCCCAGGTAAGGAATTAAACAGAAATAACGCCTGAAGTACAATAACTTACGCAGTCAGTAGCTGTAATTCATAGTAATTATTTCTAGGCAAAGACAAACAGGTTAAATCACTTTCATTGAAGGTTACATTGAGCTGTTCATCACCATCGTGAAACAGACTGGCAGTCTGTCCTGGTCAGTTAATGGATTAACTATCTCTGACACAACCAGAAGGGCTCCTGGCAGCTCCTTCGGCCTCCTGCTCTTGTTCCTGACTGTAAAAATGTCTGTAATACTTTTCAGAACAAAGTCAGTAGTCAGCTGAGTCTACTTACTATTAACTGGGTCAATAATGAAATGGATTAACTCTCCTGAAATGGACTAGAAGCACTCCCAAAGTGAAGGGACAGTTCAAATGCTGGGGACAAGGTTCTACCATGCAGTTACTAATTACCAGCTCAGATAAAGCCCAAGGCAAGCCAGCTGCAGAGGTCAGTGAAAAGGAAATGGCCAGTCTGTCATCTGTGTCACACCACAGCAAATAGAAAACACTGTATTAAGAATTAGGATTTATCAGTGCTATCCATAAACCTATTTGAGGGTCACAAGACAGACAGTCCAAAGCAGATGCACTAAAATTACACCATGACTTAAAGAAATGTCTGCACATTTACAAAATGTCTGTACATTTTACAGAAACAAAACTCAACAGATTTCAAATAATGTACATACCTCTCCACTTTGATAATGCACCTTTATGAATGAACAAGGATCTGTGTGGATAGTTTCAAATCTGCCCCACTCTACAAGCAATCTACAAAGAAGTTGTTTTGGTTTTAGTTGTATTGGATGCTGAATGATCTGAAATTACAAGTCCATGTAAATTTATTTCAAATCTAGGGACTGGGCCTGGCCATAATTTCAAGTGGATTTTTTTTCTGTTTTTTTTAATGAGTTGTATTTTTTTTTAATGAATGCACACAGAAAAGAATTTTCATTGTTCACGTCAATGTGTTAACATCAGTTTTTTTCTCACAAGATCTTACTTAAGTAACTCAGAAATTCTGAAATATATAGTCCACACAGACATGAAAAAATAAAAGAGAAAAGCTACAGTTTAAAACACATTTGACACTGCCAAATAAGGGGAGAAAAACATACAAAGAAAAGTACTTTAAAGAACATATAAGAGAATAAAACCCTTATTCTGATTAAAAGTTAGACTAAGAAAACTTTGGTAAACAATAAAACAGGATGACAGTAAAAATGCCAACCATGTGCTCAAGGAAAGCATACTCGAAAGAAAAATTCCAAGAAAACTATTTCATTTTCAGATAAGGAGTTTTGCTTTCTAATCTGTTGATGCCTCTCCAACTCCCACATGCAGTCCTCCTAATTTAGTTGCCAGGAATTAATTTAGTTGTCCTCCTAATTTAGTTTGCATTATAACTACAACATAAAAGGCTTCAGTTGAAACTGGAATCAGCCTTTGAAGATGAAAACAAAACCGATTTGAACTTTTAGTGTGATCAGAGAGTTCCATTCAGCTGTGACCTTGCCTAGACAATCACACTTATCTCTGGCCTTCCCTGAAGCCTGCTGGTAACTCTTGTCTGTCCACAGGGGAAAACGTCCCTACCTGAGAAGGTATCAATTAGCAAATACATACAATAGTACAGCTAGAGTAATCTAAAACAAAGATGCCATGAAAAGAATTGTTTGTACATACTTGCAATAATCAGTACTTGGCCATGAAGAGCCCAAAGCTGAAATTATTAGAATTTAGTCTAACAGTGCATAGAATTATTCCCAACAAAATTGGGAGATCAGGGAAAAAAAAAAAAAAAAAAAAAAAAGGAAGAAGGCCTGTGTAAGAGGTCAGCATCATTACAAGCCTGATGAACAAACAGACACTGCTTGAAAAGGCACAGTACCAGCTACCCTCTGACCACAGAAAAAGTCTCTTTACTCCACGTTGGCAGCTGGGAGCTCTCAGCATAAAGCTGCTTCTGGTGACAGGTGACAATGCAATCCCAGGAAACCCCCCTAGCCTGGAGCTCTGTCTTCACTGCAGAAGGTAGGCAAGGACACCAGTGCTAATGGTAAAAGTCTTTGCATCTGCAAAATGCTTCCAACACACTGGTTAAAAACACCTGACTCTTCCTTGAGACACAGCAGTGGCCCCAGGCCAGGTACTCCACCCTTGTCTTTCCATCATGTCACTCAGCTACACAGCCCACATTTCCACCACAGCATGGAAAGCTGGTTTTACCCTTACAATACTGCTAGTGCCAGTAGGACATCAGGAAATGGAAGGTAAGAGCTGATAACTACTCTGAAGGCTTCAGAGGACTGGGGAAGAGTCACTGTCCTCTCCAATGTGTGTTACCAGTTTGGGTTGGTGCTCATGATGACTGAAAGGGATGGAGGGAAAGACAGTGAAATACAAATTCAGATTTTCCTAACCTGTACATTTCTATTTGTATAGAGCACATGGATTTTTAGGAGAATATGTTATACTTTACCATAGCCCTAAGTATATGCTGTTCAGAAATTAAAATGATGCACAAATATCCAATTTGTAATTGTTTTACTCTACTAGAACAGAGATAAAGCAAAGCAAAATTATGTAAGTTTTGTTTGTGCATATAAAATAAAATTAATATTTTAAGCTCTATCATTTCTGAAGCTAGATTCCGTGTGTCACAGAGTTGGGAAAACACAAAGGCTTACACAAGCTGTTCCTCACTCTTGCCTCTCAGTGAGGGTGTGACAGTTCTCGAGCTTTAACAGCACAGAGTCTGTGATGTCTTGTTGCCCTCTAGCGATGCCGCTTGATTTTCCCACTGCTTAGGTCTAAAAATTTCCTCAGAGCTGAGAGCTTGTCTGCCTCCTGCCTTCAACAAACTGAGTCATAACTTAATACTTCCACTGGTGCTTGAACAAGCTCAGAGTCCAGAAGCTTTCATTTAAAAACTGTCTCTCTGATGCACTCCTCTGTCTCCTCTTATTGTTTCTTTCATGTAACTTTCTGATCTTATTTAAAAACCATGGCTATCTCAAGGGTTTCCTTAGGACTGAAACTGAAATCAGCATAGAGGGTGACTATTTTTTCTGAAAGTAGAACATTGAGATAGTACCATGAGGCAACTCCAAAAATCCAGGCTTTTTTTCTGTCCTCACTCCAAAGTAGTAATAACTAACTAACACATTAAGATATAATATTACTAATGGAAACATAAGAAAATCTCTAAAAGGGAGAACCTTCAACACTAAACACCTAAATTTATTTTTGCAGGGGTTTTGTGCTTTGAAAGTCAAACCTGTAACGGGGTATCTAGGGTAAGTTGGGTAACTGGACCATCCGAATGTGATTTTTTCTTCAGGGGTGACAAGAGGAAAAGAATTGAGAGATGGATGAGGGGAAAGTGATTGTCAGGTCCATTTCTCGCTAGCTGAAAACGTTTCCAAGCTGAACTACTCACTCAGCCTGTTTGAGCAGCAGCAAGGAATACATTCAGCATCTGCTTTTCTGATTTCAAAGCCCAATCATTTGATGGTGATCAATTGGTTCTCTTGAAATGAACCTTCTGCTTTGCCCCTCAGAAGCACATGGTTCTGCAGTCAGCTGATGCTGTTGCTCTTTTTCTTGTAAGAAGTTGAGCTTTTAAAATTTTCCCTCCATCAGGTCCAGAACTTAAAAACAAAACAAAAAAAACCAAACAAATAAACAAACAAACCAGACCAAAAAAAACCCCAAAAGGCACTCCCTTTTATTTAGGCAGAACACTTTGTCATCTTCTATCCTATAGAATCCCAGTATTAGCATGCCACCAGAAATAACAATTCCTGTGTTGATACCAGATGAAGCAGGGATTAAATACCCAGCATATTTAATAATCTGAATATTGTTTAGAATGAGCAGGAGAAGCAATGCAACCCTAAAGATTTAATTTTTCTTTTCCTGTATCACAATCAAACTACTGCCTCTTGCCAAAGGACAGATGTGACAAACTTTCAAATTTCTTGTTTCCATCCGAGCAGTTGTTTCCCTTGTAATTCTTCTAATTCATTTTTCTGTGCATTTCTTTTTGCTTATGACCTTACATAACTCATATACTTTTTTTTTTTTAAACTCATCAATTTCTTAAGAGTAAAACATGGACAGCTTGGAGCATGCTTTGAAGTTGAAATCCTAGAAAATTAGTTACCATTACTACCTTTTTTAAAAGCCCAGAGATATGCTACTTCTGTAGTACAATTACAGGAATCAAAGTACAGGACATAGCATGTGACATTTGGAATAATATGGAGATTTCAAGACTCATATCCAATAAAAAAATTGGATAACTAAGGAAGTAGGGGGTCAGGTCAAAATCAAATGCCATTTTTAGAGCCAGCAGCTTTATGAAGTGTGAATTTCATTAAAAACTCACAATACTTTCAACAAAACAGAAAAAAGGATGTCTTATGTAAAAGGACAAGGAAGCATTTTGTCACCATCCCTACAAAAGGTAGGCTTCTTATTTATTTTTAGTCTTTTTATTTCATTAATTTGAAAAATTGAAAGAACTTTCCATCATTCTGCTGCATTTACACCTGAGGTAGATCTTATCTGCAGCAAAATAGAAGTATTACCATCTGAATTCTCTTTTGCTGAATAATAAAAAAGGGAGGGTGTGTGTAGGCTCATTGAACAAATTTCCTCACTGGACAAAGCACTTGGTATAAAATAATATATTCCTTGTTTGGCTCAGCAAATGACTACTTCTGAAACAGATATGGGTTAACTCAATACATCATTTTTCTTGATTACCTATTTGTCACAATGTTCATTCTCCCATGGCATTTCTAATTATCCTCCTAATGAGTCCAGTGTTGTTTGCCTTAATAAACAAACATCCCTTTCCATCCACGTCCTCTAGTGCTCATTCCAAATGCAGCCTGTGCCCAGGACTGGCTGCCTTAGTCACTGGATGTCACTGTTGCAGCACTGAGAGTTTTGGTGTTTTATGTGGAAATAGCCAGCAACTACACTTGTATTTTATCCCTTCATTATTATTATTGGTTTGCATTCCTGCTCAGACTGCAGTCAGTGTGAGTTTTATCGTAAATTAAATATTTAGAAGTATTCAGGCCTGAGGATAATTTCTGCTTTCAGGGGAAAATATTTCATTAAACTTTTAAAACTCTCTCCTTTTAAATTAAAAAGTGTACCCTTTTTTGATTTCCACAACTCTAATAAGATATTTATTTCTAAATATCTTTCTATGTATGCACAGTGTACATTTCTGCCATTACATATATACTCACAGATATATATACATACACCATACCAGAATAACATACTTGTTTATGAATACATATGCACATATGAAATTAATATTTCTTTAATTATTCCAACATAATTTCTGGTAGGTTCATGTAAGCTGTAAATTTAACTGATTGACTATTGCAAATATAAAATACCTGCCCCTTGCTTTAACAAAACTGAGACAAGGCTAAGTAGTGCAAGAAACACAACTCTAGAGGTTCAGAATGTTGAAAACTGACTAATTTAACCATGCATACAAGTAGCTTACATTGTCAGAGACTTCATACATGGGTTTTGCCCTACACACCTTGAAATGTACTCTAGCAGCACCAAAATCAAATAGAAGTATACTCTGACAATATTATTTAGCTGTTTCTAACTCTTCTTTAAATGAAACAAATTGAAATTAAATGGAGTGTGTTTTCACTAGAAAATGACAAAACAAGCAGAACCTCCCATTCATTGGACTTTCTACTGATTTCTCAGAAAGCTGTGAGCATGCCTGTATTTTCTTTATCTTGTCATAGGATTAATAGAAGTGAAAGTTATTTCCTTTTCAAAGAAGGGAGGCACTAGTTACAGTTGCTCCTCCAGACTGCACCCAGGCCACTCTCTGTGTCATTTTGGGGTTTTCAACGTGCCAGTTTCTCCCAGGCTGAGCCTTCCTCTGTGGTGTGGCTGGTGAATAAATCGGGTTCAGGAGATGCACAAGCCGTGCCATAAGGAGCAGCAGCAGGAGTCCCACGACACTTTCAGGACAGGATTTTAAGGGTATGAATAAATGAAGAAGGTGGCAACTGAGGACACCACCATGTGCTGCCAGTTCTGGGGAGCCTGAGCAGCCTGTGAGAGGCATTTCCTGGCAGACAGAGCTGGACCCACAGGGTCAGACCTGCTGCCTTCTGCTCCCCCCCAGCCCCACCATGGGTACCCTGGTGCCAGCAGGGCCTCCCAGCATCCCTGCCCCACTTGTCATTTCTGCTCCATCACCTCCTGGCTCCTCATGTCTGCCTACCCCAGACACAGGAAGCAGGAAACGTGTTTTCCAATCTGCCAGAAACCAAAATAAAGCGTTACCAAGGACTACTGGGATAAAGACCTGCACTCCCAGGAGCTGGCTGCTTCCTCCCCACCTCATTGACTTGCAGTCTTCCAGGAGGACATTTGGAGAGGAAAAGGCTTCTCTAGGAATGGCAGAGACAGCAAAAGTCCTTTGGGAAACACCACCTACACTCTGGCTCTTTTCAGTTGCTATCCAGTATCTAAGACAGCATCTCTGAGCAAAACAAACATTTCAAGTGTGTTCAGAAGAAGTCATTAGCCAGCTGAACCCAGCCAGCTATTCTCTGTGACTGTTCCTGCAGTGCACAGGCTTACCAGGGAACAGGGGACAGTTTTATTTACACAATCCCTACAAGTCCCAGAACAATTGTCTGCCCTTTATCAAGTTCCTGCCCTCCAAGAAACTGGAAATGATTTGTGTTTCACAGATGACAGAGCACTAATCCATCTTCAACAAAGATGTTGCCTAGCAGTGAGAAAAAGATTTTTATTTGTTCAGTATTTAATATTACTTCTCTGGTAATAGAAAATAAGAAATAATGAGATTAGACACATGGAAGAAGTCTAAACACCAGATTGCACTTCAAAACAGGGAGAAGTACTGGGTTAGAGCTAAATGAAAAAAAAAAATCTTGTTAAAAGTCCAGCACCAGCCTGTTTCAAACCTAATCAATTAAGAGAAGACTGTGCCAAAAAGGGAATACTCTGTACACTGTAATACTGGAACTCATGACATGATAGAAGTTGTATGTCACAGGTCCCATCAGACTGCTCCAGGTGGGAAAAGCCCTTTTCAACTCATTAGGCAAGAGCCACCTGAGATGTCTGATATCCATCAAATTAGTCACTGGCAAAATCATTTGCTCCTTTCTTCAGAAACAAAATTACTGCAAGGAAGACGCTGCATTCAAAACTTCTCTTCCGTGCAACTGTTTCATGGCAAACACACAAAACAACAACAAACCAAAACAGACCCTTGGCAAGATCTCCTCTCCCAGGAGGCAGAAAATGGAACATAATGCCTTCAACAAGAGTTTTCCATTCTGGCTTGATCATTTCAAAACCAAGAATAAACATCTGGAATGCTGACCAGCCAAAGTCTCTCAAGTGTCTGCCTCACTCTAGACACATAAGTGATAACCCTGGAACGAGGCAGTGCTTTTAAAGGGAGCACAACACAACAGGTTGCTGCAGAGAAATTTCCTGATGCTGCATTCTTGTCTCATGCAGCAAGTTCAGACATGTTGGTCTGCTCAGTAACTGGATGAATGAAGTAATTTAAATTGTATCCACAGCACTTCTTTAACTGAAATGAGTTAATGATGGCTCACCTGCAAGATTTACTCAGAGTGCTACCAGAGGACAAGTCAGAAAGGAATCTGAGAAGTCTGTGGAAGACTGAAAACAATCCAGTGATCCTGCTTCACTCATTTAGAAAGAAACCCAATATTTAAAGGTGTTTCCTGGGTGCTGAGTACATCCTCAGTAAAGCAGAGTTTAACAGGACTGTTCAGAATACTTACAGAAGGTGTATTTACAACATATGGAAAACTGTGTGGCTCTGGTGGGAAAATACAAACTATTATAGTAAAATGCTAGTTTGCTGAGTGGCAAATTTTTAACTGGTAAGAATCACTGCAATATTCTCATCTCTTTTCCTGAATTAGACCATTTTAATGAGAAAACAGGCAGTGAAGGAGGATTTTTCATAAAGGCTATGTGCTGTTGGTAATGGAAGATTAAGAATTACTCTGTATTTTTCTTTGATCCTCTGCAATCTCTTTCTAGCACTATACAAATCTCCACTAGATTCTGGCAGAAGCCTGTCAGCTTATTTGATTTCTTTCTAGCTTGGGAGATAGCTGGGGTGATTTTTTTCTTACTTACAACACAGGGTTGCAAAATTTGCCCAGAGCTAAGACACAGTAATACACACACCCTGCTCTAATGCACAGATAACTCTTCTAATAGACACATATAATTTTTTTTTGACAGAATAACCCTCACAAAAACAAGTTACAATTGTTGGCACTTGTGCTTCAAAGAAGCTTTTAATACAAGCTACTTGCAGTAAATCAAACACAAACTGTTTCTTCTCAATAGCTAAATACAAGCTGAACACAGATTTTTTATGATCAGAGTGCTGTGTTGGACCATATTCAATTAAAGATGTTTAAATATTCTTCCCAAGAGATTTCTTTCCTCCAATTCTATTTTAAAATTTGTTGCTTGTTGGAGAAATAGCTGCTATACAGATACAAGATATCTGTTCATGGGGGCTTTTCATCCTATCAAGATATTCACATATAATTTGAGCAAATTATTTTTCCTTTAATTGCTTTGCAATAATAATAATAACACCATCACCACAACAAAAATAATAAATAGAAGCAGCACTTTACTTTGATGCTAGATGCAAAAGAAAGCATGTAACCAATACATTGATTTAAATATTTCCAAATTTAAATATTTGGAGGGAAGGGACAGCTACAATAGATAGGTCCATCCTTCCCCTCCCACCCTGCAGTTCTGGAATACACTGGCAGAGATTCCAGCCAGGAATGGAAACTAAAAGAGAGCTATAAATGCAGAAAGATGGATTGTGATTACCAGCTTCCTTTAAGCAGGCTCTGTTCATTCTGTTGTTCCTTCCAGATTTATTTTGCAGTGAGCTGTAATAGCCTGCAGAGCATTTCCTACTTGGTCAGGACAGGGGATGCCAAGTTTTTAGGATAAATCATTTCACAAGTGTGACAAATGGCAAACTTCTCTCTCATTTTTGTTTCCTTTTCTACTGAACTGACAAAAATAGAAGTATGGAAGTTTTGTAAGCAAGAGAGGCTTGAACAGATTACAGACCTAGTCTAGGGCTGGAATTGTTCATACGCCAAAATACAAGAAAATGAAGTTTTCAGGACTTGTTCCACAGAATATGAAGTGATATGTATACAGGCAAAGTACTTTTAAATTTCAGGATGTTTCTTCATTTCTGTTACTGTAGTGCAGGGAACAGAAGATGGGGTCAAGCATAACAAAGCAAAGTTGAGTGTTTTTCAGAGTTATCAGTTGCTCAACAATTTTAAAATTATTCACAAGAACATACACTACTATAATTAACCATTTTCAACATACACATCCTTGCTATGCAATTTTCCTTCTTACACAATGACCACTGGTTAAATTAGTGCTATTGATCAGGATACAAATTTGGGCTTTTTTGGTTGGGTTTGTATGGTTTAGTTAGTTTTTTTTTTTTTTTAATATTAAGTCAATATTTTAGAAATAAATGAACACAGGCATTATCACTGTTTTGTTCCATTTAATACAGAGATCTTATGGGTTTCTGAACTTTCCTTTTTGGATACAAATTGTAAGCAGGTGGACAGGCCAGCTGGAAGGCAGAAGGAAAAGAAAAGAACAGAAAGAAGTTTTAATTGCTCAAAACAAGACACTTAAAGATTAACCCCTGTAGAGGTGTTGTAAGTATTTCTGGGGGAAAAGAAATCATGCTAAAATAGGTCTTCCCTCAGTAAAGAGCATTTTTTTTCTGAAACTAAAGTGCTTTTTGCTGAACATAGATGATTCACATCATTGAAAGAAGGTCCTTTGGTTTTTAAAGAGAACACTCATTTGTCTGACCAAAGTATCATTCTCAACTATCAATGCTTTTCTCACAAGAGACAGCAGAAAATATTTCAACCCAATTATCTCTGTGAATTATGAGCTCCTAGTTCTTTCTGCTTATGAAATTAATGAGTGCTGATTAATCAATTAAGTGATCTAGTGTCAAGACCTGATATGGTTATAAGGCATATCAAGACTCAGGTGCTTAAAACACCAAACATGAAAAGAGTTTCTTGGTGATTTTTTTACTTCTCTTTTGTGACAAGAATTAAATTCAACAATATTCCAGTTGATGACTCACTACTGATTTTTCAGGGTCATTTGTGACTTAGGTGTAGTTTTTACTACTACTAAAGAAGGAAGATGACATTTCTTCCTTCATTGTTGCCAACTACTCCTGCCTGTGAAATCCAAGCAGGTACCTTCAGCTCTGCAGTGACCAGCAGGGCTGTGCAGAGCTCACTGAGCCTTGGAGCTCTCCCCCCAGCTCACAGATGGACCTTCATGCTTTATGCCAATGCCTGCAATGTGTCTGCAAGGAGCCCATTTACTTTTTATTTCAAAACAGCCCTGAAAGCAGACAGCCTGCCCAGTGTAGCTTTATCAGCCCCACTGCAATCTACACATCTGAGGTTAAACAGTACAATATGCTACTGGGTGAAAACAGGATTTGTGAATTGTTTACCCACTGTATGATAGATGAAGTTGTTTTTGTTCACATGCTTGGATTTTCTAAAATACAAGGATTCAAACAAACAAATCAAACGCACAAAAACGCCCCTCAAGAAATAAAACCCCCAAAACACTAACTGCCAACTGTTTTTCCCACTTACAGGTGATACAGCAAATATTCTCTGTATGTGGCACCAAGCAATTGCTGTGGGGAAAAAGTCAACCCTGCACTGAGTATATTTTTGTGCAGCAAAGAACCACACCAATTCTCTGGTATTACAGTGGCTACTTGTGAGAACATCTCTTCTCCTCCAAAATAAGCAGAGTTTATTTAAAGTGGAAAGCTGAATAATTACCACCTCACAGTTGGAGATACTCCAACATCCTCTGGCACATCTGCAAGTGTTTGGCTCTGGCAGATTTTGGAAGTCCACTGCTCAGAGGAGCAGTTTAGCCACTAGAGGGGGAGGAAGCATTCCCAAGGGTTCAGCTGTGTCACTGCATGGCCACGATGTGATGCATTACAGTTTTGTAGCACATTCTCATTAATTTCCACTTTTTCATTTACTTATTCTATACCTTCTTGGAGTTACATTAATTAAGAGTTACATTAATTGGAGTACACATTAATTAAATTACAGAGGTGTTTCAGTAAGCTGGACCATACAGAAGCCTGTGAGGTTCAACTTCTCTGTAGACAAGGGGTTCCTATAAATCTCAAAGCCTAAAATATGCAGAAGCTCTAGCCAGGATTTAGAACACTTTTTTTTTTTTGTGGAATGACACAAATAAAACAACCCAATAAGAAACTATGGTTTACTTATTGCTGTTGGTGTAAGTTTTTAGGCCTTGAAAACAAAAATCAGAACCTGAAAACTGGGTATCTTAGCAGCAGTAAGGAATTCACAGATTTGCTCTGCTTGGAGTTCTGGAGCAGTCACAAATATATTGACTGCTTTAAAAAGCTTCCTAGGGGAATTGCTGTATCTCTTTAGAAATACAATGGTTACTCCTTTGGTCAATATCACCAGTAAGTTCTATAAAATATCTCCCAGTTGTAAATTTGTCTCTACATTATTGTTGTTATCATTTGTTATTAAAGTCATTGCAATGCAGTTAATGCTTTCTTCACAGAGCAGTTTCCTATCTGAGCAAATGCTTCTGATAATAAAGACTTCATCTTTGGAATCTGCCACAAGAGAACATGTAGCATGCCATGACTACTTACAAAACTATGCCAAGTTATAATTCATGGCTCTTTAAAGCACACACAAACACACAAAGCCCCCACATGGAACATCCACTAGGTCTGTTCAATCACTAAAATCACTTCAAAATAAGAAAATAATTTATTATTAATAGAATTAATATAATAGAATATTATCAATAAAATTAATATAATCATTAATAACAGTAGTGAATCCTACTGTACAGAATAAAAGAGTGGTTTTTTCCTGCATACTTTTAGTCAAATTCCTCTTCCAAAATGGTGATTTAAATCCAAGACAACAGAAAAAACTCAAAATGAATGCTGCAGCTAATGGAGATACAGGATCTTGCAGGATCAATCTGCAGGTCACCTCTCAATTTGTCTGCACATCTGGTAGCCGACAAAAGCTTTATTGTTCCAATTAAAGAGAGAAAAATCTTGCTAGAGTGACCTTTTTCTACGTCTTCCTACCCATGGTTTTGGATCTAAAGGAGATGAAGAAATAAATACCTGAATGAAGTAATCTTTTCTATTTTATGCGATGTGCTCTGCTCATCCACGTCTGCTGGATTAAAAGCAGAAATCCCACCCTAAAATGTATGTGTACATGTATGGCATAACTAATTTTCTTAGGATAAGAAAGAGCTAAAAGATTTAATCTATTTGCTACAAAAGAAGGTCAATTATGGCTTCAATTCATGCTACTTCCAACTCACTACTGAAACATAAGAGGGGTTCAAGGAATAAGTTTTCCTAATTGCTAAGTGCTCAACCTCTTCCTGCCCAGTCACTGTAATTTTTGACTAGCTTATCTTTTGTTTATTTGTTCAGGTTTCTAAGTCTCAGTTATAGCCACAAAAGGTTTTTGTCTGAAGGGAAATCAGGTTATACACAGAATAAACTTCCAGAAAAGACATCTCTGCAGACAATTTTAGCAAGAAGAAATACTGTAACTGAAAAAAAAAAAAAAAAAAGTCTGCAGTCTATTTTAAGAAGCAGCACATTAAGTGCATCATTTAATTAGAATCCATTTTCCTTTCTTGATGTTTCTTATTTTCAAAATGAGCAGTTTAAGCACTTCATGCTTCCAGGGATAATGCAGGGGCTTTCAGAAACTACACATCAATTTAGGACTTTTGAATACCAGACCTAATTAAGATTAACTTCTGCAAGATACAGTTATTTAACAAGCTACGGAACCTGTTATCCTATCTGTTAATACAATATAAACTTTTATAAGACAAATCAGAGAGAGAAAATAAGAAAATAACCACTGATAAGAGGGTAAGTAGAAATTATAGCCTCTGGGGAATTAAGAAGTTAACCCTTCAAGCAAGATCTGCTGCTGTGAAAATACAGAACAGACCTATTTCACATGAACAGGATTTGAAAGTAAGAATTGTACTACAGGCTCTCAATCAGCGTGAAATATGCAAATTGCTGTCATTACTAAGCAATTTTATTCATAGACAGAATGTGATGTAAATGCAGCTAAGCCTAAAGCAAGGCAACTCAACTCTGTTACCATGCAGAGGGTGAGCCATTGCACTGCTTTCAGCATCTTGGATTAGAAACACTAATTTGATGGCCAAGGTGGGAAGTCACTTTGAGCCCCAGAGCTCTCAACCCAAGGAAGGAGAAGGCTCACAGTGATCTAGTTCTGGAGAACTACAGCAGAGCTTCAGGAAATTTTCTTTTTCACTGGACCAGTGTTCATTCCCACAAGCTCCCCAAGGTTATAAAACACACATGCTGTTCCAGAAACACAGAGCAGGACCACTTTCCCCAACTGGCTTTTCTTACAAAGCATGTTTTGAACAATGTGCTCACGTTGCTGGCTGGTTGTCAAGAACCACATTCTTTACACACAGCCATGCTACAAAGTAATTTCTTTAGCTCCTTGCTGGCTCTTTTACATAATATTAAGTAAAAATACTGGGAACTTCAGTAGATATTACATTGATGAAGCAAAGTCTCCCTGGTTCTTGCTTGCCACCATGAATGAGAGCAAACTCCTCTAATCAGCATTGTAGCAGCTTTGTTGGCTGAAAACAAACTTACTTCTCTCTGACCTTGAAATCATGTATATTTTAATTGTTAGGCATTTCATTATAGATAACAGCACCCTCCAAGAGTGATTGGAGAAACACCATTGCTTGGCATGATTTGAGGAAATGGCAGACACAGACAAACCAATAGAGTGTGATGTTAAGATACCTCATTAAGATATTTTATGGCCTCTGAAGCACCAAAGCCACGAGGAGCTCTACAACAGAAATATAACTTTTCAAGCCTTAGTCATGCCAAGACATTAAACCAGGAGCAGAACAGAATACTTCCTGCCCAAGTCTCCAACATTTGTCTTCCTCAGTCTTGGGCTGCAGTCCAAGCTTTATAACCTAGGTCTGATCCTGTACAGGCTCCTCACTGGGACCCTTCCTATATCACCCACAGCAAAATCTGCTCTTAACTAGGCACTAGAGAGTTTGAGGAAAAGGACTACTTCTGGTTTGGGTTGCAAAAGTGCCACAGACTTTCTGGAGAATAACATTTGTTTAAACTGTTCTCAATGCTGGAGAGATCACTTAACTTCCCATTGTCACTGTATTCATCTATTAAAAATAAATAAAGCCACAAAAAGCAAGGGCTGCTAATTCCTCTTTTATATTTCTCATGTTTATGTTTCCTCCTTTCTCCATTGTCTCTTCAATACCTTCCCATCCCCAAAGATCATGTAGCAATATTTACAGCAAATTTTTTTGTCCGAAGGCAAATATAAAGCACAATACAGGAACAGTATCTGTACAGCTGTAAAGATATCTGCAGAAACAAATAGTATCTCTGTTATAGAAAGCTACAGGAGCAGCTATTGTAACTAAATATCACTTACTACAAAACACAGAGTTCTGCCAGTGATGTTTCCTCGTATCATCTGGCACCAGTCTTGCTCACTGTCATAAAAGGGACAATTCCTTTTGTAGTCTTGACAATTTCCCTTTCTACTGACTATAGTGCTTGCCTAGGAAGAGCAAACCCTTCTGTCCTCTTCTTTCCAACCATTAGAGACAGAGAATTTAAAAGCCTGTTTAGTCAATCTTCCCCATCATAATACATTTAAATATGCCATGTGCTTGGACTGGTGCCAGGGGAAAGCCAATCCCTGTTATAGATTTAATTTCAGAATAGATCATACAGTGCATTTAACTGGCTTGACTGAAGCTCATCAGCAAGTAACACCAACACTCCCTAAGAGAGGAGGACAGTGGAACACTATTATTTAACTCTAGCTTAAAAGTCAACTGTAAGCCAAAGGGCCAAGAAAACTCTTGGGAAGCCATAGCTGGGATTTTTTTGAGGACAGTGGGAAGGTTTTGCATTTTACCATGATAATTCTGATTGTTGAGCCAGTAGTTTTCTGTTAGACTGCCAAAATCACAAAAATTAAAGCTCTCAGAGTCTAAGCAAATAAAGAATTTATGTCTTAGAGAGAAAAAACAAGCCTGTAAGTTAACCTGGAATATTTGGCACTGGAATTAAAGTAGTTCTTCAGGAAATGCAAAGCCTGTCAGAAATCAAGAAAACATCTTCCACCTTACATTGATGCAATGAACTATTTGGATAGTTTGCTTTCTGTCCTTTTCATTTTAAAGGGTTCAGCTGAAAAGTTCTTGGTTGCAAAGTTTTAACCTTTGAAGTTTCAGTTTGTGTGTCTGCAATGTAATTTTCATACTAAAATGTAAATGCTGGTAACTTCAGTGTTTACCAACACTGTCACTGGAACTTGGACTTTAACTTCAGAGAAAGAAGTGAAGCTTTTATTTTCAACTAAAAATCTTTGGAAGTTATTCCTTTAAAAGGCATTTGAGTTACTTTTTTTTTTATTTTTGCTCAGACAAGTTAGCAAGAAGATCCTACTTTGTTCAAATACTTCTCGTAATTTGGCAATGGTACAAAATGACCTAAGCATGGAGAGGAAAAATAAATCTTGAGAACAAAAATAATAATTCTAACCCTTGAGATGAGAAGGTCCAGAAGAGATGCTCAGTACCCTGAGAACACATTTTGGGCGTCACCCACCACTTCCAGCCTGGAAGGAATGAGACAGTCCTAAGCCCAGGAAGCAACTGCAAGTGGGACATCATGAGAGCACTGAAGGCTGCACATTAAAGGAGATGATTTTTTCTTAGAACTCTCCACTGCTGAGCAAAATCTTTGATTTAAAGACCTGAGATAACAAAGATAACCCAATGCACTTTCACAGGTACACCTGATACCTGATTATCCTCACCACATACATCTTATTCCTAAAAAGAATATGCTGCTCTTGATCCCCAAAAAGGGCTGCCTTGTTATGAATTCAGCCATCAGCAGTTTCTTCCCAAGCTACTGGAGGAGCACAAAGACAACAAAATTTTGATTTTACAATTAAAATTTTATTCACTTATTTCCTCCCCAGACAATGTCCAGTTACTAATTAACTTTGCCAGAGGTAATGTGAGGGCCACTGTCTAAAGCCTAATCATTTTTCAAATCAACCTTCCAAATATACATCACAGAGCCAGACAAGTTTGCCAACTACAAAATAAAGTAACTAGGCCATTTTACTGCATTTTCTCTATGTGCTGAAGTAAAAGTGCCTCAAAGGCAAGCTGCTCAACCAGCAGTACAGCTTGAACTAAGGATTTTGGACTAGTTAAACTTAATATGGTCCCAAATAATGTCCCCTGAAAAGCTACTCTGTGATAGAGTGAATTTTTCCCCACGGTTAATTGGCAAAATGCAGCTGATATCCCACACAATCAAACAAACTTAACTTATTGCCAGATATTTCACCTGGACTGGAATGAGATATAAAGAGTTACTAAACACTTCAGCAAAAGGAAGACAGAAATGTATTCATGTCTTTTGCAGCTTTCACTTTGGTGCAGATTTCATAGAAGCACAAAAAAGAAAATCTATAAAGATTAAAACTCCATAGTGACAATAGATTTGCCAGTACAAATCTGAAGTTATAAAACTGCTATATATGATAAGATGTCATATTCAATAAACATTCCTACTTTGATTTCAGCTACTTCAGTATGTCTTAATGCAACTACTGTTAAAGGGCTTACTGCAAAAAGAAATAAAGCCTTTAAAAGAATTTAGAAGAAGAAATATGAAAGAGGAACTTGTGCTTTCTTTATGCATCAAGATGAAGGCATTGTACAGCTGCTCTGCACTGTAATCTTATCAATGCTTTTCTTTATAAAAAATAGGATCTTTCTCAAGCTTCTCTCTCTGCAAGGCTATTAAATCATGTCTATATACAGATTAACAACCACATAAAATGCTGTCTATGGATTTGGGAAGTAAGACATCCTTTAAATGTGGGTAGGCTGTACAAATAGTGATGATTTACCATGACACAGCTTTCAGTCACAAAATATCAATCCAATAAAACTTAATTTTCCCTGGGAATATACCAATGGAAAACTACAATCAAATCTGTGCAGAAAGCCAGAACCTGAAGACATATGCCAGAAGTACCAGTATCATTTGGGGCTAATTACTTAAAAGAGAAAATGGTCTCAGACAAGTACTCTTCTTGCTAGTGTCCTTTTCATTTTACCCTTTTTATTGGGTGACTTATAAAAATAACATTGGCTGCAACATGAGAAGTCTGGGCTCTCACCTGCCACAACAGAATAAAATCCTGAAACTACTTAAAAAAATGAAAAATCATTAAATACAAAACTCATCTCAGTAATTCGATAAAAATCTGCAAGCTGTTATTGTTTATACTACACAGGAGATTCTTTCCTTCTTTCAAACCTTCTTATGGACTTATACTTCAGCTCCAGAAAATGATAACTTCTCCAAAGTTCCAAATGCTTTCTCCAGTTAAGTACTTTGCTATTTCAAAGGATGAGTTGTCTACAACAACCATCAATCATTGCCCTCTGGTATGGGCCATACTTATTTTACATAAAGCTGTAACAGGAAAAAGTGTACCAAGTACCTGAGTCTTTCTCTTTCTTCAGCATTATGTGATATTACTAAATCATGTGAGATTTTCTGTATTTGGGGCTTTTTTAATATTTAGATTTCTAGCATTAGAAGGCTTTAGAAGTCACTGGGAGCTGCAACAAAGCTACTGAAAATCAGGTGTCCTTTTGCCTCCCTCTCTGCCTGAATGTACTGCTAGGACTTGAAAATGTAGAAATCCAGGTATGACTATAGAGATAAAAATGGAAATTACCAAAGCAGATGAAGTCAGAAGAACAAATACCTCTGACCATCGTTTGGGGAAAGACTGGCATCAGTTACAATCAACAGATTCACATTGCATGACAAAGGTGATGAGATATTTAATAGCAAAATACGATCAGGACTCTTAAACTGAAAGCTGAATGAGTGCATGTCTCTGAAGAGTTAATAATCACTTTGAAACAAGAGTGCCCTTTCATCTCTTGCCTGCCTTGGCCTAAGGCTAGAGTGGGAAAAGGAAAAAATGTCATTCTAAGATGGAAAAGAATGGGAGTTGCCACAAAAAGTGCAGTGCAGCCAACTCCCGTGCCCTTTGGGCAGGTGTCTGACATGGACAGGCAGCAATTGCTGTCGGGAACTGAGCAGAGTTAGTGTGACTATGGAATGGGCACACAAAAACACGAGGCAGCCCTCTGCAGCTGGAGGCTGGCACACAGCATCGATCTCCTTCACTTCAGCTCGAGCTGGCAGTTCCTGCCACAGCATTCCACATTGGCCTGGTAAGCTTTTGTGCCCTGACTCATAACTCATTCTCTGCAACTCCCATGATCTGAGTTTCTCCTGCTGGACAAAATGTTTAGAGCATTTCTGAAACTGACCCAGCTACTGCTTCTACTCAGTTTGAAACCAGCTGTGCTAAAGATCTTCCTTTTTTGATACACACATAGATCAGGAGAAGCAACATTGCTGCCCTGTCAGCAGCAGCTCTGCCAGCAGTGTGCCTGCACCTGTAGGTAATGCCTCACCCACATACAGAGTGCATTGTGGTCCATACACTTCTCTGCCTTTTGGAAAAACACCCCAGTGTTTTCTCTTAATTACCTTAGTAACTTTTATAACCTTGTTTTACTTGGAAATAAAATTTGTTTGTCATCCTTTTATCTCTGAGGGTGTATTTGCAGCCTTCTCTGACATGAAAGAGCAAAGGAAAATCCTCTAGTGATTCTCTCTAAATCACACTCATTCAATATGCTTTTGCTCTGCTCTGTAACCTCTGTCTAAGCTGAATGAACTTATCTTTCTGATCTTTTTTTTAAGGAAATCTTTTCTTCTTTAATCCTATTGATTTCCCTCTTGTACCCTCTCTGACTGACAGTAAATAAACTGGGCACTGCATTTAAGGCAATGCATGACTTTTCATTAAAGTACAATGCAAACCTTGTAACTTAATTTCATGACATTCTTTCATCACTGCAATATAAAATAATTGTGTGTGGTCATTTTATTTTCTTGATAACATCTTCTTAGAATGCCACATCAGTGTTTTGTCACAACTACTGTTTCCTTCTATCTTATTTTCACACAAAGCAACCTTGAAAAATTATTTGGGATTAGCTAACACTACTTTAAACCTTAATTGAAATATTAATGTATTTATCACGTGTTCTTTCTTGGGGGGAGGTCTTGAGGGAACACTTGAGACTTCACAGCAAAATTGTTTTATCAAGAAAACAACCCCAAAAATTTATAGATTTTGTAACCTCAATTATATACTAAGCATCTTCAAAGGACATAATGTAAAAAAATAAACCAATTATAATATAGCATTGCAATTTCTAAATGAAGAGGGGACCTATTGACTTTCTTAGGGGGAAGCAATAGACATTATTAAAAATCAGCAATGCAGTATCAAAAATACATAAAATGGCCTGTTGCTCACTTAAAAACATTCACTAATGTAGCTGGAAAGTAATTGCAAGTTATTCCAAGATAAATCTGCCTGTCTTCTACCAGCTCTTGCACTAACAGAATCTGACAATTTACTTAATTTTAGATTTTTTTTTACTTGATGCAGGCAAAGGAGGATTAAAACATTCAGACACTGGACAGAAGAAACCAATCCACACACTCAGCATAAAGGAGACCTAATATCCCTTCTTATCTTTTAAATTCCTTTGCATTCCTTTCTCTCTTTGTGGAGTTCATTCACAGAACACAGGCCCACTCTATTTTCTCTCTTCACTCCTGCAAAGTTGCTTTTCTATAAAAGTCTGACAAGACTTTTAAAACAAGACTATCCCCATCACCCATAAAATAATAAAACAGATGAAGGAAGTGCCTGACTTTAGAAACTTTTCCACAGAGCTTGGAACTATATAGCCCAGAAAGAAGCCACTGCAGTCTGGCTTTGCTTTTTTTGTAGAGTTATGAATAGTTTCACCTGCTCATAAGAGACATGCTGCTGCTTCCCAGCCACCCAAGCCTCCTCTCATTTTTAGAAGCAGTTTTGTTTATACTGAAACCTGCTCCACAGGAAAACAGATGATTTCAAACAAATAAACAGCACAAATAAAAGTAGCAAAGCAAGTAGAGTTTGTCACGTTTCATTAAGGTATTTATATCTGCCAATACAAAGCCAGGTATGATTTCTGCTTAGATCTTGGACAGAGAAACGTGCTGCATGAAAAGCAGACTATCAGGAAGGTTCATTTCCTTGAAGAGCTGGGCATGAGGTCTGCTGCATCTATTTCCCTGTGAAAATTGACTCCTGTTTGTAATAGCTGGCACTGAAAAACAATAAGCTGCAGTTCCTTTCCCATAAAGTTGGTTTCAATTTCAATAAAATCCAATTTTGCCCTACTACCAAAGCCCCAAATGAAAATGTATTAGTGATCCAACAGCTGCTTTTTTGTTTGTGTACTGAGTAGTGTCCTTGAATGGGATAACACCCAGCTTCCAGAGTAGCATATGACATACAATACATGTCCAATTGTGATCACCCAGAATTCTGTTCATCCTTCTTTATTCCCATACGCCTTCATACAAAACTATTTCTTTTTGACTGATTGCTTTAGGATAAACAGTGCTTCTCCCACCTGAATTACCTCACTCACTGCCTTGAGGTCTTTGTTTAAATCCCTTACTCATTTAAATCACAGTTTGTTGCACTGGATCTTTCTGGGTGAAAGGAGAAATTTATTAACAGAGTTTGGCAGCCTTGTGACTTTTTCTGTGTAAAAAGTAATTTCCACGAGGTGAACATAATTTCACCTTTAGCTTTTTCAGTAAAAAAAAAAAAAAGGCTTAATTTCCTTTGATGGAGCTCATGGTTTTAAGAGTTGGGTTTAATTTTGGGGGGATTTTGTTTTTGTTTGTTGCCTTGTTTTTCTTAATATTAAGATGACCAGTGCTACTACTAATATCTGTCCAGAGTGGGTTAAAAATAAATTTCTCAATTATTTGTGTGTGATCAAACCAAAAATGAACTGACAGAAGAGGCTGGGGATGACAAGGAGATGGCTCAGTCTATATTCATTGCACCTGCAGCTGTTATTAGCCAGTTATACAGAAAAATGTACAGATACAGCAAGCAACACCTCTGTCAAACAAAGGAGAAAATTACAGCTCATGCAACAAATACTCTCCATTTAGGCAGAACTACTCACCCTTCACTTATGTTCTCACACTGTTGACAAAATAATGAGTAAAACTCCACCCTTTTCAGCTTCCTGTCCACAAAGGGATAGACAGTTTCTACCATCCAGCCCTGTGTGGCACTGCTTACTCCATGTAAATATAAATAACTGCCTTCAATAGTCTGAGTACAGGATTTCCAGATGCTGTGCAGGAGGCATTACTGAGCTATATTTGCCATCCATTCTATCTCTCACATATTCAGGGTGTGTTTAAACTCTGGCAGTGCAGCAATGCTTACTGGATGCACATAAATGCACCAGTATTCCTAGCCTGGAAAAGCCAGGCAGTCCCAGAAGAGCCCTTAACACATTTCTTCCTCTTGAGTAAATCCAGTGTGAGGGTCAACAACTCTGAAGAGGGAGCCTTTATGGAATATACTCTGTTATTGAATTTTTGTAGCAACATTAAAACTGCAGCACAGAATAATTTCTAAAGATTCACTGAAGCAAAGTGTAAAATGTCATCATTTTTCCCTCCAATCAGATATTCTCCCTTCCAGGCCAACACAACATTTATTCCTGTTGAACAGTTTTTACCTTAGGCCTAGCAACATATTTTAAGGTTTCATGTTTGGGCATATATTTCATATGGGTTACATTAAACATTCTGGCTTACAATTAAAAAAAAAAAAACCCAAACCAAAACACTCCCAACAAAACAAAGCACCCCCATAAAACCTAACAAAAGCCTCTTGTTTAAGCTGTATGTAAATTTAAGGTACTGAACATAACATTAGAATGAAATTCTGTGGGCACTGGCATAATAGAACACTTTGCATTCAGATCTCATGCATTTGTGACTTCTGAGATATTTTTTCTGGGAAAACCAAGCAACCTGAGTTCTTAGGTATTCTCTTTTCCAAAAGGCCAGCAGTTTTGCCAGTCTTGCCCAATTCAAAAACATGAATCGTTCCATGTAAGGGAGACACTGGATCAAAAAATGTACCAGGTACTTATAAATCTCAGCCATGTTTGAGTAAGTTTAAGGATGAAGACTGCTTCTGTGGTTTTAATCAGTAAAAACACTTCCTAAAGTATGGAAAACCCACCTGTAAATCCAGAGAAAAATTGACACTATTAAAAAATCTATTTTTCTCCCAGTCCTTGGAGTAAGAGGCACAACCTGCAAAACTTGCACTGTTTGGGAAAACTGCATTTCATGAAGCTTCCTGTCATGCTCTCTGACCACGTAGCTTCATGCTAAATATTTCTTCAATTAAAAAAATTAATGTTATACCATATTTCATATATATATTACATACCACATCACCATATTTTTGAACCAAGGTTAAAGATGAAAAATGTTTGTAACAGCAGCTATGCAGTTGTCACAAATGGTCTTACTTTCAATAAACACAGAATCCATTTGTGAATCCTGTCATGGATCTAAACAGATTTCCTTTAAACACCTATAGGTGGTGCTGACATACAACTGTTCCTTAAAAAAGCAACAATCACAAAGTAACGGTAGCACAGCTACCCGCTAAAAAGGGTTTTACTCCTGGTTGTGCAGATTTACCTCGGGGAAACACAGCTGAATGACAATTCGAGTGCATCGTAAGTGCTTTCCTCAGGTACTTATATCAGAACAGATTCCCCTCATGTGGTCATGATGCCTTACAGCCAAGGCTGGAGTTGCAAAATACGAGGCTATTTTTTAATTGTTGGGAAACACCCAATAAAAACAACAGGGCCTGTGAAAATGCAGCTGTTGTGAACATGGCATAACTACAAAGGAAAAGAAACATGAAAATGTTTCACCAAGAATTTCCCTTTCAGGTTGCACAGTTCACCCTGATAATCATCAATTTTGCTGTTCAGTAAAAATAATGACAATGAAGCTACTAATAGTCGTCTGGGCATCAGCCCAGTTTGCTGAAATGAAGCAGAACTAACTGGCTTCTCCACAAACATATAATGGAAAAGAGAAAAAAAAATTCCAGGCATAATTAACATGTGGTAACATGATAATCAGCACCAGATGAATCCATACTTTCTGGTCTCAAAGAATGCATAATAATTTTATAGAGAAATTGAGGTGTTAACAGTTACAAACATAGTTTATGGTAAAAGCCATAGCTTGAGCCATTTCCTGTAATGCTAACACTCCACAATTTCCAAATTCTATGCAGCCTTGTAAAAGATGAAACTTGAGGAAAGAAGTTACGGTAACAAAAGAAATAAATTTAATATTTCTATAATTTTTGAAATGTAAATAATGCACAGTAAAAAAAAAGTGCCATCAAAAATTTGCACAAATAATTAAATGCTTACAAAGTTTTTGAATAAAAGTTCATGCACATCACATAAATGAATGACATAAAACATGGAAGTTAAGAGATATTTAATCCCTGAATATACCTCTGCCCAATTTAAAAGTCAAAATATGCAGAACACCAAAGTGCCTCTCCTTCATTTTGCACCATCAACTGCAAGTCACAGAAGTGTTTTTCCTGAGTTCATTATAAAACCCACAGAACACTGAAAGCTACGCTCGCCCCTCAGTTCTATCCCCTCAATTTTTCTCTCAACAAGAGGAAAAAATGTAAGACCAATACATTAAGTTCCCAAAATAATGGAAAAAATTTCTAAAAGCAGTGTGAATTTTGATGTGTATTTATTCTTGCATTCCTTTAGTTGCATGTTTAAGCTACTTTGAGAAAACAGACTAAAATAGCTTGCATGGCAAGTAGAGGTGTACATCACAAGATGTACATCACCCTTTCACTCAGCATATTATTTTAATTAAGATGTAATCCATATTTTCTTTTTCCCCCTACCATCTCCTAGGCATTCCAGCTTTCTTGGAGCTAATTTGGAATTTTAAATCCAGTGTAAGATGACTAAGTTGCACCAAAGCAGTGCAGCACACACAGGTTGAAAATAGGATATGAAATCCACAGAGGACATGCTGCTGCTTTACAGCTAAGGCAGACTCTTGCCCTAGACATACAAGGATATTATCTTCAGGCCTAACTTTGAAATGAAAATATAAAAAAAAAATATCAGTTTTGGCTAGGTCATCCCACTGAAAAAAGTTGTGAGCCTGCACAGGATGAACAACTCAGTTATTTCCTTTGGAAGATCCTGACCTATATTTGTCCACCTCTCCTCAGAGCTCTTTTTGAATTAGAGGGCATTGCTAGTCTTCAATTTTGCTTTCTAATGTCTTCCTGAACTTGGGTCACATATTTAAGTAGGAAAAACTGGATTACAAATTGGTAGTAGTAGAGAAAACTAGTTCTTGAGAAAAATAAGAGAAGCAATGTTTGGCATCTATTTTCTGATCTTTGGCAAATTTCTATAAACTTAGAAGTGAGTCTAAAACTGATTTAAGTTGCTTAAAGAAGCTGCAAGAAAGTGGAATTCCTTGGAATAAGAATAGTTTTAATCTCCCCCAGCAAAATGTAGACAGTGTAAATCAGACATTGTGGTTAATGTTTAAAATTATACTTAATTATATCTGTATTAAGTAGTTTGATTGCATAGGGAGTATTTAAGCTAACATGAACAAGTCATTAGATTTGATAGGGGAGCATTATTTGGCAACATTTTGATTAGTTCAAGCTGTTAGGGAAAGGACTTCAAAACTTAAGGAGTACAAGTACAGTGCTACTGAGTGCTATGACACAGATCAACCATTCCATAGGCAGAACAACAACACATCCAAATGCAGGCATTTGTAATAATGTATTTGTATGGAGATTGCAGCTCAATGCTGTCTCTAGAATCAGAAAATTGAAGACAAAATTATTCCAAAAAAAAAGAGTAAATTTAAACCCCTACTGACTCAGAGTTGCAGCTGAACTTGACAGGTTCGTTTTACAATAGGCATATTTCAAGGCTGAAAGTTTAGTAAACTAATCACAGTGACCTGGTGGGTGGTGTGGTCATACCTACCCACATGGGGTAAAAGATGCTCTTGGCAGGGGAGTGGTCACTGGGTGATCTGTCTCTCCCAGCCCAAACCATCCCATGCCAGGCTGGAAACTTTGCTCAATAATGTGTTTAATCAGTTTAGCAATAAGCCACCTCTGAGCTGGCAGCCACATTCCAGATGCATCCTAAAAAAAAGTAAAATGCCCAAACTCCTCATTTGGCCCATTCTGTGTACCTTGTCTCTGACAGGGGACTACATTTTGTATTTCCAGATACAGTTAGGGTGGAAAAAGAAAACATCTGGCACATATGTAGCTGTTAATCTGAGAAGCTGAGGGGAAACAAGACAGTAACTGCAACCAGATTTCAGCCATCAGCACTGAAGTTGAAGTTCTATCTAAACTCTTGTTGCTTTTCATTTTCTAAAAGAACCAGTGATCTCATTTGTCAAATTCTCACTGCAGACAGCTCAGACAGGATATTTCATCCACTACTCTCTTTTTCAATGTCCTCTGAACCTGCTTGCTGGTGGCAGGAATTGAGGTAAGTTATTATTCCTACTGTCTTCCCCTCATACTGTGGGACTGTCACTTCCCTTGCCTGCCTTACTGTGCCTGGCCTCCCTTCCTTTGGGGAACAACCTGCCTCTACCTCCTCCTAACAATGCAATACACATTTTCTTGAGGGGATGCTGCATTTCACAGCTCAAATGCTTATCACAGTCTAAAAATTCCCTGCCTTCAAAAGGTAGGCATCCTCCTACATCTCCCAGCCTCCTACACCCTGCTTTTTTCTGTTTCCAGCAATCACCCTGCTGTCCTTCTCACTCAGCTCAGTGATGCTCACTAAAGATAATCAACAACCTTGTTCAGACAAAAGGGAGAGGACCACGTAGCCAGTGGATGTGTGAAGGAACAGGGACTCTCCTTTGCTGACAGCAAGTTGCTGCTTTGGCTCGGCTCCAGCAGCATCACTTTCAGTTTCCTTATTTCACAGCACATCTAAATTCTCCATTTACCTTTAGTTAACACCTAGTCCTCAAATTTGCAAGCCCTCATCTGCCGCTATAAAAATCTTTAAAAACAAACACCTGTGTTTTAAATGCGATTGCAGCTGAAAATGACCAGCAAACCTGCCTTTCTCACCTTCTTGTTATCTCGTGCATAGTAACTACGCCAGTGGTTTTTGGAGGTTTTTTCCCCCCTCTTATTGCTTTCAGAAATATCATGGAACTCCCATCTACCTTTTCTGCTCACCCACATACTCCAGAGTCACTACATGACTATGATCAGCAATAAAAAGTGAAAAAGTCCCACTCCTCCCACCAGCCCTCCTGCTACCCTACCTACACACAGGCTGTTTATAGACATCAGCTGCTCAATCAAGGGATCTCTCTCAGCTGGTACAAATAGCTCTCTAATGGCACAGCCACCGTGTACTTGTTTAAAAAACCCCATATTAACTAAGAGATATAAGTGTTGTGCCATTTTTTCCCAAGTTCACACTGGCTCATGTTGTTATTCATGGCATGGGAGTTGAACTCTCATTACTCAGGTAGGGGAACACCAAAGTGACTGGAAGAAAAACAGGTCACATTTCTAGGAGAGGCTGCTTGACAATGAATCCTCTCAAACCATTCCACTAAGTCATTACAGGACAAAAAAAGCACTGTTCACTACAGAACAATTTTACCAAATTATAATATAGAATTTATTCATTAAGTTACAACCCAGACAGATTTTACTCCTATCCAATGTGTTAATCTCAGACTGAAGTTTGAACTCTTCTGAAACAAACTTACTGACCATAATCATGCCTCTTAATGGCAAGGCAGCACAGCACAAAAGTCAAAGAAAGGCTAACACTGAAATAGTCATGCTAATTATCATGGCAATATCTTAAAGTGCACATAAAATTCTGCTCTCTAACTGTAACACACCTATTTCCCTTGAATAATGTTACAGCTCATACTCCTGCTGAACAAATAACTTTCCAATGCTCATGTGCTCTTTCTCTGAAAAGCCTTGAAAAGGTTGTCACAAAAACAACACCAGTAATCTAAGTAAGACAAAAAATGTAGCCAGATAACAGCTTTTCATAACAGTATGAAAAATCATACTTCTTTTTTCTTTCTACTCTATAAATCCATGTTTTAGTCAGTCTGGCCAATTTTAGTGCCTAATTCTGCCAAGCACTAGCATCCTAACTGAATAAAACTCCATCAAGGGAGAGCAAAAGAAAGGATTAATCCATATAATCAGGCCTCAGGACTGGTCAGAAGTGATTAAGCCCATGTTTATCAATTTGTGTGTATTTTTATAGGGGGGGAATAGGCAAAAACAAAGGAACAACCTATTCCTGACAACTATTCAATACTCATCTTTTAAAAACTTTACCCAGCACAATTCATGAGAACTCTGCTAAGATAATGTGTCATTATCTAATAATTTGTTCTTCAGTAACCACAAAGAACAAGAGAAAGTTAAAGCAGCAGTAACTTTCACAGGTCAGGCAGGAGGGAATGGGAGTTTCATGGACTGCCTTGGAAACTGCACAGGAAGGAAAACCCTGAGCCTTAAACATGTTGTCTCATCAATATTCTATCAATGCTTTTATTTTCGCTCTTGGAAAATTATAAATGCTTCACTATATTCTAATGGTTAACTGCATGCAATGCACAGTTCTGCTAAACACACTCAGCATTCACATCTCATCTTTCAGGAGCAGGTAGAGAATAAAACTGCCCCTTATATTGCATCTCATGGTACAAGTGAAATTTTCATTCATTCTATCTTTTCCCATTAACCCAGGCTGAGATCAGACTGTTGTAGCACTGTTTTCATGAACACAAAGTTTACTTTATTTACTAGAAACAATCCCCAAAGGCTATTTAAAGCTGTTAAACTGTTCAAATATTCATGAGGGTTATTGTTTATTTTACTCGTTTTTCTTCATTATATCGACACCTAGACAAAAGAGTATTCTTCTACTCAAAACAGAAGCATTTTTTTTTACCTTCAAGGAGTTTATTTAGCAGCTTACCTACATGGCAAACAGATACTGCTACCCTAATTTATTCATAACACAATGTGATGGTATCTAGAGAAGCACAGAGCATACTTGTGTGGCTTCTACCATCCCTTATCTCTGCTGCAATTCATACTGTTCTGCTTTGCAATACCCAAGGAGCACTTCGGGATGCTGGCAGCTACTAATGAAAACATCTCTTTCCTCCTCCTCCTGCATCAGAGAAGCTAACAGCTTTCACGAGGTACAAAGCAGAACAAAAACATTCTTTCTATAATCACTTCATTAATAACTTATTCCCAACCACACAGAGTTCTGCTTTCTCTCCTATCAGGATGCAGCAGATGCTACAACTCCAAATTATTCAAGAATTTGATTAGTTAACTATCCTCATCAGCTGAGCCACTGAACACAGTTAGCAAAGTCTATCACGGTGAAAAAGGGGCAGTGTAAGTTACACCCAGCATCTGCAATATTTGGAAAGCTTTATTTCCATGCAAACCTAACCTGAAAATGGGCACGGCACATCCAGTTCCTGTGGTTTCCACGGGCTTTTCCCATCGGCTGTGGCTGTTCCAGCAGCTCCTCCACCAGCACGTGTAGAGCGATAAACAGCACTGGGCAAAGACAACAAAAAAAAGACAGACTCAAACATACGAATAAATTACTAGTTTGTCCACATGCTTAATAAAAAGTTGATTAGTAAAAAGGAGATGTTGGTGGATCACTCTGTAGTCCTGCTCCTTCCACAGGACTGCGTTCACCTGGAGGGGAGATTGCTGGAATTTGAGCCGCCCTCGTTCTTAACTTAAACTAAGAAAAACAAACAAACAAACCGACAAAATACTCAAACCCACACAAGGAACACAAACCAAACCTTTTTATCGGGAGTTAAATTACAAACCATACCTTTTTATCCGAAGATAAGCGCAGCAAGCTCCCACAGAACTCCTGACTGGAGCCGGCTGTAGGACTGAGGGGAACACCCCGGCCACTCCTGCCTCATATAAACCCCGTGCGCCTCTCACCTGCAATTAATTACTGCAATTAATGGCTGCAGTTTGCCCAGGCGGGAGAGCAGCCCCGGCTCCGGCCGGCCCAGCACTGCCCTGCCTTCTCTAGAGAAGGATGGGGCAGATCCCGTCCCTGAGGGAGCCAGGAGCGGCTGCGGCTCCACAGCCCACAACCCCGGGCACAGCGGCACTGCCTTGCCTGTAGGGTGCAATGGGCCTCGAATCACAGGGAATAAGGAAAAAAAAAAAGAAAAAAAGGAAAAAAAAACCCCAAACAAAACAACAACAACAAAGGAAGGCAGAGGCCGCTCTCTCAAGGGATTAAGAGTTACTTTTCAAAGAATCAAGGTTTCAAGTATCAGCATAGAACCTGTCTTGAAACCTGTGGAAAAGAGCTTTTACACGGAATAAGAGAGCAAAGACAATTGCAGTCACTCTGCGCTCGGTATGTCTCAGTGTGACTTACCCTGGTGTTACCACTTCCACCCGAGTGTCTGAGCCATAATTAGCTCACCTGACAAGACATCAGCACCCCAGTCAGCACAACCCTGCCCCGACCATGCCACAGCACAAGCAAACACGTCTCAGGTGACACCACTTAGCACAGCGCACTGCAGCCCTGCACTGCCTGATAAACAACTGGTGTTAATGAGACAAGTGCCCTGATGATTGGGTTTCATACATTTCTTAGGGCTCTAATAACAACTCATTATGTTCGCAGTTGCAGTCAGTTTGGCTCCACTATGGTGGAATTCTCAAAACGTGCTCTGGTTGTTCATAGTATTCAAGCACATCCTGATGCAGGCCAGCTCTGATTAGAAGCAGATTAGTGGAGGTAGTTAAAAACGATTCAGTAGAATGAATTTCATCCAGTTCTTGAGCTACATATTTAAAATCGCTGTAGCACTTATTGCTTCCTCCATTTTTAACAGAGCCCCTGGGCTTGATTATTGCTCCTGCCTATGCAGGATGATCCCCAAAATACTGGAGATGATATGAAGGAGACAATTGCATTGCTCACTCAATTCTGTTTTTACCCTACACCCTCTTGTCCAGTCTGCAAAAAAGATAACACTCATGGGTTCCTTGCTCTTGAACAAAGGCTTTATATCCATATTCAAAAATAGACGTATTTTCAGATTGTTGAGAAGATTTTGGTGGGAAGCTGTGCTTTACTTCCAGAAGCAGAATTTGGGTAAGGCACAGAGGTATGTCAGTGAGAAGAACTGAAGGGTTTGGGTTTCCTCAGCAGAGTCCAGAAGAGTTTGCAGTGGGCAGAATGGTTTGAGCAGAAGGAACTGAGGTAGCACCACTGTGTTTGGACGGGAAACACTGAGTTGTTCACAAAATCTGGTACATAACAGACAAAAAGAGTATGCCAGCTGATTCACTGGGCAAAAAGGGCTGAAGGATCGGGTGAGAAATCCAATGAATCCTTTGGGTGAAGGAGTAGCATAAAGGAGAGCCCTTGAAGAAAGCAGCATGTAGAGAAGCTAAAAGCTGAGGAAAATCTTTAGCGAAAAGTTGAAAAAAAATGAAGGTTAGTGTGTGAGGGGGTAGGTCCAAGCTGGTAAGTGTATGAAGCAGGAGACAGGATGAAGATGCCAGCAGGGAATGCCAAAGCAGCTTTCTTGACCACTGCTGACAGTTGCTCTGGGTGCTAAGTAAAATTCACTAGAGCTGAGTCAAGGGCTCTACCTCATGGTTTGAGACAGGTTAGAAAAAAATAGCATTGCATCAAGGAAAGAAAACAATCTTCACAGACTTTTTAAGACCACCTGGGAACAAGAGTTTTGAATTACACACAGAAAAGCAATAATTCCTAAAAAATTGAGAAAGCAAGTCTTAAGCTCCCAACTTAAACCTTTTTATTACTTTGTATCCTACAGCACAAGAACAAATATGGGACTGAGACTGAGAGAAAAATTTTAAGAAAACAGAACATAAAAGTAGAAAGGAGGTTGATACTCAGGACCTGAGGAGCCTTTTAAAGAACAGAGCCAGTGTGGACAGCTTTACTAGACAGTGTGAGAGATGACTCATTTCTGTGTCTTGGTTTCGCCTGCTTTAATGAGCAGGGCTGAAGGAAGACTCTGGAAGGACAGAAGAAATTCATTCCTATTTCTCCTTCTGGTACCACCCCTTCCCCAGACCTAGAAAATTTGCTCAGAGTCATGGGCCTCTGTTCTCTGGTTTGTTCCTGGTCAGAAGATGAAGCCTTGCCCTGGGAACTCTGCAGCTGCTCCCAAGGGTGAAGGAGTGGAAAACGCCATATAAGCAATAAGAGAAATATCTTGATGGCAAAAATCATATGTTCAAAAAAACAAAAAAAATTCAAGCAAGTGTTTCTGGCAGTAATGCACTGGTATAATGAATTCCTGATTTATTTACCATGCTTGCTACTCACTTTCAGCTCTAGCAGCAATCAATAACACTTCATGCACAGCCTCCATACAAATTCTCCTCACAGTGACCACATTCATAACTAGTATTTGCTTACAGTCATATTATAGAGATGTGAGGGAAATATATTATGGCATTCTTCATAAAGCCTGTAGGCCACATAAAACAAATATAACTCTCAGTCATGTCACTTCCCATAACTCAGGCTCTGAAAAGCATGACAAGATTCATCAATTCTTGTTAGTCCCAGCATTTAATAATGTATGAACATATGAATAAACAAAACCAAGAAAAAAAATCCAGGTTGGTTTTGTACATGCAAAGTACAGAGTCCTAAGAGCTTTATTAATTTATTTTCTTCATAAAATCTTACTCAATGTGTGCTCACTCTGTTTTCCTGATGGAAACCAGTGGCATAATGTAATTATTTTCAGTCTGGCCACCAGTTTACTGAAAACTGTTACCAACCTGGTTTTACACCCAGTGTAATTCTCCTATTTAATTTGAGGGTATTTTTCCTGTGTCTTTTGAGTATCTACAAAGAAATGCAGGGAAGAGTAGTAATGATATCTGCAGTAGCAAGGGAATTGCCAACACCTTCTTTTCTTCAAATCAAATTGCAAGTTTGATTCCACAGTCTTAACATCCCACTTCTTAAAAACTGGTGGGTATCTTGAGATATATGTAATGAATCCCTAAACGGTATTACAACCAGGAAAGATTATCAGCCTCCAGCATTTTGAGGTGGAGCATAACAGTCATTTTGTTTCCATTAGATGGAAGACATATCACAGAACCAAACTGTTAAAATGCCACTAAACTCAATCAGCCCACACATTATCCCAAATCTGAAAAATCAATGTAGCTTTATGCTAATGAGATGTGCCTTGATGCTGATATTTATGTAGAAATAGTACTGTGGAAATAAAGGCAAAAATGCCACAATGAGACCCAGACAGGTACTAAAATGTAAGGGCTATTTACTAATAAAATACTAATAATGTCACATGGAAAAGACTGAGGATAAAACAAATTCTGTGTATGTGCAGAGCTCACCATCAGAACAGTTTGATCAAAATATAATGGAAATAAATATGTCTGTATCTGCATTCATTCACCAAGCATTTCCTAATTACATGACACTCACTAAGCTGGCTGCTTTTGCTGCGTTTGCTCGTTTTAATTTCACATAAAGAATAATAAATACAAATGATCTCTTTCATATTCCTTCTCAGCATGTTTGAATATTAGTGCTTTTACTCTGAGAATGTAATCTCTTCAAAGAGAATGCTTGAGCCATTTATATAATTCACTGGGAGAAAGATGAGTTAGTGTTTTTATAAAATTACTTGGCATGTGCTACAAAAAAAAGACCATCTAATTTTGTGATAAATACAATCTACAAGAGGAAAGAGATGGAACTGTCTATTTTCATATCGTGTTTTGAAACAGCAATGAAAACAATACTAAAAGGTGTTAGATTTGCAGTTCTAAGGAATAGAACTCTTCTGTCTGTGAAGATGATGGAGGGGGAGAACCACCCTGTTTTCATAGTACTCCTCATTTTTGTCCAATTCATTTCATAGGAAATATTGATAAACCTTTAATTTTTATTATCCTGTATAATTAGACTATCTATGTGATGGATGAAATTACAGCTGTTACAGAATTATTCATTAATTCATCTCCCCAGAATTTTTTTTTTTTTGATAGCATGAGTTCTTGAGATGCACAATTGCTTCATTATTGCTCAATTTTTTTTTACCCTTCCATGTTCCTTGACTTTATTAGGTAATGCTCAGATTGAAGGAGGCCAGTTCCTAAGGGCTCAGCCCAGGAGCTGACCAGTTCTCTTCCTTCCTTGGCTTATTCTGAAACAACCCCCAGAGGAGGCCCTGTAACTGCTGGTTTTGAGATGTTTCTTGTTCCATACAAAACCCTTTGAGATAATGTGGAACTGGGAGCAGCTGATGGTGACAGAGCTCGGGAAAATTTGCATTAGAAGTTTGTTATGTACTGGTAAGCTCAGGAAAAGAATATCTGCTGTAGAGTTTTAATCAAAGATTGAATGACAATCTATTAGGGTACATCTTTTGAAAAACTTTTTAGATACCACAATGCTGGTATAACTTGACATGTTTAAGTGTTTAAGTAACTTTCTGACGGTACCAGAGAAATGCAGTATAATGAGTACAAATTGATATGCCTTTGAGTTTATTGGGTGGGAAAAAACACTGAAAAAATAATTTTCTAAAGTGGTTATCAGTTATTTAGTAACTATTTGAAGCAAATCATTTGAAACTAGGACAAACGGGTAGCACAAATTTGTGCCAAATTGTTTAGCTGGTGTAACCCCGAGTTCTGCCTAGACTGAAATAAACCTGTATTAATGCTGCATGAAAACAGCAGCAGCCATCTCACTGCCCACAGTTAGAAGAATAATTTTTTAAAGCTTCCTCCAACGACCATAATTCATGATCAATGGAAAGTTCCTCTTTTGTTTTAATGGAAAAGTGTTTACTTCAAAACAAAAGGCAAGAGAATGAATTATTGTATTCTGTTTCAAGATGATAGATAATGCAGTGAATAAATCATTATTGTGGTACTTAGGGTGGCATCACAGAGTTATTAACTGAGATCATAACTTTTTTGTGTAGGTTAAGACAGACACTTTCTGCATTTTGGTTTCTTTTGACACAATGAAGATAATTTAAGCTTCCTAATTTTGTACTGTACTATTTGGATAACTAAATTAAATATTCTATTAAGGAAAATTATAGTAATAAGATAGAGACTGTTATATCTGCATTAAATTTATAGAGGATGTGATGCATTCAGATACCAAGCCTTTTCCTAATCTTCCATGAAATCATATTGTAAATTCTCAAGGACACTTCCTACTCCTAGATCAGTGAGTAGCATAAAGACTTTGCTCAACTGCTCCTAACCTTGAAAATTTCAATTGATTGGTTGAAATGCTTTTAATAAACACAAAATACTTGATTGTGTATTAAATTCTGTCCAGTTTATATATACAACTAGAAGTGAGCAAATGACATGGAACAAAAATTGTGTGGAGTAAAAAAACCAACTTAGTGATAAAGAAGCATTATATGAGAGCCAGGTTACATAAGAAAGGAAATATATCCATGCATCAATTTTGTCTATTTATTAGAGCATGCATCTGTGTTCTATAATAGAGCTAACACTGGAGGTGGGGGAAGAGAAGTGAAGAGTGTTATCAAACAAAGTTTTGTGGAAATAAGCTGCAGAAATAGATTAAGTCAGAAAATATCTCCAGTTCTACTAAGCCTAATTTTAGGGTTTTCAGTAGCTTCTTCACTGCTTAAAATTCACCCTAATATTTTCTCACTGTTAATCTCCCAGAGCAAATATTTTTATGAGATTCTTGATAGTACCAGATTGATCCTGGCATAGGTACAAAGGAACAAGAGAAATTGTGGTTTCCATTGCCATAACCACCTGCTACCACCACTATCTTTGTTTGCAATGACTAACTAAAAACAGAAAAAAGGAAAACACTGACTCAAACTGGAGAGCTTCACTTCTTTAAGTAATTTGCCTTCAATACAGCAGCAACAGAACATCTCCCTGTATGGAGATCAATGCATTAATAAAAAGAAAAGACAAAGGAACAGGAAAAAGTCAATAATTTGCAGTTCTTGCTACCACTTTGCTGCCCCAGCTTGTTCTCTGTACACACAGGTCAAGCACTGCTTGTTATCACTTGTTGTATTAAAGCACAGCAATTTCTCTTCAACAGAGCTTGCAAGTTCTAGGACTCCTCCACTTACAATTGAACTGTTTTGATAATAAGACAAACAATATAACCAAATGAAGGGCAAGAAACAAAGAAAGTAGAATTACATCCTACACGGGGAAGCCCTGGTACAAAAATAATATTTATTGTAATTATAAGGAATATGTAGTTAACTTGTTTCTTAATTCATAATGAATAGAAGAAAACAACTTCAGAATTTTTTTCTTATGGGATAGGTAGCAAAAGCAGATTCTCCTCCCATGAATAGATTCAAAAGTAAAGTGATCCTCTACATCATACAGTGAAGAAACAGCCAGTCAGAATAAAAATCATAGAACTTTTTTTAGATCAACGTGTGAAAAAATCTACCAAATACTTGTTTCCACTCAGAGTCTATTTCAACAAGACATGACTGATACTATCAGATGAGAATACAACTACAAAACAAACAACCTCTTCCCTTTTAAGAGTTTCTTCTCAAGTATCCACATTTTTGCAAAATGCAATCCAAAATGAGTTCTTTTCTAAGAATGAGTCCTTTTCTAAGAATGCAAGTATCTCTAAGCATTTAATAAGCATCTATAGGACAAACATTTTAGTATCTTGATGAAAGTCACATAGTTGAAAAGTCTGCTCGTGCACCAACAGCTCCTCCCTCAAGCCACTCAGTCTTTTACCTCTATTATGTTGAAACTGTCTGAAAAATCATTCATGTATAGACCACCATTTGCCCTGTGACTGCACATATCCAACACAAGATGATTCCCCAGATAGGTGAATGCCAGGCTTTTTTTGGCAACAGACCTAAAAGCCTCAGATTTCAATTTTCCAGCAAAGATTTCATATTATTCATTGTTATGCAAAAACCTTAATCGAACGTGGATGTGATCAAAGCATCTTTGCTGGTTTTGAAGCGGATGCAGGGAATGGTCCTGTGATGATTTATCTTTGAGAAACTATTTCAGGTTAGGAAAGGAAAACACAGTTACTACTGAGGCAGTCACCTGAAAGTCACAAAGGAAACAAAATGTAACAGGGTTTGGGTTTTGTCGTGCTTTGATCTTTTATGGCTCAATTACTAAACCTGTGCTCCCAAGGAGCTCTCATTACATGAGAGCAATAAATTTCTCTAAGTAGAGCTAACACACACTGTACCAAATCAAAACACCTTTTGTCAAAGACATATGCTGAGTCTCCAGCAATGCTTTCCATATGAGTTTTCCTTGCTTTGTTTCAGTGTTTTCCTGAAACTGGTTCATTCATCTCTTGAGAGCCGAACACTTGAAAACATTTTAATAATGGTAGTTCTGATAATGCCCTGTTGCAGTTTCAGCCCAAACACAAAATCCCACAGAAAAAAAAATATACAGAATATCATAGAAAAACAAAATGTTCCTATTACTATTATTGTACTGTTTGTTTCTCGTTGTAACCTCACTAAAATATGCAAAGCTTAGCAGTACAGAAACAGTCACATAGAAGGCACAGTAGCTACCCAGTAAATACTAAGGAATTTTACTCTTTAGCATCATAGTTACTCAATAAAAAATGGGGGGTTTTGTCTATAGAAACCATTCCTTAGCATTTAGATTATAACTGATCTCTTTCACACATGGGACTGTTTCCAGAAAGATTTAAGCAACTGGGGAGTCATTTCAATTCAAAGACCTTATACATTATATACATCTCCCGTCCCATTGCTTTGAATACCAGCGCCAGCAGCTCAAGGAATATCTTTATTTCTTTCATTATCTCTATTTGTGAAAAATGGCATTTATTTCAGAAACTACTTACAGATAAAGCTGAGGCAGCTCAACCAAAATAATCCCAGAAATGAACACAGGCGCAGGTTTGGGAGCAACAAACAACTCAGGTCCGAGTTTTACTTAAAAATCAAGATTGAAATACAGTCTGGTTTAATGAATGGCTCATTTGTGATTGTGAGATCTGTATCTCCCATTTTGCCAGTAATTTATTGAATTGTTGTAGCTAAATTGCTTTTAATTTTACTGCTGCTGTTTACCCATCTTTTTCTCCTCTTTCTCATTCTCATTTATTTAAGACTTTAAAGGCTCTTAATGTGGTGTAGCATGAGTTCTCAAAGTTATAAAGCTTCCAGTTATACTTTAGTACTGTAATAATTTTTTAGAGAAAAATAAATAATTTTAATCAATTTCAATTTTCCCTCTCATTTGACTCCTGACTGATTTGTTCTTGGGCCAAAATATTTGGTTTGTATCCATGACATGAACTGGATTTGGTTACAAATAAAAACCCTGAATTTAAAGAAACATTTTAAAAACCAAATCAGTTCACTGACACAGCATAAAATACCACATTCCAGTCTCAACAACTATTTTGCCTTTCTAGATACAGTCTGTACTTGTATTAGAATATAGTAGTCCTCATTTTCTATCCCAACCTTTTAAATAACCTTCTCAAGAAGTGCTAAATTTTGTTAGTTTCAAAAAGAATTTCATGTGAGATGTAGATAAGGTATAAAAAAAGTGATCAAGGTATCAGAAAATTTGTCACCATTATATTTCCAAATAAATTCAATATGATAATCAGACAAACATTCTTATTTTTCAGGGATTCTGACCGGCTCAGAATCAGAAAATCAGAAAATTCCCCCGGCTGCTGGGAGGTAATAGAAAGTTGTGTCACTCATAAAGTCATATAAGATCCATATGATTTTTACCATGCTTGGGTCATCTCTTTCCCTAGGTCTCCAAAAAGAATTTGTACAGTTAGTTCTCTTTCTGCTCCCACCCCCATCCTATTAGCTTAATGTTTATTATTCTAGAACCTAGGTTAATAATGGACAGTCCTGCTGGGCATCATGGCATGAAGAAAGGTGGGTAACACTGTTACTCCTAATCTATAATTACAGTGTAAGTAGCAGGATGAGGCATGCTGCTGACATTTCTTCCCCACTCTGAAAATCACTGATTTAGAGCTACTTAAGATAATGATGATAATGGACATCCTTGACATAATTCATATTTATGTTAAAAGGGTTTTTTTCTCTTTTTTTTTTTAGTTTCAGTGTTTCTGTGATAACCCTCATTCAGGATTGGAAGGAGAAAATCTGTGATAACCAGAGCCAGTGGAACTAAACCTCCTGCTCACAAGCAGAACAGAATATTAAATTCAAATTACTTTACCTTAGACAACATACAGGGAAAAGCATTCTGTTTTCATTTCATTATTCCTTTAAAGCTGCTTTTTTGTAAACTTATGTAGCACCTGTGTACAACACATATTTGGCCTTATAAAATATTAATCATAGAACTTAGATTTTGCACTGTGATACTGATGTATGCAAACCAAGGTCAGACCACACATCAGCTGTGTGAAATTCTGTTAACTGATTTACCTGAATAAAAAGTTAAGAATCTGAAGGCCAATTTGTTCAGTTTTAATAGAAAAACACCAAAAATGGTAAGATAGCATCTGGAGATACTATTTCCTGTACTTGGCACCCATACATTTTGGAAAGACAATGATTACTGCCTGTGTATCAGAACATGATTCACTGCTAAATTTCCTGACAACTACTGCTGATCCATTTTATTGCAAAAAAATAACTCCCTGTCATTTTTAACTTTTTTAGATTTCACTTGCACCCTCATGGAGATCAAAAAGTTAATTGCTCTAGTAATTGCAACGTTGATCAATAGGAAAAAAATTAAATCTGTCATTTGCAAATGTTTTTCTTTATTGCACACCAAATTAAGTCATCTTGATGTTCTGGAAAGTGTCAGTCTTTTATTGCAAAGAAGAAACTGATCAATTAGGTTTGCCTGTAGGTTTCAGATAGTAATTATACTGAAGTATTTAATGTATCACAGCACTTATTTTCAGTTCTTCAAAGTTACCTATCATTTTTTGTGTGAAATACTGCATTACAACATGAAAGAGGGGAGAATTTGAAATTAGAATCATGCTCTTTATTATTATCTTTAATCATAAGAGAATAGTATCATCTTCTATGATTGAAAAAAAAGACAAAAGAAAAAGTTGGGACTTTTTCCAGAGATCTCTGGACATCACTGAGAGAGGTCCAAGAAGACAATTTTGAGGCAGTAGTGTGAAAGAGAACAAAAGAAACATTTAAGATGAACATTAGAAATGTTTTACTAATGCTGAGATCTGCTAAATTCTAAAGGGTCTCCCTGAAGAAAAGGCTGCAGCCCATTCAACAGAAACTGATAGAATATCAACACCTGATAGCACATAATAACAAACCAGTCAATATTGAGTGTAATAATGAAAATGCATGAGTGTTGTGTTTTTAAATATCTGAGAAAATGGAGAGATAAGCAGCCATTTGTGGCACACATCAGAGTTTCAAGGATGGCTGCAGCAGATTGATCTGCATATCCAGAAATATTCACTGCTCCAAAATGCTCCTGTGCTGGAAGACAAGAAAGTCTCAATAGAACTAATCTCAGCACAGTTTCCATAATTTTGTTTTGAAGGATCATTTCAGATGAATGATTTCAGCAATCATTACATCGGATATTTTGCAATACAATCTATACTGCAAAATTTTATCTTTCAGTAAGTGTACACAGTCATTAACTTCACCCAGCTATTATACTGTACTCTTTAATATTCTATTTTCTGTAACAGAAATTTTCATGAAAAAGAAAAGTTTAACAAAAATCTTGAATTACCAAATTACATGAGTGATTTCGGAAAATCAGCTTTCTCGATGTAGCTTGCCAATCCGTGGCAGTTAACTTCTACTTAAAAGAAAAGACAGAGAGCCAACTTCAAACAACCTTTCCAAGAAAGTGAGTGTTGTTTCATGCAGAGCCATAAGAAGCGCATGAAAAATACACACCAATACAATATTATTGTGCTTAAGGGAAGACAGCCCTCTAACATGAACAATTCTTTCTCTGGTAGTGATTTTCATTGACCCTGAGGGATGTTTTCTTTTAATTGCACCTAATGAGCTGGCTAGACTATCAGTTCTCTCATTTCCACACAAATTAGCTCTTGTATAACTAGAATACCGAGGGGATGAGAGAGAGCAGAAAACAGCTCCAATTTCCACATCACCAGTGGTATCAGAAAAATGCCAGCACTTCCATTTAGGAAAGCTTTTTTTAAAAGTGGAATTCTACTGTCAACTAGTACAAAGCCACTTTAAAGGGTAGCATCTGATGAGCACATTCAGAGATTTGAATGCAAAGAAGAAAAAAGGAAAAGGAAAGGTGAGTGCACTTAGAATCATTTTAGATGCGTTTCTATGTCGCTGGGTGATATTTTACTGCCACTTCAAAGCAAGGCATTTTAATCACTGTCCTAGCACAGGGTTAATAACACAGAGCCATATCCTCATGTGATGAAGACTGTTCTTACTCCAGTGAAACTGCTTTAAAGACCAGCTGAATATCTGATTCTGCTTGAAAATCCCTCAGTAGTCAGCCAGCCAGCACCATGACTATTGGTTGAGATACAGAATTAAAAAACTTGCCTAGAATCACACAGAGAATGTGAGTAGCCATGGTTTGAATCCAAGTAATTTAAGACCTTACATCAGCATCATTGGCATCAAATCTCAGAGCTTCCACTTTGCATAAAGATCAAGCAAAATCCCAATAACTGAAGAACAAGCCAAAAGTTCACACTGATCTCTTTGCTTTTCTGCAGAGTAAAATTAAACCATAATGAAAGTCATGAAAATTCTGTAAGCACATGAATTCACACACCAAAAACTTCCTGAAAGACAATGTTCCCAGAGATATCTCCAGATCACTTCTTGTGAAGGATTTCAATTATGCACATCAAATTTTTTTTTCTGGCTGCTCCAACTGTGGCTTTGATGTGACAGTGCCTGTGAAAGACATTGGTCCTGTGGGATGACAACTGGCTTGTTTTAGTCAAGGGCTTGAACACACGTGGTGTGTTGGGTGACTCTTGGAAAGACTCTGATGTCATACTATAGGCAAATTTCTGCTCCTGTGCATTTTAACTTCTGTTCTTGTCCCTAAACTTCTAAGGAAGATGATAAAAGCCATTTGTGGCAGCCTGAAATTTAACACCTATTGTTCCAGCTTTGCTTTTGAGTAGGTGTCCCTTGACTCTACTGCTTTTATAATGCACTATGGTTTTTCAAGAGGCTGTTTTTACCCAAGTACCACTCAGCTGACTTCATATCCACTGAAATGTGTGTTATCAGATGCTCTAATGTTAAGGACACTGCAAAAGCAGAGTTTACAAGTAATTACATTACAAGTAATTGTCTCTCTCACCATCATATCTTCTAGTAATGAAGAGAACGAACATCAGAAATTCTGTTTATTATATTAAAATACTTTCTTTTACCCCCCCCCAACCAGGACAAACAAATGTATTTATTGACTCAGGGGAGTAATTCTCGTTAGGTCACCAAAACCATTCTCTTCTAATTGGTGTCATATGAAGACAAAATTCAGCATCAGTTGCCCACTGCTCATCCAAAGCAAATGTAACAACAATTAAAACATACAATTTCCCCAGGAGTGAGATTTATATATCAAAATTACATTTAGCTCTGGACTTGGGAACAACTTCTTTATTGCTTTAGGAGTGCATCTGCAACTACTAAGAGACTTGGAGGTTTACATTCAACTTTAAAATCATGCACTTATACTGCAAAATAACCTCTATTTCTAGGATTTGCCTGATCTCTTTTGAATCTGCTTTTGTCTACTTTACAGTGGCTTTCCCTAAATAAGGATATAAAATCTCCTATACTTGAATTAAACACACAGTTCCTTCTTCTATTTGATCATATAATTTTGTTTTTGTTAGAACCTGTGAAATAGAAAGCACTGGTCACAACTTTTGACTAAAAATACTCCTCTGTGCAGCAGCTATCAGCCACCAGTGTTGTGCAAAGCATTATTCTAAGGGCCTCTTGCAAGTTCATCTGTTTATGGAAAACTGCAGATTTTTATTTTTTAAAATTTTTAATTTTTTTAATTAAAGCTTGATTCAAGCTTTGGAGAAAATGAGTACATTTATTCCAGTATATTTAATAGCTAATGAATCAAATGAAAAAAATATGTGTAAGTGATTGTATGTATGAAGCACTGCACTAGGAGATAACATTAGAGGTCTCACTTTGAAGCTGGTTTATCAGACAAAATACTCTTCACTGACATAAGCAGAGATAAAATAGGATGAAACTGCATCTCTACAATTTACCAGCTTTTAGAAAAAGTGGTGACATGATGCTCCCTGTCATGGAATGAGGAAACTCTCTGATTTATGTACATAAAGTGTATCTATAGCAGGGAAAGTGAGCATGAAGTCATTGTGGGACACAAGTCGGCTTACACTGCTGAAGAATAGTGTCCCCATTGCCTTGGGTGGTGATCTGTGACAGTGAGATCACTGCCTGCCTTGGCCACGACAATGCCATGTAAAAACTTGTCTCATAATTTTCTTCATTTATGATGAAAAGCAGGAAAGTGAAAAATAAGATCTGTCCTAATTCAATAGTGTGTGCAATGCATTGTTTTGAATAGTACTCACCTGTGAGTATAATAGATAACATTTTTGATACAGCAGGATACAGTTCCCTGCCTAGGACAAGCTTTAGCCTCAATCATTCTCAGCCAGAGACAGTGTCCTTGTAAGCTGGCATTCTTTGATGCATGTTTTCCTTCTATGAATAAATCTTTGCCTTCAGAGTTTAATTACATGCCCTGTATCAGACATTTTTCCTGGTGTTCATTTCTGTCTGGCAGTCGCAGTGCTGCTGCACAGCACATCTGTGTGGGGTCAGGCAGAGCCTTTCTGAACAGGAATGCTGAATGTTTGGGTACTGCTGAGGCAGAGGTCTCTTGTGGGCATTTCTGCCTCTCTACACTTTCCAAACACCTTCACTACAGGCACATTTATAGAAAAGCTCTTATGAGATGCAAGCTCTGCAGATCAAGCAAATCGTGAGTTGTTGCCCCCAGCTGTCCCCTCAGGAACTCAGGTTGAATACAGATACCCTCACAATGCTCTCATTGACTCTCCAGGAAAGGGTTAACTTCACTGTTCTCATGAAACCTGAGAGCTGACAGAAGACTCAAGAGGGAGGATGGACCTTGGTTTCTCCTTATTGTAATTAAAATATAACAGTCACAGAATATCTTCCCTTCCTTCAAAGGACTTACCAAATTAATGGAAATATGATTCTCCCATGCATTCTAAAGTGTCTTTCTTTACAGCTCTTTCATTCATCCATATCTGAGCAAAATGTGCTTATTAAGAATCAAGCTGTCTAAAATACCTCATATAGCTCAAAACTGCAGAACAGTCTCCATCTGAAGAGGTACATTTCTCAGAGCTGAATGATCTATTGATGCTTTTGCTAAAGACACAAAAGAATTTAAATTCCAGTTACTGAGAGACTGGGATTGATCAATATCATATATAATTATACTTTCAAAACAAAAATAGGAAGAAAATGTGCCTTCAATATTGAGGTTTGGGCTTCAAAAGGAGTTATAATTAATAGTGGAATTTTCTTTAAAAGTCAGTGTTATCTGTCACAGAGAATAGGCATACTAGATTAAGAAGCCTGCTAGCTCAACACTAGGCTCTCAAACCAGATGGCCTTCCCCAGGTAAAGATCTGTGTTGTTAAAACCATCAGACTCCATTTGCTTGGATCTCCTGTTAGCTGGTTTCATAATGTATCTTGGGTTTTTTTTGCATCTGAAAGGAAAGTAAGAGTTGTTTCCAATTCACCTTCATCCTGCTATTGATAAAAAAAAAATGTATATGTTATTCAGACTTAATTAAAATTAATTTAAATTTTAATTTAGACCTGTGGGTGCTGTTCCACAGTATTTCTGCTTATTTATCCCCCTACAAGCCTGGCCTTGATCATGGAATACATAGAGGAACACTTTGTGAAATTCACTGCTGAGGAAAACTTGCAGTACTTCATTGGTAAGGTTACCTGCTGTCATAGCTCATTTCTGCAAGCCAGGCCTTGCTGTCTGTGATAATGAGAAAAAAAGGTTTGCAATTTGTAAGGAGTGCCACTTCCTTCAGCTGCTCCCAAGAGTGTCAAGGAAAGGTAAAGCTCCTTCAGTGGTTTCAGGTAATCTCAGCTGCTTTTGGTAGGGTAGAAGATGAATTTTGGCAAATTTACTAGAATGAAAAGAAAGATTTTTCATTATTTTCAATCTTTTTATTAGAGATTGGTCCACACAAGTAACAGAGAGAAGCAAAATCTGAATTGCACAGTGAGAAAGAGGTTTGTGAGGGAGCTAAAAGTAATCTCCAATTTAAAGTTGCTGGCCATCATTTTTATACACAGAGCCAATGTAAAAAGACAGCTACAGGAAGCATCGGGAGTTATGGATAGCTCAGGCCTATTGACAGTTTTGCCTTTTTGAATTACTTAGAATTTTGTCTAATTCCATCAGGTAAACTCCACTAAAGCTGTTGCTGGCACACAGGTGCACACTTGTTGAATGGGAAGGCTTTCCATGAGACAGAGAATTGACTTGGTTTCAAGTGCCATTGTAAGAATTTATCTTGATCATAAATCTTATTTCACTGATGGGAGGGGTGGTAGGGATCTGATGGAATACCCACCCTAGGGGGTCTGGAACTTGGAGAAAATAGTAAGATGTCTGTGATATGCAGAAATATTTTCAAAATATTTTGAAGCTCACTATTTGAGAGCACAATTTTTTACTTCTTCTCCCTCAAGCAGGTGAATAGCTTTTTTTTAATCTAAAAATAGATTTTTATTGTCACAGGGTGTCCAAAAGGACATCTGATGTGCTCAGGAGCCAATGCAATCAGAAGTGCTCTCCCAAGAGAGATGATCACTGTCTCTTCCTGTGACATGGAAAGGGAAATGGGAACAATTGTTTTCTGCTACTTTTCAAAAAATCACATATTTTCCAGCATGGTGTTAGAAATATGATTTAAGACATCAGCATCTTGTAAGGATTCAGCCTGAGAATTAAAATACGTATTACTTAATACCCAGTTTATACATTGAGGATAGTGTCATAGAAGATTAGCCAAAGAGGATTGAAAAGAGGTCAATTTACTACACACACAGCTTGGATTGTTAACAATAAATATGATTGATGAGGACTGGCTCATAAAGAGGCAGAGCTGCAGTCAGCATGGACCTTGTGAAATAACTCAATTTCTCCCAAGAGGGAGTTCTGTCCTACTTCAGCCAGTGGACTTTGAAAACTTTATGATCAAATTCTTACATGTGCTGACTTCATTTTTCTCCACATATTCTTAATTCAGATAACACAGATGTGAAACAAATTTTAAAACACAGTTGAATGATTCATTAAGGTATGTACATTCATTTTTAAATCTACATCTATTTCTTGAGAGCACTGAACTACAAAGGTTATAACGAGGCAATAATCTGCATGAAAGTGATAAGAAATCTAGATCTCCGTGGTCTCCACAGACTACTTCAAACTCTGGAAGTTAGTGCTGACCTCTTAAAATAAGTTACAAGAGTTTCTAAAAATTGTTAAAAATCAAGAATCTTTCCTTTTTCATCAACATCATGCTCTGTGGAGAAGCAAGAGAGCCATCCTTGTCAACTTGTGATTTATTTTTGCCAAGAAAAGCAATTTTCCTGTAATAACTCTTCACACACACCCAGACCCAGTTACTATAAGCAGAAAAATTAAAAATAGAAACAGAGACCCATCAGCAGAGATCACAGGCCAAACACCAGATGGTTAATTAAAAATAATTACGAGGACAAAACCAAATAATATTTTAATCTTTTTAAATAAAATTATTAGCATAATTACCGGTATATATTTGTGCTGAATTAAATTATCCATTTTACTTATGGGTTGATATCCCCACTCTATTTGGAGTCTTTGTGGTTTTGCTAATTTTAGGTGCTAATACTTGGGATGTTTTGCAAGCACCTCCAGAATGTGCTCCACAGGTAAAGAAATGCTACTTCATTTGGTTGGTTTGGTACAGTTTATACAGAATTGCACAACTCATTGGATGTTCAGTAATTATATTTCACTTGATTTCTTTAGTGTTTTCAGAGGTCTCTGATTTTAAATAATGTTATTGACTGCATCATGACTTCATTGCATGCACTAAAAACAGATTAAGGACAAACATAGCACAAAACTTCCCAGACTACTAAAGGAAGTCAGACACCAAGGGTGGATACTTTTGTTTTGATTCTACCATTGGTTCAGACTTTAAGGTAAAGAGATGCAAACAAAGTATAAAAAAAGGTTGAAGAGACATCAATGTTTATTTGCCTGTCCTCAGAACTCAGCTGAGGCAATGGGCTTGACATCAAAACAGATTAAAAAAGGAAAATATAATGTTTACCAACACTGCATGGGTCTCTGTAGAGCAAGCAAGGATGCAGGCAGAATATGGTGAATAAATACAGAAACCTGAGTTTACCTATAAGCAGTTGCTCCCACGAGTTAAGATTAGGCCTAATTTAAAGGACAAAAAATTTATTTTAACAGAATCTGATGTAAACAGAAACAAATGGGGAGCTGAATGAAGCTGGATAAAGCATCCCCTTGTAAAAAATATGGAAAAAACCCCTTGACTACTATTATGTTCCAGATAACAACCTACAAAGAGGTCAGGCAGGAAAATTCAGGGATCTGGCTCTAGAGAAAACCATAAGATTTTATAAAAATGTATTTTAGCAATCACTCAGCTTGAATGAAGGACAGAGAAGTAACAATCAAAAACCTGAAAGACACCAGCTTTCACATTGGAGGATGAGAATCTGCAGTAAAGGATTTACAGCCAGTTTCTCAAAGGGACAGATATGATGTACAGTGAGACTGAACAATATTGCTGAGAGACCCTGAAAATTAAATTCTAGCCCTGCAAATGGAGCATTCTGTGTCATGGTTTTTCCTGGCACTGATAGGGATTTCAGGAGCTGCTGGTCAAGCTGAAACCCAGAGAAACAGCACAGCTGGTACAGAGAGAACCACAGAGGGCTCTGAGCTGGAAGGATGCCCAAGGACCATCAAGTTCAACCCTTAAGTGAATGGCTCATATACAGGGATCAAACCCACAAACTTGGTGTTAATAGCATTGTGCTTTAACCAGCTGAGCTAATTTCAGGACCATATTCTAATGGAGATGTCTATGTGCCAGTTAAATGTCTGTCCCATTTTGGGGAGGCACAGAGATGTATTTTAGAGCAGTATTTATAAGGATTATTTTGTGCCAGCTATCTGCATTGTCTTGGGCTATTGGAAGAAGTTGTATAGAGCTTAAAAGCTGCAAGCCTGAGAAAAGCTTGAAGTCATCAGGTTCACACTGCACTCAACTGGCTCATCATAACCACCATGTAGTTCTCCATTTTGCAACTTCATTTATTTTAAAGGCAGCCAGAGGTTTAGGCTATGAGTTTGCTAGTTTCTCTATGAAACTTCATGAGTTTTCTAGTTATACTGCAGTCCATGTCATTTCAGAGGAGACTTGTTTTTACTTTGCCTTAAGAGCTGCAAAACCTTAAAAAATATTAATAGCTTACACTGAAGTTATTGCATCAATCTGAACTGCTGACAGATCACACTAAACATGCAAAAAACCTCTTCAAGAAGAGCAGTAGATCAGACTCCTGAGAAATATTCACTAAAGTGGTTGCCCAGAGAAGCTGTGGCTGCCCCATCCCTGGCAGTGTTCCAGGCCAGGCTGGACAGGCTTGGAATAACCTCGGATAGCAGAAAATGTCCCTGTCCATGGCAAGGGGTTAGAACTGGGTGGCTTTAAAGTCCTTTCCAAGTCAAATCACTCTACACTTCTGTAAAAAAAAGGAGATTGGTGGCTAGAATAAAAACACAACTAATCCACCCATGTACCAAAACAGCAACTGCTTTCCTAATAGACTTCCCTTATTTCTGAAAACAGATCAGCCTGGGATACTCTTAAATGAATTCAAACAAGTACGTAAGCAGACACAGAATTTATTCCAGTTCTCTGAAAATAGTGCCAAAGCTTAAATAAGAAATGTAACACCTTTTAAGTTAAGAGCCAGAGAACAGTATTTACACATGGTTAACAAGAGAAAACCTGTCTGAAAGGAAACAAAAAATCCATCCAATTCACAGGGGAGAATTTCTTTTGACTAATGTAGAAGTTGGAAAAATAAAATATAAGATAAATACTCCAATGTGCTGGTTTTATTCTTTCCTATGATTGCGAAAACAGCCTTTTCAGGAGGTTGCAAAAGGCTGTGTTCGCACTGCCTGTCTGAAGGGCAAAGCTTGATATGTGGCCAGCACTCACTTTTCAAGCTGAACCTTTCCCATGGAGTTAGTGAGAGCACGAGTTTGAGTCTATCCAAAGTACACAGAACAACATAAAAGACTAGAAAAAATAAAAACGACAATTAATTTGAATTTTTCGACTTACAAAACATATGCAAACAGCTATGCACAGAAAACAAACTATTTGAAGTATATAAAACTGCTATGATACAAAATGGCAATTTACAATTCAAAAAAGATAGCTTAGGATAGAAAACCTGCTTAATTCCAGCCTGTAATTCACCTCCCAGTGCCCAAACTGAAAAACATAGTTGTATATAGGAAAAATAGGTTGCTTTAAATGTATTTAAATATAAACAAAACATACATACCAAAGGAAATGTCAGAATCCTTGCTGGTCTGACCCTCGCAGTCCCAAAATGCCCTGTGAGATGTCCCTTTTTTCCTCCCATAAGCTCTATGATTGTTTTAATTGTTGATCCTTCAAGTTATTTGGGAAAATGACACATTTTGTCTTGGTTCTGAAAAAAGCTTGAGCCATTAATATACAAAGATTAAAATCTTTCTAAATTCCAACTGTACAATTGCAGATTCAGCCCTGCGCTGGGAGCCAGCAAATCTCTCACTGAAGTGCCTACATTTTTTGACCACAAAAGATAGACAGGATTATGCCCACAATGCTTTTGGAAATGATTCTACAAACTTTCTGCATTAAATAAATGAAAATTCCCATCTGTTTACACTGATCTATTTTTTTCTCACTTCCCTCACTAAATAAGACTAGGCAGGCAAGTTGGATGATGTATTGCTGCACTTAAGCTTTCAAAATCCTTTAGTAATATTTTTTTTTCTTCAGTTTTTAAGAGCAAATTTTTCTTCCAGATGTGTGTTAGCAGCTTTTTCACTAGTCATTTTCTTATAATAGTGGTAAAATGTTTTTGCTATAGAGCATAAGTTTATGGAAAAGTTTTTGTGTTTTGGAAATTTTCAGCCCCCACATACAGCTACAGTTTGTGACACCAGAACAACTTGCTACTTGGAAATTCTGTGTGTAACTGTGCCAGATATTGTGAAACCAACCATTTGAAAATTCATTAGTTTAAAAATAACCTTTGAGTTTGGAATACCACACTTATATTCCATGCAGTTTTCCAAATAACAGTCTTTCCACACAGCACTTTAAACAGAAGGTATGAGTAAAAGTAATGAGCAAGAGTGGGCACAATAAAAAAAATTAATGGAGTTATTGACCAAATTTAAAGCTGGAAAATGGGACTATTTGCAAATAAAGTGCACAAAACTGTTCTTTTTTACCTTGGATGAACTCAAACATAAGTCCCTTTTTCTGCCACTTTGAGAGCTGAGAAAAATCTCTGTGGTAAGTACTTTATAATAATAAAATCCTCCATCACAGCCTTCTTTTTGAATGACCTGCTGGCATGTTCCTCTGTTGTATTCACTCCTTGTCTGCTGAGCCCCAATTTTCTGAACAATAACTGAGGTTTCTCAAACAGCTCAGAAAACTGAAAGTGAGAGGAAAATTTAATGTTCCTGTCATCACACTGAATCAGAAGAGCCTCATGATGAAATAATACATAGCTCTCACTTCAGTATCTGTGCCATAACTCCGAGTCTCTGAGGGCTGTGAAAATCCAGCAATGACCCAAAACTGGCAGGTGTCATATCTAATGTATGTGCAGTCACATTCTAAAAAAATAGCTACACTCCAGGAACAAGCTAATAACTCTTCTGAGTAAAAGAATCCAGATATGTACTTTGGACTGCACAAGAGATATTCCTTAAAAAGACTGTCTGTACAGGGCACCCCTTTTTGTTCAGACATTCAACCTTTCTACAAAATCATCAATCTGCTTTTTTACTGGGAACTCAGTGTCATACCAAGGGCAAGACTCTGCTTTCTTTGTCACAGTTCTGCTGTGCTGTAAACAGAACTAATCATTCAAATTTTCCAATTAATTCAACTATGTTATGGGCACTCTCTGCTGCAGCAGCCTGATGAATTCAGCAAGCCAGAGGAGGCTGGGGCTGCTGCAAGCCCAGTGTGGAGCCAACAGAACCAGTTGGTGCAGAGTTTGGATCTCAGGCTGACCCTGAACTACAGCTGCATATCAAGGGCTACACAGCAGCTAAGGGACACGGTGGGGGATACCCTGTGAAGGTTCTGGCTTCTTTTTTTTCCTTGCCAAGGTGGGGATTAATACATGGGAAACAGAGGTTTCGTGTTTGATCTTGGATGTTTATTATTGCTTATCTATTTACAGACTCACAAGCCGTGAGCTCTAACTAGCAAGTTAGAAGAACGAGGTAAAATAGAGTACCTCTAACTCTTTCCAAGGTTATTTAAGCAACAATTACCCAATAACGGGGTGACACCTATATTATTTATATTTCTGACCCAATAATGACCACCCAAGGCCCGCAATGTGGACCTTTTTCATCCAGTTACAGAAAACCACCCAAGCCCATGAAGAAGGAAGAAGGTGAAGAAGAAGGACTTAGACAACTCCAAAAGTCCTCCATCTTGGCACACATGTATGAATATATACTAAAATCCCAAAATCCAAGTTTCCAGAATTCCAACAATACCTCACCACAATAAACAACACAAAAATATCTGTTCCCTGAAAGGCACCCAGGATTCCCTTTCTCTGTGGCATTACTCCCTGAGTACATTCTGTTGCAATACCTGGAGAAGTGGCAAACCCCAGGTGGACATGACCAAATCTCCACTCTCTGTGATATGTCCCCAAGCTGCAGGAAGTCTCAGGGCTGATTGCCAACCCTGGGAGACAGGCATTTTTTTAATAGCTTAAGGTAGACTGAAAGCTTTTATAGCTGAGCTATACCAAGAAATCAGTAAAACTATTTTAGTTTATATATTTTTAGTTTATAGTTTATATATTTTTAGTTATATATATTTTGGAAAATATATTTATATTTTATAGTGTATATATATTATATAATCTATATAAACATATAAAATATTTTTATATGTATGTTATATAATATATATATATATTTAAAAATATATAGTATATATATTACTCTGACCAAACCAGGTCAGAGTAATTTTTCATGTATTAAAAGAGAAATTCTATCTCTTCATGACAAGGTTACAAAAATTCTATAACATCTTAGCGATTAAGTCAAAGTAATTTTAAACTTTGTTCTGTTACATTTAAGATATAGCCTTTCATATAACCATTCCCACCATGTCATTCTAAGGATTGTTTCTTGCACATGGAGCACAAATAGTACTTCTGAAACAAAATACTCCCAAGGTCTAAGGCTTAAGGCTTTCAGACTGATTTTCAGTGGTGTTCAACACATGACATTTTCACTGTAATTGGTGTAAGCAGAGGACAAATTAATCAAATCATTAAATCTCACTAGTTATAATCTAGGAAAATACTTATCTACTTTACCTAAGAGAAGAATTATCAGTTTCCTGTTCTCTCTGTTTCTTTCAAGGGACATTAAGATGCTACTGATAATTTTGGTACAGAGAAAGGAATAAGCATATTGACATTTATTCCAGCAAATCAATATACCCAGTGTCTGCAGATTTACCAGTTTAATCTTATTTTCTTAAGAAGTAATTGCTTTTCCTTTGTGCTCAGATATGATGCTGTGAAACAAAGTTCTATCTGTGAATTTACTAAGTAAATCAACATCCTATATATTAATTTTTCTTGGCTGATTCACAGTGAGGATAGAGCATTCCTTTACTGACAGATGATATTATTAAATATTTAGCTCACACAGTAGATAATTGGGGTATTTCTGCCGTAAGTATTAATTTACTCATGCTGGTGATTCATGCTGATCCAGAGGAGAAAAACTGTAGCTAAATTCACACATTAAGCCATAGGAATCAGCAGCTGAATCAGAAGATAGAAATTGCCATCTAACCCACACAGCTGCAGAGAGATGGAACACAGGCACCAAACAATTCATCACATCAGCTTTACTCACGACTTAAATTTTTTGTGCAATTCCTCTTGGGATGCACAGTACATCATTGGACTGTATCATGTCATTTCCCTTTTCAAAATCTAATTCTTGAAAGAAGAGTGTATTAATTAAATTTGAAGTTAACTTAGGCTTTTTAAATTGAAGATACTTGGGTCCTGATTCATAATTCCACATATGACTGGTGTTTCATCTAGCCTGTGATGCTTGGGACATGGATAAATTAGCACTTCCTGTGCTATTAATCCAAGGCAAAACCAGGCTATTGCCTAGAGGAAGACTAGTCTAATGATATGCAAATCCTTAAATGAGCTGGTTTCCATTAATATTGTCTAATAAACCAAACTCAAATTCTTCTACTTCAACCCACATTTATTCAGTCTCTTTAGAATCCTGTGTTATACGCTGAATGTAGCTTAGAGAGCTGTGTCTAAGCAGTATTAGAAAATGGAATGGATTTTAATTCTATAAAGCCACAAACCAAAAGCTTCAGCCCATGCACAGTCTCATGCTTTCTATGGCATGGATGAACGTGTGTGTTGGATCCCCAGAATCTACATCCCATTCCCTCTGCTCAGCATAGTGCATTTTTTATATTAACTGGAATAAATGCAGCAAGCAAAATAAATGCCACAAGAACACTTTGGCCATCTTCTCTACAGCATGAATGTAACTCTTTGTCTGTTCAGAATGCTGTTTTGAAAACTGGAGGCATCACAGATTAGGCAGGTGCCACAGACTCTGCAAGGCTAATTGTTCGTGACAATGAGAGAAAAGTCTCTTCACTTGACACACATTTTCATGGTGGTTGAACAGGCAACTGCAGTTTCATGATCTGTTCAATTTTCATGGTAACTTATTCAGGAAGATTAACAATACTACATGCGTGTACATTTATAGATTTAATAATTTTTCCTACTTCTCACTGTTGGCAGAAAAATGATATTGATATTTGAGTTATTTAGATACAGTTTCTGCTAAAAACTACCTTGGCAGGAGGACTGTGGCAACCTTTCGCATGAGTCTAAGAATTGTGGAATTGCACTGACATAGCAGCACAAGAGTGACACTTGGAAGGGAAAGTGGAATTAGGAAAACACTAAACAAAACTTTTTAGAATTCTTCTAAATGGATAATGCCACCTACAACTTGACTATTTGTAAGTTGTCTATATTTCACTTGAAGTTTTCCTGTTACCCTCTTGCTGTTCAGACACTGGAAATGGTAATCCTGTATAAATGGCTGAGTGAAAACATGACTTGAGAGATTACTTTACACCGAGATTCTGTGAGCACCTTTGTAGCTGGTCAGCTGTCCCTCTGTACACACACGGTACAAAACAAGAGATAAATTCCTGTTTCCCACATTCCCCCACTTTGTTGAACAGATATCAATTCAATGTTCATCTGAGTTTTTTTTTTTCCAGAGGGAAAATAAAAACAAAACCTGTTTTGTTTGGTCATCTGCCCTGTGGATGGTATCTTTGTCACACACATTCTGCAGTCACAGTTTGTGACTGCTGCTAATCAACACAGCTACCAGCTGCCACTGTGGTTTCATCAGCAGGCTGGCATACTGGGTTTGGGTAATCTTATTTATGTATTGATCTTTCTCTTGAAACTAACATTCTGCATCAAACAATCATGAACCTGATGTTCCAAGTTTAAATAGCTGCAGTGGCATTAATTAAAAAGTAGAGCATGGTAGTAATTTAAAATACGTGCTTCAGTATTTATGTACCTCTCTGAACTAGAAAGTGAGTATACAGTACTCATTAGCGGAGATTTAATTTAATTTGTCAATTTTTTTTGAGTTAAACTTCACTAGATTAAAAATCAACAGTAAACAAGGAAAGAAACAGCTGCAGCTACAGCTGCTGCTTTGTAGCCACTTCAGTTTGGCTCTCTCCAACACTTACATGTAACTTATAAATTACATCAAAAGATACATTAAAAAAAAAGAGGTTGGGTAACTGTGGAGGAAGGAGAGAGAGAGAGATGGTGCTTAGCAGGACATGAATTTCTTATCAATAAATTGTCATTTGAAAAACAGCAGGTGACAATGTAATAAAAATCATGTAGAGAGCTGAAACGAATACAAATGCCAGGAAAATACTGGAAGTGTCCAGCAGTTGTGCTCTGCACTGAGTCTGCTTGACAAACATTGCTCTGCAGCAGGCATAAACTATTCAGCAGAATTAAATATTTAGCTGTGCCAAATCTCAGTCCTGTGCCCCTGCAAGCCCAGCTTCCAACAAACTGACAGTTCTGAGGCAATGCCACGGGGCCGTTAATTGCCACCGTGGTGGTGGCCCCAGCACGAGCACAGCTTTGCACTGTGCAGAAGAGTGTTTACAAGAGAAGAGTTGTGGTTTGCAGGGTTGGGCTCTCCTTGAGCAGTGTGACCACTGAGCCCAATTAGAAACAAAACACCACATATTTAGAAAAGCAGAGTATGAAGAACGATGTGGTTTAAGGCCAGCTGAAAACGTTTCACTGCAGTGGCTCTTGCTTGAAGCCTGTCAGACAAACAAGCAGCAGCTCAAAGCAAATGGAATGGTTAAATGAGCAAATCTGGAATGAGAGCCACGCCAGAGCCCGAGTGAAGCATTCATGTACTGGAGACAGCACTCTCCATGTGTTTAATATCATGTGTGCTCAAGTACAACATGCCAAGATGCCATCATGCAGGGCACTTGGGTACCATGAGATCTCTAAACAGACAATTCTCTACTATCAGACAGCTAAAACTCCTTTTGTTTAGTTCTAACTAGTAGAATCTTAACTTCTGAGAGAAACAAAGTCCACAAGTCTGTTTAAAACAGAAAAGCTGCAACATAAAACTGATTAAAATAAGTGTTTGCAAGATCAAGTGTAAAAAAGAAGAAATATATTCAAGAAAACATAATCCCGTTTTCCTTTTTCTGAAGGAAAGTAAAGCTGCCTACAAAAAATGTGAGATTTAATAACAAAATAAAGAGAAAAATTAGAAAATACTTACTACAACAAATAGAGCAGTCAGCTGTGTTCAGTTTGAAAAGCCTGACTTGCTCTTGACCCTGTTCCACAAGTGTGTTAATGGTTCCCTTTGGAGAGGAACCACCTTTTTTGACAAAAAGTAAAATAGCTTTTGCATGTTTTGTACAACAGTTGTTCTGCAAGTCCCCACCGAACTAATTTTTTTACTTATTAAACTGACATGGGGATCCAAAAAAAGAAAAAAATTAATGCAGCAATTAATAATTGCAGATAGTTCTACAAAAGCACAGCCCTGAGAACTACAACTCCCTCCGTGCTAAAGAAAAATATATGAGTATGGCCTGGAAAAATTAAAATAATTTTAATAACTAAAGAGTTGCAGTGGTAAAATGTAGAACTAAGTTATGTTCTACAGTTGCAAGCCATAAGAAGTTATAAATGCAACTATATTAAGCCCTTATTTCTTTTCTAGCCTAAGATAATTTAAAAGACATAGAGGGAGAAGGTATACATAAAATAATGCATTATTTAGGTCATGAATTCCTTTCTACAGATTTGTATGCTGATGATATTGGATGGTAGAGTCAATTTCAGCTGAAAAATGCAGGTCAAGTATTTTGGCATGAGATTCATACTCTTTAATTTTATGTCCAATCTGCAATTCATGCAGTCTTGTATCATCAGCTTCCAGTAATTCTTTTTTCATCCCTTACCTCAGTCTTTAAGCTTTCTTTCTTGGAGTATTTGTTATAGTAATAGAGGTTTCAATAAACCAGACCAATAACTTCCTACCTCCGTATGTTTGTTAGCTACCTGTTATCTAATACTACATCCAGTTTGATAGATTTATATATTTTTTTTTAATCAAAGAGCAGTTTCAGTATTCTGGAATGGAAATTGTCTATCTCCTGTTCATCTTTATTATGACAATTAATTTCTGTTTTTTCCCAGATCTGCTCATTTTCATTTCAGCAGTTATCCTGCCTCCATCCTCATGCTCCACGTTATCACCCTTGCTGGAAACTGAGTTATGTATTCATTTAGTTCAGACACAGTACCTTGATCAGCTCCAATCTCACCCTTATAGTCCAAACATGGACTCACTGTTTTATCTCATGACTAAAATATCATTTCAGCAGGTTTAATTTCCCTCCTAAAATATAATCGTGTTTTTCTCTTGATGATTATTGCTTTAGTCTGATACCCCCTCATCTTTAAGATCTAGCTTTCTATGAGATATATCTTTCTCTGTGGGCTGCTTGTAATTTTCCTTATATCCTTTCTGAGTCAGTAATTCTTCCATTTGTCATTGCACTTTGTCCCTCAGGGAAAGTTCACTTCAGGCAAAGTTCCCTTCCCTTCATTGCTTTCCCACTCCCTTCTGGAATACAATACAAAATTTGTTATTTTCAGTGCTGTGCTCCCACCACAAATATTTGCCATGAGTCACTTACAGCAGTTGCAAAATACTTCTAAGTTTCTCAACTGGACGACTGAATAGCTTTAAAAGAGAAAAAGTAGAAATACGTAAAGTCTGTTCCCTGAAATAATAACTAAACAAAAATAAAAGCATGATACCTCAATATCATCCATTACACAAAAAAATTATCATAACTCAGACAACATATATTTTTTAAAGAGTACAATAGGAATAAATCATCCAGTAGTGAGTTAACAATTCTGGGCTACATTTGGAAAGTTCAGTAATGAAAATTCATTTATTAAATAATGTTTTCCATTTTTGCAAACATGATTTCCCTTAAATTTTTCACTTTGTAGCAAAACACTATTCAGATTAAAGTTGCTATTATGCTACTATGACTTCTGAAAAGAAAACAGCTTTCAAGGACAGGAGTTTATCAAAAGATAAGGATAGATGATTTTACATCTTTCTTTTGCCAACTGTGCCAGCTCAAATATTATCTTCAGACTAAACAGCTCCTCTTTTTCCCTGCATCAGGATAAAGACAGTGAACTGTAGCATCTAAGAAAAAGAGTTTTCTAAGTATTCCATTAGAATTGTTGTATTTTATATTAAATAGAAAATTCTCTTTTAGAGAACAATCCCTGTGTAGGAGCTGTATATTTCTGGTGTCCATTAAGGAACACAAACAGCATCTATTGCACGTGGAATAAGAAAACCCCAATTATTTTGCTATGACCCACAGTGGAAGAGTCTCCTGACTAGGTTAGGAGTATTCTCACTCATAACCACTCTCCAAAGCTCCACCTTTGTTATTCCACTCTGGAATGGTGCCTCTGCCCTTCCTACATGGGGCCAAGAGCTCTGAACCATCGTGCACCTGATGCTGCAGCCAACTGTTTTTTCTGGCTGAAATCCTGTATTTTCCTTCCTCCAAATATCCCTCAGCTGTTTTAATGTAACAGGCAGTTTATCTTAAAATTGAATCAGCAGCAGCTTCTGCACAGAAGGTACCATTTCTGTCTGAACTGATGGTCTTCCTGGGGAGTTTGTTGCTTGATTAAGTTCCCAAGAGAAATTCAGCTAGGATGCACAAGATATTTCACTGAGAGAAGATCTGGAGCAAGAGAAGATTTTGTGGACATAATTTAGATTGCACTGAATTTAGATTTTACAGCAAGCACTTTTATGTCCTAGACCTCATTTCATAGCAGATCTTCAGTATTTATTTCAGTTTAATAGAGTAAAAAACCCTTGAGTAGCACAGCAGGGGAAAAGGTTGTTCAGGTTTTTTGTCCATTGCCATTTTTAACATTATGCTTGTGACTTACATGCAATTCTGCTCCTCTAGAAAAAATATTGCCCATACATTTTTGAAATAAACAGCAAAGGAAAACGCCTAAATAAATATCAAAGGAAAATACCTAAATAAATATCAAAGGACACTACCTAAATAAATACCATATGAGTAAATACAGGAGAGTTCTATGAATTTCTTTAAAGGTCCATCATGTTGAACAGTGACCTCCTAGGAACCGTAAATTCTACTGGTCTCAAACCAAAGTACAAAACTGCCTCCTCCCTCCATCCCTGTCACTGTTCTAATAGAGAAACCTGGTTTTCAGATTATGCCTTTCTGAAAAACTTCTCTTCAAGGTACACTGTTAGGGTGAGGTGCCTTTACTAAGGAGTTAACATCATGGATAATCAGATTAAATAAGCCCCCAAAGATGTACCTACAATTGGTTTTATTTCTTAGAGTTTGCAATCTTGCACTGTTAAATGAGCACCCAAAATTAAAACTAACTAGAAACAGAGATCAGCTTGCTATTATTATATGTTCTTTAAAGAGAGGAAGGATCACCAAACAGAGAAGAGGGGAATTATGCAGCAGAGACTTCTAGGCTGTTGCAAATTTCACCTTTGAGAAATCAGAATCTCCCTAAGCTTTTGGGCATTATTAATAAAGAGACATCAACCAGGCAAAATGCCTGCAACCCTGGCAGCCCTTCTGCCTGCCTCAGAGCTCTGAAGTACCTCCCACCTCTTCAGCCCACCTTTGCAACTCACCTGCTAATTACAGCCACAACATATTTAGAAATTGTGCTAGAGAGAATTCCAGGGTGTTCTCCTATTTATCACAAGCAAATGTATCATTGGCTGGTCTTGAAATAAGATTCCATTTCAAAGATTTTATCCATTTTAAAAGAAGTTTAATAAAATACTGCAGTAAGCCTCAGATCCGATAGACTCTACAGTAATGTTTATGTATGGAAATATCCCATACAGTCTGCAATAAATTTTCCTGGTCTTGAGAATAGTTTTTTCTAATAGCCCTTCTGGAAAATTTAATTTTAGAATGGCACACTGAGAAATCATGCCCCATCCCATAACACTACCCTCAACATGTATTGGTACACACACACATGTATATACAATATATATATGTGTGTATTTCCACATATTTTCTGATATTCATAATGTATATTTATTTATACTTTTCTGATTTTTTTGCGAGAAATATTCTTTTCCAGGAGGCTTGCATAAAAGAAACAAACTTTAAAACCCGAAGTTCCCCTCAAAAGATGTGTGTTTGTTAGAACAGATATTCCCAAAGTGGTTTTGAATATCTTAGCATTTATAGATGCTTTATGCAGTATTCAGGTAGAAAAATTAGAACTTACTTGGCTCATGATTTACTTGCTCATCAGCCTGACAGCATCCACAGGGGAGGTTTGCAGTGGAGAACACAAGATCACCACAACAATGCCAAATCCTGCTGGATTAGTTCATTTAATGCACATCAGCAGTTTAAGCTAACTGACCTTACACACAACTAAACCACATTTACCATCTGTAAAATGAATTTGTCAGCTTCTGCTAGAGATCCTGAGCCATAATCTGAACCCAGAGAGGAAAAGCACAAGACAGAAACATTCTAAATCCAGATTTTGAATGTATAGTCACCCTTTCTCTTACAAATCACCTGTTCCCCTTCATTCTACCCCCAAGTGCTAAAGGCACAGACCTCATTAAGTTGCAGGTAAGAACTTCCCCACTATCAGAACTTCTTGTCACTTTAAACCAGGTACTTTTCCTAACAACTAAATCCTAAAACAGCTTTTAGTCCACTGAAGAGGCTATGATCACAAGAAGGGCTGATTTAACAGCTCACTACAGAATGAAGATTCACCAATAGCCCTGTATTTTTACAGCTCTCTCACTGGTGCTCTGGTTGTGACCTACAGGAAATGTTTCAGAAGGTCTTTAGGGTTAGAGAGCACAATAATTCAATCTCCATCTGGTGTTGCCAACTAAGGGTTTCTATCCATTCCAAGTAGTGAAAAGATATCCTTTTAATAAGATATAAAGTTTTCAACACTAAGGACTGTCAGTTAAGGAGAAATTTACACTGAACACTTGTTTTCACCATAAAACTCATGAATAAAACAAGAGCAGAATGACTAACATGTTCAATCAATGTTATAATTACCAGGGGTCAATTAGAGAGGTTTTGGCTATCAGTTTCAAACATTTCTTCTCTCAAATAAAGACCCTCCTAGTGACAGCATATTCAATGCCAAATATCTAAACACAAAAATGCTATAAAGATTGCTTTGCTTTTCAAAGCTGTTGTTTTTTTCCTTTAAAATATACTGCAGCTCCCATACCATAAAATCTTCACAACATTATAGATACATTAAATTAACTTTGACATTTTAAATATTTTCCCCTGAAATATATAGATTTTATTAAAAAATGCCATAAAAACTACATTAAAATCCACTGTAAATCCAGAATTAAGTATTCATATCTATGGAATTCTAAAATGCCTGTATATGGTCTCTATAAAATCTGATTTCATGAAATCTTTTGAAGAATGAATAGGGTAACATCCCTCCAATAAGAAGCTATGAATACAACTGATAGTGCTTGTAAGGAACTAAGCTTGACACCACTTAAATAATCAGAATTACATGTTTATTTCAGCAATTGAATTCTCTATTGTTTCTTCCTTTCTTGAAAGCATTATCATTTCAAAGCTAGAATAAATACTATAGAAAAAAGAAATCCAGTTTAGGCTCTTTGCCCTTGGAATTAGATTATCATTACATTCAGGGTGGTTATTTTTCCACTAACAATTGCAAAGATAATGAAACTGAAGAAATGCAATGGTGCAGCCCCTAAATAAACACCAATTTCCTCTCTAATTCTCGAGCATATCTCCAGGAGTACACAATGATCTTCAGGCTTTAATTCCTACAAAATATATCCAAAGAATAACATTCTCTCAACCACAATGACGTAATAGCTTTTCAGTCCATACCAACTGTTACAGCTCCACTAACAACACAACTGTTTATATGGGGCACCCAAGAGTCTTAAAATGGAAAAACACTGAATTTCATTGCCTCTCTCCTACAGCCTGACCTTCAGTCAGTTTGCAGAGGCACCAACATCTCATAAACCACAACACCATATGCTGCTTTCTCTCTTAGTTTATGATTCAGTTACAATTTTAAAAGTTAAAAAAGCTTTTGATATAGATATGCCACTGTTCCTGCTTCTGAAATTCAACCATGTCCCTTTTAGACTCTTCTGGTCCTTCCATCCCATTCCAGTGTCTACTTCAACTATTTAACAAGGTGATTGTTTTCTGGGGACCTTAACAGAAGACATTTCCCGCTCATATTTGGGTGACTAGTTCATTAATATTCCTATACCCTTCACAGAAAGTTGTTTTTATGTTCTAATCATCTTTCTAGAGGCCAAAAACATAAACCAGGTCATTATGAGTTAATTCAAATCAATGTCCAATGACTTTCTAATTTTCATTTCACACTCGATAGCCTTAGTGTCTGCTTTTGGCAACAGTTCCACTGAAATACTCTTATCAGATATTTTGGGAAGCTTTTTCATCTTTCTGAAACCATGCCTAATCAAGAGGGCAGCAGCATTAACACACACCATTTTGTAGCAAAATGCCTGGAAGTTGGAACCATCTCCAATTTAAACACCTCCACTCTAAAGCTCCTCTAGGATTTATGCTGACTAAATGCAGGACAGAAAAATGTCAATAAAGATTTAGCCTTAAATTCCACTTGGAGCGTACTTTCAGTTCTGTTTACTTGGAGGATGTGCTAAGGAGCAGCACCACCATGGAAGAAAAAAGGGATGCATTTATGGCTTACGTAGCACAGACCATAAGTAGCAAGCACAGACCTCACAAGGACGTTCAGACTCCAAGTTTTGGTACTTACTGAAAAGAATTGTTCTTGTGGGTTTGGAATTAGTACTTGAAGAAAGGATTAGTGCACTCTGAGACTACAGAATTTTATTTTCCTTCTGTTAAATTGGGCAGTAAAACTTCCCCTCTCAAAAGCATTTTATTGATTAATGAGTGCCATACTCCTCGAACAAGCATGCATTATTCTGTTCTATTTGGAAAGAATAAAATTCTATTTTGGTGGTGTTTTTCCTCTACAATCCATATATTTAAAGGATCCTTTCTTGATTTTAGTTTACTAAATAAAGGCTGACTGAAAAATTTTACATTTTTGAGGTATACTTTGAGCCTTATTTCCAGATTTAGAATATTATTTTCGTTTTGGTTGTGGAGGGTTTTGGTTGGTTGGTTGATCGATCATCCTCTTGATGATGCATAAACCCTGTGCTTGATGGAGAATTTAAAACCCAGTGTTTTTTTCAATGTTTAGACAACTTCTGCTGATCTAAAAAGGTTGTTACAATTCTCTTAAGGCTGTACGGAACTTTATCGGTTATTTCAAGTATAACTCAACTCACTCCTTTATATATTACTTATTTTACAACATTCTTATCCAAGTCACTTCTAAAACAAAGGAATAAACTTCGTTTTCATTAATTCTACCCTTACACTTCTAGGCAAACCTTTAATTATTCAGTTATGTCTGTCATTCCTAATTGGTTTCAGACTCACCTGATTAAAAATGGTCAATTGGGATGGCTTGGATCTGAAGCTCCTTGAGTATTTTATTTTCCCTGTACACAAGGAGGAATTCTGTTGTATCTAGAAAGCATCATGTTATTCCAAGCAGACAAATTCATTATTTATTATGTAATGATACCCAAGTAAGCTGTTCATACAAATTTAATTACTGCTTACAAGCATAACGTGAATCAGTGCATTGGTTTAATACTATTCTGTTGTTTGATTTCCTTTCCTGTTTAAGTACCTGTTACATTACTAAATTTTGGACTCTTGCTGGATCAGGTTACACTAAGGCTCTACATAATTATTTTACTACCACTTTTACATTCTGTGGATTTTTTCCAGTTTCTTGTTTGTTTTTTTTTTTTTTAGTCTAGCATTCCTTACTTTTTAGATTGTTGTACTCTAACTACTTCCATGTCACTGTGGAAATAAAGTGGTGTCTGTGTTTATAAAATTTTTGAATTTTTCCTCTATTCTGTGTAATTCTTTCTTTTCTGCTGTTTGAAATCTTGGAAATGAGATCTCATTATTAATTGCTAATTAATTTCAGCATTAATCTGAAAAATATTTTGAGAAGTGCTTCACTGACTCATATGGATCTCTCATGATATAGCCTCAAGGGTAGACATATAAATGAACCATATTAAAGTGAAGGTTATTTGATGCAAAAGTTTGGACGCAACTTTTGCAAATGTTATGTATTAATGTTCTAATGCTAAGACTTAAATTCAAGATCAGAGGCAGAAGAACTGAAAGATCATTTGAAAAGTGTTCAAGATGAAAGTTCACAGCTGTCAAAAAAAATACCCCCAATTCTGTTTAACATCCAATTCTGCCTCCCTTTTCCCCCATCATTCTAAAATAGGAAACCAGTGTGAAAAGATGAATTAACCCTGTAGGTAGAATTCTAATTGAAAAACAGGGAATAGCAGCGAGTTATGCTTTGGCCTTTCTCTAAAGATTGTAATGCTTTGTAAAGTGCAGTTTACTCTGAAATTGTTTTGGTTCTGGTCACTGATACATATGCAAAGACCAGCATAAAAATCAAGATCATAACGTCACCATCAGGTCTCAATCCTGAACATATTTTAAGCAAAGAAATCTGCAATCCCCTCTTTCCTCCCTAGCCAATTTACATAACTCATCCATTAGCATTGGTCAAGACTGTGCAGAAATAGTTTTCAGTACAAGTATTTGAATGGAGAGTTTTGGAGGGTTTTTTTGCAAACAACAAAGTATAGATACCGCAAAAATGAGAGAAATTGACTTTCTAAATGTGATCACTCCCTATGATTTAAGTTCTGTCCATATACATGCTTTACTGATTTTTTTCTTTTGATTTACAAACAGACACTCTTGACATGTCTTGATATGCTCTGTAACCAAATGAACTACATTGTGGACTTTCTCATTTTTACGTAAAGCAGCTATTCCTACTTCCTCTAAATTATTTATACTTTATTTATATTTAATTTAAAGCCTAGCACAGAGTTTCTAAATGCATATTCCTGATTTCAGAGCGATGTATGAAGCCATACATATCTCAGAACTCAGCTTTAATTTAGATAGCTTTTGCTTGTGTATCGTATCCAATAGTGATGTTCAGGAAAAACAAACACCCGCAAAAGAACCATGTACTTCAGAAACAATAGGAACCAAGTGAGATAAAAATAAATCATAGATTTAACCCTTTTAAGATATAGAGACCAAGCTTTTTGGTCAATAAAGCACAATAAGTTCACGTCTTTGAAAACTATTATGTTAAATTAATGAAACATACATATCTCTGCACGTGACATATGAAGAGCAAGTTTCTCTACAGTGTAAAGGTTCTTCTGTCTGCTGCCTTAACTGTGTGATGGATTCTTTAAATAAGAGGTTGGGGTTTGGGTTCCATCAGACTTCCCTGTGAATGATAAGGCTGCAGCATGACAGTGGGCATTTAGGCCTCAAGATATCAATATTTCCATCAAGGAGATTTGAAGTAAACAGTGCATTCACAAGAGATTTATTTATGTGCAAAATATTTTTTATTAATTCAGTAAACATGGAAGCTGTAATTATTTGAAAGATTTTTCGTTACAAAACCTCTGAACTCTCTTTCATGCCTCTAGAATGTAAGAAGTCCATGCTTTCTTGTACTCTGTGGATAATGAATTTTCAGGAGTCCTCTATGCTTATTTTCTCCCAGGCTGAAGAATCAGATGGCTTAGATCTACTTCTTTATAAAAATTTCAATTCTGTTCTGCATATTGCTCATTAGTTTTAGTATGGCAAAACTAGTGCCATTGCTAGTACTGAAATGAGGAATTGCTTGAGAGTATTTGGCAGTCTGTAGAAAGATTCCTACTGCTGTGCTGCTAAAAAATTAATTTGATTCTTCATTAATTATAAGACAGCACATACCTTCTTTTAAACTATCATGACAATACAATAAAATGCTGCTTGGGATGAATAACAGCATAATACTGAATTTTTAAAATACCTCTTCTGAGAGTACTGTAGGAGGGAACGTAAACTGTGATGGAACTGCCATATGGTGAGCTCTCAGTGCCAGCATTAACTGAATCTCCCAAAGCAGTATTTAGCTCTTAAACAATAGGGGAAAAAAAGAGAAAACCTGCTTGTATGGAGAAAGAAAAACCAACACAAATTCATTTCAGAACTGATCTCAGTAGAAGTTATCCATAGTAGTATCATGATGCAGCAGCACTTTCATTGGAGGGTAGAACTGAGCTGAGACACAGACTCCTTGTTCATCACAGCATGAAAAGGGCCCTGGTTTATTCCTCTTTACAGCTCAGCCATCCTGACCCCAACCATTCCCTGACTCTGCCTGCACCAAGCTCCTGCTGCAGGTTTCCCTTGCAGCCTCTGACTGCTGCTGATTTCCTGCTCACCTCTGACTGCAGGGATCAGTTTGCAGACTGTGACTGCAGCTTTTACCCAGCCAGACTGTGACTGCAGGTTCCAGCAACAGGCTCTGACTGCACACCCAGACTGACCTCACTGCAGGGAGTCTCTCTGCCCAGGATCCTTCTTCTTCATGATTCTCTAGTTCCCTCTTCCTCAAGGTTCCTCCTCCTTCATGATTCCCCTCAGCAGCTCACCCACTCCCTTTTATCACACTTATCTTTATCGGATACAGCTGTGACTCATCAGGGGCTGTATTAGTAGTTAATGCAGCTCTTACTTATCAGGGGCCAGATCAGCTGTATTCCCTTCTCTTACAACACCAAACCTTCTTTTCTAAGGAAATTATCCTTGAAAGTATTTCCTGTCCTGAGTATTAGGTCAGGCAGTAAAGGATTTCAATCGTACAGTCTCCAGCACTTTTGCCTTGCTGCTAGCCCTGCTCCATTGCTTTCTCTCACCTCGCTGAGAAAACAACGCCTCAGCAACTCTTCCACCACAGAGGGCTCCCCAGGGCTCTGACCCTGCCATTTCCCTCCCTTTATTGTGGCCATATCCTGCAAGGTCAGAAGTAAAGACATGTTCAGTCTCCCCCTTGCATCACCACAAACAGGAGATCCAGAAAAGAAAGAGCATCAATTATATCTGTGCACATTATGGGAAGCACTGATGTCCTGGAATGCACCATGTGCTCCACAGAAACTTCCACGTCCCACTGCAACACTACATTTTGTAATACGTGTCCTCTGCAAACATCTGGCTGCAAAACAAGAGAGTTAGTCATCCCCCATTAAGCCTAACTGAGCAGAAAAAGGTCCCTCTGAGCTCTTCCAGGCACACAAGAAATTCAAATTATTCTGTGAAGGCCTGACCTTGCTGTCCCATACAGAAGAATGTTGTTGACTCCAGAGGAGTTTTATCCAGCTCTTGATAAAATCAGATTTCTTTTTTCCAAAATGCACCTGTTTTGGGGACTATCCTTAAATATACCTGCCACTGGCAACACTGAACTGAGAAATACTTGAAGTATTCCTTGAACCTCAAGGTGAGCAAGTGCATTTAATTTTCCCCATGACAGAGTAGAATTCACCAGAAGACTTTCAGCAATTTCAAGAGATGTGGCAACACAGTCCTGCAACCTTAAGAGAGGGCTCCCTGCAAAATCAGTGTTTGATTCAGATACATCAAGAAAAGAATTGGTTGCTCTAATTTTTGCCAAACCAAAAGACTTTGAAGTACAGAAATTCTAAATCTTCTTTTAAAAGACAATTATTCTACTGCTATCTTAACCCTGTCTGATTTGTATTAAGAAAACTATGTATTGAAAAACTTAAAATATACCTTACAGGATGATTTATACAAATGTCTTATAAGAAAGTTTGCTTTACAGGAATAATGAAGACAGTGCCATCTCCCCCAAAAAGCAGGCAACTGAAAAAAAGCCTATTGGGCACACATTCAACATATATTAGACACTCAAACAGCTCACAGATTCATATATTTTAGTCAATTAGAAAAATATTAGATATTCCTTACTAGAGGTTTTATTCATACATTTTTTCAGCTTTGCATGCATGGTAAAAATGTGGAGAAATATACAAAAAAATAGAAATATTTCTCCTTAAAATAATCTTTTCTGGAGGCAAGGGGAAGACACATTTCTTGAATAATGGAAAAACAAACCAAAACAAGCCTTACAAAATTTTTCAGAACTGTTTTCTTTAACTTAAAGGTAGGGAATTAAGGTTTACTTTGGATACCCAGGATCAAGCTTCATGAATCCAAGAAACTGGAATGTTAAATATCTTGAGAAAAGCCAAACCAATGACATTTCTGTTTTGACCCAAGGCTGAGACAGAAACTAGATAGAATTAGGCTATTTAACTGGACATTTCAGAGTTTTAAAGGAGTGTTGGTTTGGCATAAGGAGATCCTGTATTACAGGAAGTGTTTCATGCATCTGTATTCATTCCAAAGATTTTTCTGTATAATGCATCTGTCTAAACACAAAGTCAGCCCTGGGAATGCTTGGAGACCTTGGAAATGAAATAAATTTCATTTTATTCAGAAGACATAAATAAGAAGAGAGAAGGGTTTAGAAAACCTACTGTTGTAAGAAGGGTCAAGAAAAGTAGAAATGTCCTAAAATATGAGAATTTTTTGCCATTCACCAGACATCTGTGAGCTGGTGCCTTTAACAAATATTGATCTTTCCTTTCACATAAACAGCAAACATTAGGCTAAATTATTTTTTTCCTCCAGATTTCTTTCTTGCTCTTGATGTGGGCATTCCCCACACAGAGTCTGTTCGAAAGGAAATTTTCAGTTTCAGGATCTCAGGGGTCTGTGACAGATGAACAGAGCCACCCCCAGGACAGATAGTTCTGCTCCTACAGTGCCAAACAGCTGGGAAAGCAGGGCTTTCCAAACTATGCCCCAAAACTTGTCTGGGAAGAGAGAATTCAAGCAGCATTACAAAGGAAAAGAACAGAAATAAAAACCAGCAACAACTGAAAGCAGTGACTCAGCTCCCTGGGCTGGGGCAGGGCATTGCAGGGTGAGGAGGATGCAGTTTCTCCATCGTGGTTCTCTCCCTGAGCCAGGAGCTGCTGGCTTCTGTTCCCTGCTCCTGGTTTCTGAGGGATTTTCTACTTCACAGGAGAAACTCTGCGTTGTAGTAGCCAGAAATTACTCCTGCTTTTGATGCTACTGTGCTAAAACCACTGTTGTCCTGACTAAATACTGCAGGGAGACATGCAAACCAAGATTTGGACTTCAGGGAATTGTGTGGAATCCTAATGGAAAGGAACAAGGGCTGTGGCCAGTAAGGCAGCACCAAAGACAAACTGTTCTGCTTTTGGTGGATGTAGAAAACGACAGAGCTCAGTGTTCTCAGTGTGAAGTCCCTTTGACAGCCCTTTTTCCTGTCCCTGTTTGGACAGCCACAAAACTCACCTGCTCAGCCTTGTGAGGTCTCTGTTGACTAAGGAGAAAAGCTGACCTCTGAGGCAATCAGGACCAGCATTTTTGCTAGAGCTGGGCAGTATTTAGGGGTCTGTTCACTCACATGAGCCAGGAACACAAGGAATAAGTCAGCCAAAATCAGAACAGAAAATTAGGCATATGAGAGAATTGATCCTGGAAGAAGTTGGGGAGGAACAGAAGTTATCTAGTTGGAAGAGGGAATTATGTTTTTTACCCATTTCTGATAATTTTGTTTTTTCTTTTCAGAATTCATAACTCACATAAGCTTTGAGAGAAAGATACATAGAGGCAATGCTTGGAAACCAAAACTGAGAAAAGATTTCTGTAAACTCCTTAACTAGAAACTGTTGGGTATAGGATCACTCTAATCTGAACAGAATCACAAAAGCTTGTTTCTTTTAGGAAAATAAGCTGCAATTCATAATCATTTCCAAAGGCATTAAACAGCCAGGACATTTCTCAAAGTGCACATTTATTTTAGAAAGATCAGCAAACTATAGAGTGAAATCAATCAGGTACACACCTTACAGTATTTTAGTTTTTTTGTCACTGAAAATAACAGGCTACCGGTTATTAAGATTGTTTTTCTTTTGAGTTATGAGGAAAACTTCTGTGTAAAGAGTAAGTGATGAATAGATTCTGATAGTAGAATGCTCCACATTCTCATTGAAGTTATAGAAATAATAAGATTTGCAAAACTGACACTGGTACAAGAAAATCAAGACTTTTGTGTAAAGGATGTTTTTTTCATTACCTGTTTTTCACTTTGTGAGTGTGCATTCACTCAGATACACACAGCAGCACTTAAGCCTCAGACACATTTATATTTTTAATTACTTTGGTACAGCTCTGAATATTACAGACCTGCTGGATAAGAAATTGCAAATACTTGCCAAATCCCAGTGACTTAATCAGGAAGGAAGCTGAGTCTCTGAATCAAGTGCATGAGTATAAACAAAATATCTTCTTGATTTTAGTGAAGAGAAATAAATAAGCTCCTTCTCAGCTTGCATGAGCTTATACTGTATATTACCTTTCTCTAAACTATATCTCATGGTTGAACAGGGAAGATTTAATGTCCCTTTTTAATTTTTTGAGTTTCAATCAACTCCCTTCAGCCTTTCAGTAATAGAAATGAAACAAAATATTTTATGAAATAGTCCTTTTGTTTTTATCTGTCCATAGCAAAGCATTATGGGAAAAAAAAAAAGCATTTGAAACTCAAATTTCTATCAATGGGAACTTGGAATTTCAAAACAAGGCGAGAAAAGTGGAGAAAACCACTTGGAGCTGCAAGTTTGTGATAAATACTGAAATACCAAATCAAATTTCTACCTAATTCTGCTAAATTCATTGTGTCGCTCTAGAAGCAAACTCTATATCCTGTTTCCCTGACACTGCAGTCAGTGGTTAAACACAAGACCGAGTTCAGACTGAAAGCAATTTAAAAAGCAAAGTTCATTTGTCTTGTAAAATGCAAAGTTCAGGTCTCATAATTCAAATGGCTTCAGACAATGCTGGTGCCTTGTGCTTCCTGCAGGCCAGGAACAGATATAAAAGATTCTGTGGGCTGACTCTATTAATCATAACTTCTAAAGAAATTAAAAACACAAGCTTGAATATTCTGCTGCGATTCCCTGCATTTATTCTTCTGACAATTGCTTCTCTTGAGAAACCATTTATAAAGCTCTAATTATTCACAGTTCCATTTATTGAGGCTCTGCAATGGCTAGTGCTTTTTATCATTTCATGATAACCATTGCACCATTTCATCAAGCATTGCACAGAAAGCAGAAGAGCCCTCTGCTCACAAAGACAGGAGCTAAATGTTCTTGACCCTGAAATACATAAAACAAATGGAGGACTGCTACAAAATACTATCCAATACTCCAATGAAAGCTCTGTATACTGTTTCTTTATGTCCTAGTCAGATCAATCCTATTGACACACAGAGGAGTTTGGAGCCCACCCACCTGCTCAGTTTTTTCAGCAATTCATCAGTGAAAATGTATTTCACTGTATCAGAGGCTCCAAGTATCAACACACTGTGGTCTGAACATGATAATGGTGACGAAGGAAAGCTTTTGCTTACACTGACTGGGGCAGGAAAGGTATTCAGCCCCAGAGAGCTGCCTGTAAATCCCTCCAGAGTGAAGAAAATCGTCAGGAATTCTACAGCAACATGTCCATAGGGTGAAGCATTTACCTCGAGTTTGAGCCCCTCTGTCACAATGCTGTGCCCTCACTGACATTTATTAAAATAGCGTGCAATATCATCTCTTGTCTTAAAAATAGTTTATTATTAAGCTAAAGGCCCTGCCAAGTGCCTTCAAGCTATCTTCAGCATATTTTTAAAAGCGATTTCTGAAGTAATATACGGTGGAGGAAATGCTCTCAAGATACAAAAGCATAAAAAAAGCAAACAGCCCCTCTTTACCCCAGCTCAACACTGAGACAGAGCACTCAGACATTTGGTCTCAGCACACTCTCAGAGGCCAGGAGGTGCTGGTTTGAGCACCATGAGCAGGTACAAGAGCCGAGTGCCCTCCACTCTGGAAGAGAGCTTTAACCCCAAATGTTCTGCTCTTCTTCCATCTGCATCTTCTTCAAAAGCAAGGTTTAAAAATACCTGCTTTGGAAGAAAGACAAGCCTTCAGGTAAGAGAGTCTTGCCAGAAGTGGGGGGTATTTTCTTGCTGCTGGAGTGGAGGTGAAATCTCAGTGGGGCTCTGACTTTCAAACCCCTCTGAATCCTTGCACAGGGAGCTCCCAGGATCCTCCGTGGAGCAGATCCCCTGGGGTCCCATCCTCGGGTGCTGTGCCCTCCACTGGCACTATGCAAGAAACTGGGGTGGAAGGGACTGTGTTAAGGAGACTTTTTACTCATCCCATTTCATTAAGGTCATTTTTGTACACTGAAAAATTATCATTATGTAATTTAGATGCATTAACTTTTGGCTATAGCTTCAATGTCTCTGAAATGGAATGGCTACTGTGCTATATATGAAGGGGCTATTAACTCAGATTAAAGAGCGAACTTGGCAGGTACAACACACACACAGGATGAATTTTTATTTGGAGGCTTGAGCAACAGAGAAAATTCTCACTTGGCCAAAGGTGATCCTGTCAGATGACATCATGTCAGATAGCACTAAACAGCAATTGAATGTTCTGTGATGATGTTTAGCCTCACTAGCATAGCAGCAAAAAGTCATCAGACAAATGGGAAGGTGCAGAAGCTGTCTGAGTGTGAGCAGGTGTCCTGGAGTGTAATTAGCACTTGTCGGCCCTTTGTTCCTTCAGACTAATCTGCCTAGAATCAGCAACTTGTGCTGGCACACTGCAGCTGATAGGTCCCCCTGCATCTGCCATGCCTGTCAACCTCAGATCATTCTCAGCTTTGGGAAGCAGTTTCTTTCCTCTCTAACAGGCTAGGTAACAAGTTGGGCTGGATTTCCTAATGGTTTCTGCTTTTCACATTTTAAAATAATTTGTAATAAACATCACATCCCATTTCCCCCAACATTCTTTTTAACCTATTTTGAAAGGGAGCAATCAAAGCCACTAGTAGTAAATGCAGTTGAACATTCAAGATCTTGAACAGAGGGAGAGGAACAAAAATAAATCTCAATTTATGGTCTAAATCAAGTTTTCCATCTAGACTCAATTCTTTTCCCATTTCAACCTTTATGTGAAAAGAAATAGGACTCATTTTGAAACATTTAAAGAGAGAGAGATGGGCCTCTGGATATTTTTTTCCTGGATTCAACCCTGATAAGCCTATGACATATTGCCAAGCTAAGAGTCAAAGCACAATTCCAATACACCTTTTAAAACTACAGACTATGTGCTTTGATTTAAATCTCCAGGTTAAAGTGCCTTTAGAGATAGTTTAGCTTTTGTTAACATCCTGCTAACCCAATTCCCCAGAAAAAAACCATAAAACATAGACCAAAGAAGAATTGATTTGTAAATCTACTTTAGTAAACATCAATCTATTTTTCAAAAGGAAAAAAGATATATCAGTTCTACTACAAGAGATCTATCAGGGAAGAAAGAGTTTTTCTCTACCACAGCAGGAGTTAACAATGAGATTAAATTTAGAAATACAAGGACATTTTAGACAATACAAGACATTTTAGATCTAATATTTCATAGGAAAAAGAAGTTTTGAAATGATACACAAAACAGATACTAGAGTTACCAAAAATAAACATGACAACAAAAATCACCAGGAATGCCTGGTAAATGTGTTCATCAGTTTTCTGCCAATAAGGGTAGCGCTCAAAATAGAAATAATGTTTCAAATTCTTCATGCCAAAATGTTTTGGTATTTTTTACTTCTGTTTAAATTTAACTCGCTGGTAAAGAAGATACTCCAGAGTTGGCTCTTTCCTTTATGCTGTGACCAAAGCTTTGATTAGAGTGAATTTGTCACAAGCTGTTAGGGAGCCCAGAGCAAACCCTCCAGCTGCCACAGGAGGACGTGGTGCCAAGCTCAACCTGCAGGGCTTGGGAAAGAGAAAAAGAGAAAGAAGAAAAGCAGACTTAAATCTGCTCAGTTCCATTGAGAAAACTGGGCAAAGCAAGCCTGCTCAGCCTGTACAGACTACAGGGTTTATCCCACTTAAAGGACTTGCCTTTTCTGAGGTTACACTTCTTTGGGAGAAGATATCTGGTCGTTGTTAAACCTTGAGTTCCACAAAAAAACCCCAACTGAAATCCATCTCATAAAAGAGAAGGCAAATCATCTACTACTTTCAAGTAGCTATAAACCAGTGTGTGTTAGCAACTCAGTAAGCCATTAAATAAACTTGTTCCCAGGCTTGAAATCCTCAAGGTCCCATTTAAAAGATATTAGAAGCTTTTTACATGCAGAAAACTCTAAAGTGCATACTAAAATAACGTCTCAAAAATTGTGTAAATTCGGAAGTGGTTGGTTGACTAAAACAGCTCTGCCAACCATGTGTTTATAAATGTTTTGGTTGTTATTAGAAAGTACAAGAGCTATTACAAAAGTACACAAATGCATTACTAAATCATAGCAATTACACAGCATTTTACGTCTCTACAGTGCCATGCAGAAGTGTAGTACACAAATACATTTTGTTATTAGACTTTTATTGTGTAGTTAGATGCTTTTGCTCCCATTTTTGTGGCAAGCTGCACTACTGGATAGTCCCTCAGACTCATCTTCCCTTTTCCAGCTCACATTTAGCCACTTAGTTAAATCTGAAAGACATTTTCAGGTCAGGGCAGAAGTTTCTTTTTAAAATAGGGGCCTTCAAAAATCTTAAAAACTAGAAATCAATTTCAGGTCAAAAATTAGTAATTTCCAATTGAGAAAAAATATCCCCCAAACATCTTTTACTAATCCTTAGACTAAGTTACTTCAAAAATTTTTTCAAGTAAATCTTCTGAAGTATTCCATTTAGCACAAAGGATTGAAAAAGATCAGGTGTCTATTGACAAGAAAGAAAAATTACACTGTTTAGTCTTTATTTACAATAGACATTCTCTCAAACAGACGAATACTAGGGGTTCCAGTCACTCAAGAAATATTTTTTCTGTGAATGGAATTTTCAGAGAATCTTAGATCTATAAAATCACATTTTGGGAAGGAGGAACCTTGTCTTGTCCGTGTTTTTAACCACATAAACAAAACGTGTTTTGAAATTATTTACACGAAAAATCATCAGTTTTTCAGAAATTTGTAGGAATCAAATAACCCTTTGATAACTCCAACTCAAATAACTCCAACTACATGAGACATTTGGATTAAACTCCATATGGGATTGCTCAATGGCAGCAAAGAGACAGCATAAACCTGGAGGAAAGCTCACTGAAGTTCTCAACACGCTCAAGACAGAATAGGGTCAGTGCTGAGACCTCTGACAAAATGAATCTGGCTAAGAAAGTAGGAAACCTCCTAAGGGATCAGCATGAATAAACCTAACCAAATAAGGGGTTATCTTCACAACTCTTTTGCTCTTTCCAATGCAAATTCTTGGCAAACAAAACAATGCAAATCCAAACAGAAGCATTTAAGAACAGCTGTGACATGTTTCTTTACCTAGAATACAAGCTGTAATAGAAAGGCTCTTTAGTATAAAGAAAAAACAATATAAGATTAAATGCTTACAACAGAGGTTTTCATACTCAGAGAAAAAAACATACATATTCTATAAGTCTCGCTGCAAGTTAAGTAGTTTGACTGTACCCTCTGGATTTGTAACTGTGATTGTGGAAACAGCTCCAAATTTCACAACTAGCTGCCTTGGAATGAAAGGATGAGATTGGGGGGGGGGGCTGGGGAGGGGATTGTTGTTGTTTTCTTTTTTTTTTTTTTTAACACCAGAACTTTTTTGTGTACAGCTCATACATGCCCACCAACATATGAAATGTAAAATAAACCTCCACGAACTAAAGCACTGGGATAACCTTAATTACATATCACCACCACCCCTCTTTTTCTCAGAAAACTCTGAGAGGTACTGAAATATAGACCAAAATAGCTACAAGCTTGAACTTGATGCAAATGTCATCAGAACTGAGAATTCATTCTGTTCCATGAAGCAGCAAGACTCCTGTTGAGTGCAATGGGATCTTTTCAAAGAATATGAGAAAATAGGATTCTATATCCCATTTATTGTAAATTGCCCACATGTAAAGCCAAATTATATTCTCACAAAGAGACATATCTATACCAATCTTTTTTGAATTTGTGGAAAGCATACTGGAGGATTGGAGACTTCTCAGCTGTACAGATAGAACTCCCTCAAAACCTCTCCTGAGATTCCAGACACAGACTACAGATGCTCTCACCTTTTTTTGTTGTATGTGCTTGATCAGTTTGGCTTTGATGACTCAAATGCTACAAAGCTTCCTGTCCCATACTGGTAACAGCAGAAGTGATTTTGAATAGAGAAGAATATCTTGGCACAACTACAGCAGCACCCAACGTTTATAAAATGCTTGTAGATGTTTTCCCCCTAAGGCAGTAGGAGCTAATGGGTAATATCTCTTTGCCTCCCCATCTCTGACACAACAGCAAACGTTTTCAGTACTCCACTGATCTGAGTTCAAATATGAAGAAAACAAACCAATTCCCTTCTGTGAGTAAATGCTAATACAATCAATCCCATCATCCTTTTATCTCATGGAAAAATGCACTGAATAAGCCTTATGGCATTATTACAAAGTGCCCAAGTTCATAATTGTCATATAACAAATTCCCTTTCCTACTTCTAGCTATGAGGTATCTACTTATTGCAGTTAAAGTGAACTTACTCTGCCCATCTTCTGCTACATCATTCTTCCAGCTAAATTGTACTTTTGCTTAATTTGAGGAACTCCACTAATACCAGGAGCTGGGGTAAGGAAGGCTTATTCATCCCAGAGGGACAAGACTGTCTGAGAAATTGTAAAAGACACTAGAAAAGGTTAAATGCAATCAAAAGAGTACAGTGGAGGGTGGAGTAGGAGGAAGACTAAAAATAAAGGATGATAGAAACCACATAAGGACCAGAGGACTGAAAAAGAGACCCAGAACTTCTTACATCGATGTTTAGCCTGTGAGGAAGCAACCCAGTGCTTCTCTAAATGACTTGTTCTCAGTTATTGGCCAGGGACCTGTGCAGTGCTTTTCTGACACTTTTCCATGCAGTCTTTCTCTTCCAAGTGCCAGCTGCCCAAGGCTTAATATTTTTACATTTCCGAGTCTCCACTTAGGTGCACACATTTGAAGAGGGTTGAAGGGAGAAGAAATCACAATCAAATAAAGAAAATACGAAGCCTACATCTCCAAGGTGACAGGTCATGCTTTGCTAAACACCAGAATATGCTTAAATGGCAGATTTAGCAGCTCATACTAGAATCTACTTACTTTAGTTTTAGCTGTACCAGACCATAGCTACTGATTTTTGGAGTGCTTAGGCAGATAATGTGGTTGACAAGCTTAATATTAACCTAGACAATTAAATGAAAAATATGATGGGAATGTGCAAGTCTGAGTTGATATATCTCAGGCTGTGTTTCTCTGATTTTAGAATGAATGCTGTAAGCTGAATAAACAACTTATATCTGCACTATTCTAAATCAGAGACATCAAAACTCATTAATTCTTTTGAAGTAAAAGGAACCGTCCCTGTCAATTCCTTGCTTGAGTTCAAAAGCAAGCTCAGCAACAGCATTATTGAGCATCCATGCACCTGTGCAATAGATGATAGTAGGAATTCTTCTGCCTCTAACAAAAGACAGTGAGTTAAAGGACAGCTGAGGTCAAGGAAAAAGCATACAGGTCAAAACATTAAAAGGTCCTTTGGAAGACCTTGGATATCTTTTTCTGCTTAGAGTTTTAATTCATGCTTATTTTGTTCATATTATCTTGATAATTATTAACCTGCATAGTATTCTTGATTCATGCAATAGTGTTTGTTTAAGGGCGAGCACACACAACATACATGTTTTATCTGATAAACTCTATGCTGAATAATGGGACTGATGTTGTCCCCAATCCAGAGCTTTTCCTTGATGTTCCTGAATCCTGCTTCTTTCATATTTAACTTAACATAAAGTCTAGCACTGCATCTCAGCTGTCAGCAGCAAGTAAGAGCTGCAAGGCAGAAAAAGGTAACCCCTTTATTGGCCTGTGTGACAACTCCTGGTGCCAAGCTAAAGCAGCTTTTCCAGCACTTTTTCCAGCACAATGCAGGCAGAGCTTAGGTGGAACAAACTGTTCAGCTCCGAGCTGGGATGGGAGAGTATTGACAGCCCATACAAAACAAGGAACAGGCTCAGTGTCTCAGTGGAGACATTAGACAGGGCTCTGTGGGTGCTGTGTCAGCACTCCCACACAAAGCACCCACACAACTGCTCACAGCCAAATCACTTCACTTGGAATTAAAGAAGGAAGAGACTCAGAAGAGCAGTAATATTTAATAATGTGAGCAATAGCTTTCAGAAGCCAGCATTTAGTGGTTTTTTAGCCTGATATTCTGATGAATTTCACTTTATTCCATCACCTCCTCTGACCTCATTTTTGACCATAGCAAAGTACAAAATATTCCAAATTATAAATTACTTAGGAAAGTGAGTAACCCTGGCTCATATTTGAATGTGAATTTAATTTAACATGAAGACACCAGAATTTCACATCTCTTTCACCAGTATCAGTTTTCTGAGAGAGAAGTGAAAAGAAGGAGTTTTCTGACAAAGAATTATATGAAGCCAAGAGAAACAGCAGTACTCATTCAGCCCAAAAGAACATTTAAGGGACCTGCCAGCCTAACATACAAGTGCTTTGGTTATAAGCACATCAGGAAATGAGAAAAAATGCCAAAGTGTCCATAAACTTCACTTAGAAATTACAAGCTTATCTACTACTCTTTCAACTAATTTATTTTCTGCTGCAGCAGCACTCTTTTTAGAGGGTAGAAACAAACCAAGACACAAAACCCTTGTTCATCACAGCATGAAAAGGGCCCTGGTTTATTCCTCTTTACACCTCAGCCATCCTGACTCCAACCATTCCCTGACTCTGCCTGCACCAAGCTCCTGCTGCAGGTTTCCCTTGCAGCCTCTGACTGCTGCTGATTTCCTGCTCACCTCTGACTGCAGGGATCAGTTTGCAGACTGTGACTGCAGCTTTTACCCAGCCAGACTGTGACTGCAGGTTCCAGCAACAGGCTCTGACTGCACACCCAGACTGACCTCACTGCAGGGATTCTCTCTGCCCAGGATCCTTCTTCTTCATGATCCTCTAGTTCCCTCTTCCTCAAGGTTCCTCCTTCTTCATGATTCCCCTCAGCAGCTCACCCACCCTCTTTTGTCACACTTATCTTTATTGGATACAGCTGTGACTCATTGAGGCCAGGCTGTATTGGGTAATTAACAGAGCTGGTACTGATCAGGGGCCAGGTTACCTGTATTCCCTTCTCCTACATTTTTCCATAGCAAAACCAGGTATGATGAAAGCTGCCTTAAAAAGCACATCCACGGAAACAATGAGCAGAGCAGCACACTTGCTGCAGCAAGGGAGCCCCAGGAGCAGCAGAGATTGCCACTGGGCAGGCTGGGCTTGCTTGCAGGGAGAGCTGAAAACCACTTGGGGACAGATGGCAGTGCCCAAAGAGACCAGCACTGCTGTTGTCACCTCTGGGAGCAGCCCAAAGTGTGCCTGTGCTCGCTGCCAGCAGCTCGGCTGCCAGGTAAACTCTGCAGTTCCTTCGTGTCTGTACAATGCAGATATTCAATCCTAAATTGAGAATAATTGGATTAAAGGTAAATTAAATTTGGAATGCATCTATAATCCTTCCATTGCCAGGGGGAATTACCAAGGCACTCACACAAACTACTGCTCTACTAATTGCTATGACATTGTACAATAACTAACGGTAAAAACATTAGTAATGCTGATAACAAGCATACAAACCACTTGAGATTTAACCCATAGTAAAGAGTGGCAGTCTAAACCTCTTACCATCATGTAATTTCTTTTTGTTTAGATTTTTTCTTTTAATAGAATATGCTCATTAATGTTCACAAAGTTTATAGTCAAGGTCTATAAAACTCATTTTTCTCAGTTTCAACTTCTGATTTTTATTGCTTCATCTCATTAAAAATGCTGACTTTTTTTTCTATCACAAAAGATAAGAACTGGCAAATACAGGAAAATATACAGAGAATAAAAAGGTTATTTCAACCTGTCATGAACAACGTCTAGTAAAAGCCTAAATTTTATTGCAAAAATTTTTTGAAGCACTATAATGTGTTTAAGTGGCTAATGGATGCAGAGGTGAACAACCAATGCTGTGCTTCTCAAGTGAAATGAGGCACTTACACGGAAAGAAATTTTGCAATAGAGAGACAATTACTTTTTTATATCCTCCTTGGAGCAATAAGGTTACTCTAACAATCTTGAACACAGAAGCCACTTGTTTCACAGAAACCACTTTTTTAATCCTTTATTCCCTATCGAATTTCATTTGCTACATTCTGGCTTAAAGCAGCTAAAGAGGAAGGAATTTCACATACAAGTTTTCAAGCGAATTACTTGCTCTGTGGAAAGAAATTTTCATAATGTCAGTAGTAAACATCTTGGCTCATAAAAGCTTTCCAGGTCTCGACTTTTCAGTAAAAAGCAGCTGGAATTATAGGAAACTTCTGAAAATGTAGGTTTTTCATAGCACTTTGCTGTGAAGTATGCATTATTATCTATTATGCATTTGTGCTGCATTCATCTTTGATATAAAACCAAATCACGTATATATATATATGTTCCTTCTCTTCCTGCATTTATATTTCTGACAGAAGATGAATGACCTCTTTCTTTCTAGTTCCATCTTTTATTTTTAATGTTAAAGAAAATACATTAAAAAGCATGATTGCATGTATTATTGGCTGTTTTTCTCCCTGTGAGATAGAAAATCATTGGCACTCACATCTGGACTGTCACAGGGCAAAATGAAAGCTTTGCAATGAAAAAAAACCTCAGGGGATGCACTTTTCCAGGCACCCAGCTGAAAAGATTTTTCAATGCAATCAACTATTAGAAATAGAGAGTTTGGAATATGGATGATTTCTAACACAAAATAAGAAACATATTATGAGAATAGAATATTGAGAAAAAACTGTGGGCTTAGCTCTCTGATATCTAAGTCTCCTGAATTTTTATACATGGTCCAACAACAATTGCATTTTTCTGATATTTTGTGGAATCTGTCCCTAAGGGCATTAGAAAATTGAGATAAAATGACAGAGGAGTTGCCAAATTCCTTGCAATATTGCGGCAGAGGTTTTGGCTTGTGACATGAATGACTCCAACCAAGTGACAGGATAAAGTTATACATTAATAGTAGGCTTTGAAGTGTATGCAGGTATATTTCTACCTGATCCACCAGCCAGTTTTTGGGAAAACAGGATTGTTTGTTTCCAGAACCCTGAGTTTGTGCTTATACTCTTTTATACTGTCAAAGAAATCTTTAGCCTTTTGTTTATTTACACTTCTGTGAAGGAAATGGAAAAATTAAAGTTGTTTTCATTATTCTTGCTGTTTTGTATTTGTTTTGGGTTTTTTTTTTAAGAAGAGAAATACAAAGGAACACCGAAAGGTATTTCTCACCCACCATCTGACATGAGTTCAAATCACTGCGAGTGATTGAGGTTTGGCTTTAGAAGCCTGGAACTAAATAGGAGCAGCTGAACCATAGCTGAGAATCATTATCTGCAAGATACGAAAAGGTCTGACCAGGCTCTGCAGCTGGGCTGACCACACTTTACCCTTTTGCTTAAGCTCTAAAATATTCAGCAGTGTCCCAGAGAAGTGTTCATGGCACCTATGAAAGAAGATTGGAACAAGAAGCTACTGTTGACTGTTAGACCATAAAGAGTTCCACAGAATAAAGTCATCTAGTACTTGTGTATTTAACAGTCCAGGCTGCACATGCAAAGCCTTCAGTTTGTTCTAGGTTATAAACCTGCTACAGACACACAATGCCTATATTTGTACATGGATATAAAATTAAAAATTGAAAAGTGAGGGTGTACTTCCTTTTGGCAACCTCTCAGAATGAAAAGTTGACATTCTGTAATATTGTTGTCCTGCAGTCATACACAGACACAGAGAGCAACTGTATCCCCTTTTTTAGAACTGATTTTGTTTTGCTGTTTTCTGTTTTGTATTTTAGATGGTCAACTTAGAAAAAAAGCCCAAACTGATAGTTCATGGTCACTGCCAGATGGCAGGGGACGGACAAGAGCTTTTTGCTATTTTTTTCCCCTTTTACCATTTCAAGTCTTCAGCATGTAAATCTACCCCCTCCAGTTCAGCATGGAAATCTCCTCACTCCAGAAAACACTTCTTTGGGAATACAAAATCAATTCCTGTCCAAAGTAAACTGGGCAAAGTGTTAGTGCAAGCCATAAGAATACTTTTGATTGAAGGAGCTATGTTAAGATTCAAGGTGAGCAATATTTTTTTATCAGGTCTCCAAGTTTGATGGACCATATCCACTGATTTTAGGAGGTAATGAAGGTGCCAAAGGCCGTGCTGCCATGATTTGTGGAGATGGCATTCAAAACCACTGGGCATTCATGAGTAAGTCCCTTCCTGATTTCCTCATTCCTTTGAACATATAAAACTACTCAGAAGTCACTTTCACTTTTTTATTAACTCTGATTTCTTTTATATCTTTAATTGCTGTTTAACTAAAAAAAGGGGGAGGCGGTTCTGCTCTTTGTGGGCTATCAAAAACTGAAACATTATGATTTATGTAAAGATTTCCCTGTTTAGCCATGGTATTTTGCCCAGGCTAAATGCAGATTTTCCTCTTCAAGAACATGGCAAGTTTTTCTGCTTTTCTGAAAAGTATGACAAAGTAATAGCCAAAAAAAGTTATTTTATGACAGACATTGAAAAGACATAGGAATTGACAAGAGAATTATTTCATAATCTCTGCTTTTGTTGGCAATTATAGCAACAATATCTGCTTTCCTGAAAATCCATTTCCTAGAACATAAGCAAGTTAAATTACTGAAATTATTTTGTTAAGTCATATAGGTATATATGACAACTTGTTTTCTGGAACAATTTCCTAAAATCAAAAAAACCTTTATGGATTCCTAACCTACAACAGTTCACTAATGAAAAATTGTGTTGAGTAGGGAAAAAATGAAATGCTTAGAAACCTTCAGGGTATTCTGGGTTTTATGAAGTCGGTGACAGTTATAAACATCTGAAAGGAGACACATGACACCACCATAGCAGCACTGTCTTCAATAACCCAGCATGGAAACATGAGCCAACCTTACAAAACGGCCACACTCTGGGTGACCATAAGACCCCCTAAAGCTGCCCTATTTGGAGATTTTAGTGGTGTTTTTTACAATTTTGAATGACAAAGAAAGTTATTCCAGGGCTATAACTGAGGACAAAACCCTGTCTTTTAAACGTTTGTGCTTATAAATATGCTAATCTTGCTATCATTTTGCCTTGAAAGGCAGCAGCCTTTCCTCTACAGCTCCTGACATGCTTTGATGTGCTGCCCACTTAACTGGTTTAGGTGGTCTTTTAAACCAGAATTTAAGAGCATCAGACGCCACTGTCACTGTCTTCAAAAAGAAGCTGTTGTTGCTGTAACCAAAGTTTAATAACCGTGTGGGAGGGAGACAAGTTCAAAGCAGAGATGGGAGACGTGGGACCTCAGTAACATCTGGTGCCTTTTTCACAGGTTACGAGAGTTAAATCGTACAGCGCTGGGGAGAAACGATTCTATTTGCTTCAATATCCAAAGATAATTCAAGCCACAGAGGGTGACAGGAGGGTCGGGGTTCCTGATAAATCAAGTATTTAGAACAGTCTATCTCTTTCCACAGTACCCATCAAAAACTCACCAGAGCTTTTGGGCAGAAAAATACAAGACGTTTTTTCAAGTGCAAGGATCATTTGCACTAAATACCCCTGGCAAGGAAATTTGTTCCAGCATGAATATTTATAACACCTGGCTGTCTGAAAGCAACCAGTTTTAAGAAGAGGGAAATAAATCTTCAACTTAGTAAATGATATGGCTGGGAAGTTTTATATTTGTTCAGTGAGAACCAAATCTGATCCAGGGACTAATGGGGAGAATGAGATCCTTTCCTTTGAATCCAGGGAATTTTGGATTAGGCTTTTGATTTAAGTTACTATTTTTTATTTTTAAATAATATCCAGTATTTAGAATTTTCTGTCGTGCTTCAGAAATATGAATCAAATGTATCATAGTAAAACCAGTCCCCTCCCATCAGAGATAATGGCTAAAAAAACTCCAAACACCTTTTTTCATGTTACGCCTCTATTACCAAAAACAATGATAAATTCAGATGACTCAAGCCCAGCTTTGCATCTTTATCTTTGTTTCTAAAGAGAGAAAATTAATAACACTTTCTGCTTTCTATTTCCCCTATTGTGCCTCGCCTCCTCTCCTCTTGCACTAAAGCAAGTCAGAGTTGATAAGAAAAGCAGATAATACAGAGAAAAGCGAGAAGTTTTTCATATTTCTCATTCTCAGTCTGAAGGGTTTGTTATTTTCATACAGCCTCCTCCCCCAGTTGTGGGCCTCTCATACAGGAACAAATATTCAGCCTCAGGCTCTCAAACAGGCCTCAAGAGAAGGAGTGTGGATGATTCTCAGATTTGTTCCTTTCTCCCAACAGACAAAAGCCTTTCTATTTTTCTGATCATTCTTTATAGCAGTATTTGCATAAAATTGCATTTCTGTCTCCCTGACTGTCAGCTAGCACCAAGAAGCTTCCTTCTTTCTCCTGGCCACTTCTAAAGCCAAATTGATTATGCTCAGCCTCTCCAAATTAGCCATTCAATTCTTATTGGTTGATTCCTTTGTTTCTAAGCTGTCATCTACAGGGAAATTTCACCTTTGGGAATTCAGTGTAGCTGACTGAGCCAAGCATTCTTTGTCATTAATTTACATTTCTGTTTCTGATTACAAAACCACCACAGAAATCAGGTCTTCACAGATTCATCAGAGGATGAATCCTCCCTTAAGCCCCAGACCACTAAACGCCACGTGTTTTTATCACATCCTGACACTAGCAGTCCTTTGAGGTGCATTTTACTGGGGAACTAAAACCTGCTCAGTTGTCTAGCTCTGATCACAGCTCTGGACTGGGACCTTCACTTATGAAAGATTTGTCTAGAGGGAAACCCTTTCAGAATTGAAAATCTGGTGAAAAAAAGAATTTCAACAATTTTAAAAAACGTAAAACTACATTTTCATAAATAATGTTGTTACAATATATGAATTACAGTATGAACAGCTTGAGAAATGGATCCTTCCCAATTCCTCCTTTTCTTTCCATTTTCACTCACCTGGGACTCCAGAACTGTTTGAAAATAATTTTTTTTTATTGCCTGAACTGCTATCTGGAATTAGAAAAAATAATTGGCCATGTAAGAATAAGTCTCATTTCTTCTCTTTCATAGATATTTAATAGCAAAAACTCACAGAGAAGAAAACCTTCTGTGGCTTCCCTAAATGAGGGAGGCTTAGATTGGTTATTGGAAAAGATTCTTCACCCAATGGGTGGTTGAGCACTGGACAGGCTGCCCAGGGAAGTGGTCACAGCAGCAAGCCTGACAGAGTTCCACAAACATTTGGGCAATGCTCTCAGGCACATGGTGTCATCCCTGGGGTGTCCTGTGCAAGGCCAGGAGTTGGGCTCCGTGACCCTTGTGGGTTCTTTCTAACCCAGGATGCTCCGTGATACACAGTAAATAAATTTTAAACAAAATGAAATAGAATGAAACCATCAGGTTAAATTCTTCAGGATGCTATCATGGTTTCAAATTCCCAGAAGTTGTAAAAAGACAACAGCAATTTTTCTCATTATAATACCACATAAAAGCTTATATTAGTCCTCTGGTGCAGGCATGGGAATGCAAGCACTTTATTATAGATGTGGTTCTTACTGCTCCCAAAGCCCACATTCCATGCCAGGGCTGGGAACTGCATGGCATGGCAATCAAGGATTTATTCTCACACATATAACAGTTTGCACAAAACATGGTTAATAAGGTACAAGGAGGACTGATGTAGATCCAAGTGGGTATCTATTTATTTTATGCCTCTTCCTATTTTTACGAACCAAAAAAGTAACATATGTTTAAAGTAATTTTAATTGTTGAAGACTTTTGTTTATTTAAAAGTCAAATGAATTAGAATTTAGGGGTTTTTTAACTTTCCTTTACAGTTTCAGTTCACAAACAGCATTGCCACTTGGAATTCCTGCAGTAACCCGTGAAGACTGCAACAGAAAGGGCAAAATAGGAGCTAAGAGAAATTGGCTTTAACCCTAATTGAATCAATGGCTCATTCAATCAAACCACCAAGACACATCCAGGTCAGTTGGAAAAAAGGGTTCACAAAACAGAGCTTGGGGAATTTCTCACTACAGAAAAAGGATTATAGAAATATATAGTGAGCTAGATATTTTTTTTAATGAAAAGCCTAAAACACAGTTTTCAGACTAAGCCAGGATTTATTCATGTATTTCAAGCATGGTGCTGTACAAGAAGAGCTGCAAATTCTTTGTCCTTACTGTGCTCCTTGTTGTTATCCTTAAATTTGATGTTGCATTGATCAATGTAAGCCATGACAGTGACCAAAGGCATCAGGATGCTTCAAGGACAGACTTTATGGAAATACAGGGAGATAACTCGTAATAAATTTCATTCACATCACTGTGTATGCTTTAAATTTTTTCCAGCCTACAATTTCCATTTCACACACACCCCTGGCTGTAGGGAAAAGTAGAACCCTGTGACCCAAACTCCTTGTTTTCTAAATATGAATAGCACTTTGTCACGGACTTGTGGAACCACAACTGTGACTAGTTTCTCTACTTTCTTTCTGTTTATTGTGCAGAAACACATTTGATTCCTGACACTTAGGAATGCAGTAAATTGCAAGAAATGTTCCTCCATTTTGTGTCACATCACATGAGCCAACTCCTACAAGGATGAATCACTGTGTTCACTGCAGTTCAAACACTGCACAGCACTTTTATCAGAACTGTTCAAAGCATGGCAGTTCTATTTTTGTGTTAACCAGAATGTTCAGGGTAGGTATGTATTGGACTTCCCTGAAGGCATGATTTTTAATCCTTTGAAAACGTATTCACTGTCTTTCCAAGTATTCACAGCCAGCTGATATTACACTGGCATTTGCCTTCTCGTGATGCCATATGCCAATTTCTGGAAGACCATCATGCAAATGACAGGAATTTAAATTATTTGTTACATCTTAAAAGCTGTAAGTCCCTTGTGTATGGCACTGTCATACAACTGCATGGCTGCTCGCTTGTTCTTGTTGATTTGGGAAGTCAGAAAAAAACCCTAAAACATGGAAGCTAAAGAATCAGAATGATAGCGAGTAGAATGAGATTATTACCATGACTGAAATTTGAAAGGTAATACAGCTTTTTGTCCATCACAGGCAGAGAATGATTTAATCTTGAAAAATAAGCAAACACTTACAGAGAGAGCAAAGGTTTCTGTATTTACAAGGGCTGAAACCATACCACAGGCAAATAAAACACAAAACTGATTTTCACAAAATCTTACAAGACTACCTAATTTGACAGTCCAAACTGTGACCAAAATTTTTAAGAGAGTACAGTTTCAGGAGTTACTCTCCCCTGCCCCCTCCAATATTAAAAAACTAAGTTGGTTTTTAAAAAATAATTAAATATCTAAGTGACTAAACATTAAAATTAGGATCTCACAGTTCTTATCCTGACTGTTAAATGTATTTAGCTACACAAGAAAAAAAAAATCCAGCTTGTCTAGTATGGCAATGAATATCATAAGGGAAATTGTCTTTAGAACAAGAAGAAAAGAAGAAAAAGAAGAAAAGAGGAAAAGAAGAAAAGAAGAAAAAAGCCACAAAATAAAGAAAACTCAAATCTCAGCACAGCTGATCCTGCAATGAACAGCAACAGAGGAAGCCCTCAGGAATTTTATCCTGCTAAATGCCAGCATATTTCACTCACTTGTATATACTCCTATCCAAAACACCAGACCTGTGCTAGAACAGCAAGTAGAGTGTGGAATGTATCAATTGATCATAGCAAGAGCAGCAAACTCAGTAGTGACTCTGCCCTATTCTCCCCCACCATTATCTCCACAACACATATTGCCCATTTTTAAAATAGTAACAGCATGAATATATTAAATCATTCCCCAAAAGCCTCTTTGAACACTCTATGACAATTTCCTAGGGGAAAAAAGCAAAACCCTCTAAGCAGCCTAGGCCACAGTTCACTGCTCCCATACATCCTACACAAGGGGGTACTTAAGGTGAAATGGATTGGATACATTTGTTAAATAATATCCCACAGCGCACTAGGCAGGAATGTCAGAGAGGTGAGATTATTTTTTTTAAAGAAAGTTTCAGAGTAAGCCCAAGACCTTTACAAAATGGGATTTTAAGCTCCTACTGAAATTGTATCTGTCGTCCAAAACCCAAAACAACATAAATGGAGAAATTCCTATGGGCTGTTTACTGATCCCAGATTTTCTCTAACAGTTAATCTCCCTGAAAGGCTCTTAGAGCAACAGTAAGGACAAAGCAGCTCCCTCCACATATTAATTCTGGGATAATGATACAAATTCAACTGATAAATGGTAACACTTAACTTGCTATTGTCTGCATCCACAGGAGACTCAGTTATCTCCCTGAATATCTGCAGTAAATCACCATTTTAACTGGGGCACTGCTTCAGATTCATGTTGGTGGTTACTTTTGGGTTTTCATTGTTTTTTAATAAGCCCCTCATTTTGTAGCTAAACAGATAAATCGTTATTCACTGATATCAAGAAGCAGGTCACTGTAATTGACCTGACATGGAAATAGGAGGGAAATACCCTGACTTCATTTGAAAATACACCAATGATGCTGTTCACTGCTTGTCCTTGTGACATTCCTGTCAAGTGTTCTTGGGAGCAGCCAGCATTATTTCATACTTTAGTTACTTTATTAGGTGGTTTCAAGCATCAGTTAGTGAAGATATAGGTACAGCCACACAATTCTGCCAACTCTTCAAAATTATTTTCTAAATAAGTAAGAAAAATCAGGAGTGCATGACCTCATCCTTTTCAAAGCATGTGAGTGAAAAGAGACTAATAATAAACATGCGTGATATGGTAATAGGGATGGGATGCCCTGTGACATTGATTAGCTAGAAAGCCAATCAAAGTTTGCAGTCATATGTATAAGCATTAAAAACTCAGTTATCTTGATACTCTGATATCAGCACTTAGCAAAGAACTCAGATTACACATCCTGCTGAATTCTGTAAGGGTCACTTCTTGTCTGGCTAATATGTATCAGCAGAATAGATAAAGGAAGATTTGTATCAAAGTCAAATATTTCTAAATTCTAAGTTTCAATCATTGAGGTGTTAAGGACAACTCCAGTGAGTCAGTGTGTTTTGATTCCATAAGTGTCATAGTATAGACTGCATGGCAACAGTTCAATCCTAAATTGCCACTGAAGCAATGACAGTATAAAATTCATTTATGACTGAAGAATAGTAGAGATGCCAAGTGCCCATTTAGCACATTTGTTATCCAAAAAATCTGTGGTGTCAATTCCGTGATTGAATACATTTCCTTAAGTGGCCTGACTATTTGAGGGAATTGAATTTTAATTATTTTCTGATAGAAGATTATGAAACATATTTAGGCGCAGAACTTAAGTATATGGTTTAATATTTCCCTTTCACAGAGGAAATCACTAAAAAGAGAACTGAAGGAATACTTTCCAAACTGTCTACCAACTTCAGGAATCTCAATTTGAGTTACCAGGATAGTGCATCCTGAAGGAACTTGAACATTTGTACCAAAATCCAGCAAATATTACCTGAAGCATAAATAGCTGTGCCTAGATTAGAGTAACCAAGCCTAAAGTTAAAAAAGAGCTGTTAGACACCAACTGATAGTATGACTTTCTATGATGAAAGATGCCAGCTGAATTCAGAGTAACTAAACACAGCTGGAAATTATGGCTTAGTTGGGTAAAATAACTGTGCAGTTCATAGGACAGGAAGTCAGGGTGATCCATTAGTCACATTGAAAAATAATTGATGCCACACAATTCCATTTCTAACAATGGAACAGTTTGAGGATGAGAATATTCACCTTTGGATCAAATAGAAAGCAGACTGTGATCAAGCATAGTAAAGAGGTTAGGGAGTGAATAATAATTACAGAGAACCAAAAGAGCCTGAAAACATTTTCTCTGAACTGTTTTAGGTGTAAACAGAAAACCAAGGTTGGTTTCTTGAAATGATCAGCTAGGGTAGCAATTACTTGTTTTTCCCCAGTGGCTGAGTAGTTTAAGAGCTCTTTTTGAGATGCAAACCTGTGCAGAGCTCTGCTCTTACTCCAAGAGAATCTGAGCTGAAATCCTTCATTTTATAGCATTTTCCTGAATAGTAACTTACTAGGACTCAGCACTGAGCACAAGTCCCCACCACTGAGGGGTTTCCATTCCTCATCACAGGTGTGAAACCAAGAAAGAAAATCACTTCATCTACACCCCCTAGCAAAGTCCCATCCAGCAGATAAAAATCCTGAGTAAACTGGAATCCTTCAGCAAGAGATCTCACATAACCAACCAGACACTCGTCAGGTCACACTGAAATTTTACTAGTAGGGAAAACATTCAATTCTATGAAGTAGCACCAAAATCTTTGACTGTCCAGTTATGAATCCCTGGAGTCATTCATGCTTTATTTCTCTCCACCACACTTATTTCAAAAAATACCTCCTTTTGGAATAAACTCAATCTGGAAATAAAAACATTATACAGATTGTTAAAGGGGCATTGCTTTAAGAATTCCTGTATTCCTGTTGGGTTTTCTTGTGAAATCTAAACTGCAGTAAACAGAACTACCTTGGGAATTATGGATTAATATGTGTATTTTGCTTCTGACACCTCTATTAAACACTATAACAGCAGCACATGCTAGCATTTCATTTCAACACCTTGTTGCAGTAATTCTCCTGTTTTATTTTGCTAACTGTACCTTCAGATGTTGACTCAGACCATTTTCTCTTTTCATTACCAAATACAACAAGAAAAGGGATATAATTTAAAAATAGGGTACCATGCTGTTAAGATATTTCCATCACAGGAAATATTCCTGATGAATTCTTTTCTACTTCACTTCTGCAATCAAAACATGCAGCTTAGTTTCAAAAGACCAAACATGATTTCTAAAGTTTCAAAGGCTGAGGGGGCTCTTTGCCTCCATGTTTTGCTTTTTGCTTTACACAGAGAACAGAAAGCCTTGACCCTGATGTGCTCAGCTGTACCTACTTACAGATACACTATGGAATGCAGTACACATTGCAAAATGTAATCATCTATCAAAAAGCCAGCTCTTTTTCCTCATACCGAAATAATGTACCACAAAACTATATTTCAGATTAAAAAAATCTCATTATCTTTGGGCAACGACACCTTCCATAGGTGAATTGTGTCTATCCTACAAGACCGAGCTGCTTTAGTGTCAGGATTACACAAAGGCAGAAGTGGATAAAACTCTGGTCCTGATAAAACAGTCAGTGGAAGAGTCGTACCTCCAGTCTGGCTGCAGGAACAGCAGGAAAATCCCAAGTAGATATGTCCAGTAGATAAAATTCCACGTGTTACCAGTGTTTCAAAATGCATAGAATTATTATGTAAACTGATGCAGTTTTGGCAAGTTGAAACAGCTGTCGGTGAAAAAGTTTTCATCATGTGTACGTAACAGAGTGAAAGTGGAAAGTTGAAAACTCACTGTTCAGGTAGGTAAAGTTCATTACTGGTGCATTGCAGCCATGCAGTTACACTTCAGGAATGTAAGACAAAAACCATTAATTCTGCATGCTAATGTGCAAAAGGAGTGAAGAAAAATTCCTAATGCTCACAATTTTCCATGGTATTAAAAATTAAACAATCTCAAAAGTTTATTTACAAAAACTAAACCAAGTTACTTTAATCAGGTAAATACACTGAATTTTAAACTGGTTCTTAAAAGGAGGGGGCTTTAGAATATGAGGAGAAATACTGATAGAAGTAAAATCTTAAAGGACTTTAAAAAAGACTCTTTCAGGGGGAGGCTGGGAAAGGCTCTTATTTGCAGTATGCCAGGGAGACATTTGGGAAGGAGTTCACCCCGTGCTTCCCTGGCCCATGGGCAGCTTTGTGCCCTGAGACAAAGCAATGTGAACTGGATAGGTTTATACAAAGCCTGCCACCATCCAAACCAGGGTGCTTGGTGATTAAAGAATATAGTTATACTGCTGTCCTCCACCAGAGTGGCAGCAATCTGTGGGAACAAGATCACCATGCAGTTAAATGCCGTGTTTAAAATTGTTCAGTGAAGAAATTTTTGTAGTTTAGCTCTGTGCTGACTTTCATAAGAATTGGAAAGACTCCAGGAAGATAAGAATGTGCAGACATACATAAGAGACTGGTCGTATTTGTTACAGCTGAGAATTTATCATGGTACACTAGGATAATTTCATCTGCAAAGAATATTGACAGAGGTTTCCACAGAATTAATATTTCAAATCATTTCCTCGTTCCATCAGCATTTCTCTGCATTTGCCACTCTCCAAACTATTTAATGTAGTAGTGTCAGTCTGTAGGAAAAGCTGCAGCTAATTTGTCTGGTGACCTTAATGAATGAAACAAATTATTCCATTTACTCGAGCAGCATTCTGATTCAACAGCAATTTTCTCAGCACAGCAATTTCACTGCAGTTCCAGTGCAGAGAAATATTTTCAGCCAATGTTTAGTCATTCTCACAAGTGTTATTAAACACTGTTAGTCATACACCAGCCATCCGTATCTTGAAATGCTCCAATCTTGTATTAAGAAATGAGTGTGTTACAGGGAAAGTCAGGGGAAAAAATAGCAGAAAATATTACTGAAAATTCTGAGTCAGTCTATAAACTGAATCAGATTCCGTTGGGTTAGCTTGGATACTATTTGAAATAAAATGTTAAGACTATTGCACATCGTTTATATTTGACCTTTGAGTATTTTCTGCAGTGATGTGCAGATAACACTAATTTTTCCAAAATCATATCATTACAAAACAAGATGAAGAATTAATGAATAAAATCCTCAGTATTTCACTCACTTTATCACCATAAAAGCAGAAGCAGCACTGCTGGATCAGAAATGATCTATAGGGCAACACATTTATGAGACAGATTTATTTGTACAGTCACATTAAAGGATAAATTCAAGGTTAACTGCTTGAAAGTCCTCATTAGAAAGTGTTTGTGGTAAATAGGGATCATAAAATCACTGTTTGAATTTTTTGTTGTTGTTTCTGTGCTGAACTAGATTTCTGATATTGTTGGGTACCTCCCTCATAATTCAGGATTTCTCTCAGGTTCTCTCTGTGATCTGATTAAGGGTCAAAAATTTAGGAATGATTAGTGAATCAGATGTAAAATTTATACTTAACAAACCCCATCTCTTTCATAAGTTGGTTATTTGTCTAAAACCTTTACATATATAACTTTGTTCCAGTTTTAATGTACAGGCTTTTATTCTCCCCAAAGTCTTTAAAAAAAAGACAATCACTGGCTGAAATAAACATAGCTTAAATGGTGTTTTAAATTCACCTGTGCTTAGAATGAAATAAAATTATCCCCAAATTAAATCAAAACAAAATTCATATGCAAGTATAGTCACATGTATGCAGAGTGAAGAGAAACAGAAAAAAGCCTTTTTCCAAGATATCACTGCTGCTAAGATACAAGTCAGTATCTGAAGTGTGCAGTGCTTTTATGAAACCAAATTCTCTCCCACGCTTCAGCCCTGGCTCTCCACATCCCTTCAGGCTACACAAAAACACCACCCTAATTCAGAGAGATGACACTGATTCCTACTGTTAGTTTGTCACTTTAATCCTCTGACACCAAATTGTAGCGCCAATCTCAATGCTGAGCATGCATGAATAGCTGAAAATTACTGGTGGGATGGGGGAATATGAGCAATAAGTTAAGGGGAAATTCCAATTTCATCTACTTCTAAATGACAGGTATTTGCAAGGTTGCCCTTGAGGGTAATTTCATCTCCTTTTAGACATATTGGCTAGCATCACAGACCCTTGACAACACTTGTTATTGGACAAAAGATTGTCATTTAAAACTTCACATACTGCTAGAATTGTAGTTTCTGCCTCATCATTGTTTGGCAGCTCTGACAGAGGTTTTAGAGAGGGCTTTGAAATCAAGCTTCCAATGAGTTGGTCATGTCACCTATACAGATGGATCTCTGAGAGGTGGCAAACACACAGTGGGCCACTAACACACGAACATACCTAAACTTAGAAACGTCAAAGCATTAGTAGTTGTTTAATACAATCTTGACAGTAATTATTAAGCAGTCACAATGGCAAGCCAATACTTTTCTACTAAAATAGCTGTAACAATTACTCTGGAAGCATTTGCACATGCAGAAGTCGTTTGTATGCACCAATATGTTCTTCAGGGTCGTACCTGGATGTGGGAACTGAAAAAGCAGAGAGCTTTCACAGCATTGCAATAAGCTTACATAGATAGAAGTTGGAAGCAGAGTTGAATTTTAGGCCTTGAAGTATTTGGAGCATAGAAAGTTTCTAAGTTTCAAAAAATACAGAACAAGCAACTGTTGTATGGTGTACATGTAGTGTTTAATGATTGGCTTAAGAAGAAGCTTGTGAGCTTTTAGCATTAGCCTATTGGCTAAAAAACTTACAAAAGGCCTTGTAACAAAGAGAACTTTGGCTTCTTTCATTATGGTGTGAGTTTTACCATCTTTTATGTCTCTACCTTCACTGAGACTGATAATGAAATAAAAAACTCATGGGACATCTCTCAGTTGCCCCATCCCATTATTGGTGATTAAATCCAGCACCTGGAGTAACCATAAAATATCATTTGCCAGGTGTTGCTAGAGATCACCTTGCTGCTGCTAAGATCCAGCTCCAGACTCACTCATGTTTCATGACCACTTCAGGGCAGCTGGTCACAAGGGGCTCAACATGAAGCTTCTGCAAATCCCTTAAGTTTTTGATGCAAAAGAAATACAACAAAAATCTCCATTCAGATGCCACCCCTTAAACAGCTTTACCCCACTAAATTGTGGGGCTAGAGACAGATAATGGCATTTTGAGCATTAGTCAGTGAAGACCCTCTTTAGGAGTCTCTGTTTAAGGCAGACATTTGGTGCAGGTTTTATTTATCTTTTCTTGCCATTGACAAATAAAAACACTTGCATTTAGGAATTCTGAAGCTTCCTCTTGTTTTACCAATATGTTAGTTCTAAGTCCTAATGAAAGATAATTGAAAAGCTATCAACTCACTAACCAATTTCCTCTAACTACTTGGAGTCAGTGTTATTTTCATATTTCTTCAAAGGTTTAAGGGTGTGACTAAGTCTGGGGAATAATGCAGCAATACTACTAAAATTCTTGAAAGAGTTATAGAAACTCCATCCAATATTAACAACAATTAATTTGAACAGCAGAGAGTAATCCAATTTGTGCTCTAAAGGAAAACTATTTGCATGATACAGAAATACACGTACTTAAATGAAATGCTGCCAGGAGAATTTAAAATTAAACTATCCTAATATATTACTAGTGTATCACACCTTTTAATGAGATTTAATGTCAGATTTTCCTCCCAGAATACTAAGTCAAATATTGGTTTAGGCATCTTGCTCATATCTTATTTATACGTACTATTTGACACTAAGTATATAATTTCACTTTCTTCACCCAGATACGAGCTTCCAAAGATCCTTTGCCAGGAACCTCAGTTATTGCCATTCTCAACATAGGCAGCTAATATAAACAGATTAAAATATTTATTTGCATTTGATTTCATTTATTCTATGTTTCTATTTTTTTTGGTAGGTTGCAGTACATATGTAAATATGTCAGACTAAGCAAAAAAATGAGAGGTTGACACGACAGCCACTGGAAAACACTTGATTGTTTTTTCCTTTCTTATTAAAGTATGCTTTATGTAGCACACATCACTAAGCTTTTTACTGGCTTTAGTAAACCTTCAGACACAAAAACTTGTAGAAAACAGCTTATAAGTGGAAAGGTGAACTTGATTCCCTTATATATCTGAGACTAAAGTATTGCAAATCTTGTGCAACTCTACAGTACACAAGAAGTCATGCAAGCTCTTCTAGAAAGCACAGGAAAAAGTGACAACAATAAAGAAGATTTTGTAGTTCAGTTTTACAGTTTTAGCTAAAGTCACTACATTTAAATAGTTCCAAAGTCCTGTCACAACATTGTTATCTTCTGTGCTTCCATCACAAAGAGCTGTGACCCACATTAGGGCTCCAAGTGAAGGAAATGCTGGAGAGTTTCTTTTAAAATCAGCTTAGAAACTAAGGACTGTTATCAGAAGCAACAGCCAACATCACTACAGGCCATTAACTATTCATAGGAAAAAATAAAAATCAAATATTTTCCATCAAGTGCCTGTTAACCATTTTAGAAAAATTTGTGGGGTAATCAAGGCAAATATCCAGAGTTCTCCTCTTAGTCTGATACCAATTGCTGAATGTTCAGGACAGCAACAGGTGTGAACTTCCTGCTATGCTATATATTAAAAAGTCAGCAAACCTGGTAAAAAGAACCCAATGTATTGAACATTTTTGGTTCATGGGCATTAATTTCCTTCATCTGTTGGCTTGCAATTAAAGAAAATAACTTTGAGAGTTTTTCCCCTAAAGGGAGATCCATTTCCTTGCAATTCCCCACATAATTAGAGGGGGAAAAATACTTTTTTCAACCAAAGAACCCATTTTTAATTCAAGGGCTTGCAGAGCTGACTTGAAATATATTTTTAATATATTTTTATATTTTTAAGCCCATGTGACATTTTCCATTTTGGACATTTAGATCTAGTGAACCTGCATATTGTTTATTTTTAATCACACCCATCATAGACTGTGTCTATAGTTTTCAATTATTTTAAGAATTATGTTAGTTATTAAAATTCAGTTCTTTGCTTTTCTAATTTATTTCTATTACCTAAAACAGTCTAATTGTAGTGTTTTTCATTTGGTGTTCAGTTTGTCCCAGGTGGAGTCTCTCATTTTACCTGCTGTTGTTTCCTCATGTTCTCCTCTGGACTGCTCAGGCTGACCACTGACTCAGTGAAAGCTGCTGACTGCAAACTCCTGGAGGTCCCTGTCACTTAGAAAAGGGTCCAGGCTTCCAACCCTGTAAAAGTTTCTTAGGTCATCACAACAAGAACATGCCAGCAAAGTACTTCCCCACTTCGCAGATGAAAAAACTGAAACAAAATTTGAAATACTTGATCTAGTCACAAAAGCAGACTTTAAAAAAAATTTACATCCAAAACAAAAGATTTACATCCAAACTGCTTTTAAATCTAGTTAAATAACTGGATTTCATAATGTCAAATATTGAATTTATAGGTAGCAAATATGTTCTGTCTTTCAAGCAAGATGAGAAATAGCATGCACTGAGTCTGTGGGAGTTTCCCCACTGATTCATCCAGTTCTTCATAATCCAGCAGCTGAAGATTCTAATGTACAACTGACTATTTTTTCATTATTTCATCTTCTCTCTTTATGATCCCAATCTGGATCCCACTGAATTCAAAAGAAGCACATCAATGGCTTCACGGGGGCTCTCAGTCATCTGCAGAGCTGAGATAAGACTCATTTCACAGAGCAGGCAAATGTCAGAGCAGGGAGTGAGGCAGCAGCACCCCCAGCCCTGGCACCCCTGCAGGGGAGGAGGTGAGGATGGGCTGTCTGATGGCTCCTGCTGCCTTCAGCCCCTCCCAAGCTGAGCCAAATGCAATTGCTGTCTTCCCCATCCCTAAATGCCCTCCAGCAGGGCTTTTCCAGGCTCTGCCTAGCTCCAGAGGAAGGAAACATTGCTCTGTATTCTATACAAAGCCTTACCCTCATCAGAGGATTTTGCACCATTTAATACTCCTCACTGCACCTTTCAGAACTGCTCTTCAGTGCCTACTGTAGTCATACTGCTACTTGGAGTCTCACATACCAAAGAGTATCCTTTGCACAGCAGCCCTATATCATAGCTGAGAGAAAACATAGCTAGACAATGACATTAATAACCGTAAAACAAAAATATTAGATTGAAAGAGCTGCCTCATTCACCCAGGAATAACATGAGTATTAAATGAGTATTTTACCTAATCTATTTAATCATCAAAGTGCAGACTTTATATATAAAGCAAAATTAGAACTCGATATCTTCTCCCCCAGAGTGCTAAGCAAAAGAGCAGTTGTTATACATATTCATGCAGTTGAGAACAGGCAATTCTTCCAGTTCAAAACTGGAAACTTCCCTTCCTTGCACTTTGGGCTCACAGCTGAGATAAATCATCTGCATGGAAACAGAAACCACTGTTTTCAGTCCTGAAAGATCTATCAATTTCAAAAAGGAAAAGCTGGTGGCACGACAGCAAAGAAACCCCAACAATCACCCCCTAATGCTGTGCCTTAGGATAAGTCACAGATTTTGAAAAGGATTTTGGTAGCTAAGGTTAAACTCTCAGGCTTGATTCCAAAAAATATAGAAATTTATTGAATAGATTGATGAATAGCACTAGAATCTATAACCCTAAAGACAATGAGCTTTTTGAAATATCAAAAGAAATCTAATTCAGTGTGTGTTTGACACAGCTAGTCTTACAATAGAAATCATTGAAGTTCAGTTTGGAACCATACAAATTAATTGCACAATATTCATGTTTGAAGCTGCTTTAAAAATGGACATTTGCACATTTTCATGCTTTACAGCATGATTTAAATTCAGTTCTACCATAACACTGTCCTTTATTGGTTTAAAATGTTTCTTGGCTAAGTCTGATAATTGCTATTATTTAAACAGTTAAATAAATGTAAACCCTTACCAAAATTTAGTCAAATTTGAAGCCTCAATTCACATTTCTTTCACAATTACTTAACTGATCTCAGTGGAGCTCCCTAAATTTACACTGTTTAATTAAGATTAATTCTAGACTCCAACTGGTGAAAAACGTACAGTCTAGAGAGAAACAAAAAGTTTCTATTTGTCTAACAGAGAGGGCATAGAAAATCACTCACTCTGCTTGCTCTTGGATTTGATCCTTGTTCCTCACTCTCATCAAAGAGACTTCCTCTAAAGGCAGGGGATAAAACTCCTTCCTCACTGAGGTCAGTGAAGCCAGAGTTTTTCATAAAATGCTTTGCTTTCAACTGATGGAGTCCCCAGGTAGCACAAAGCTAACAAAGGAATAACCAGTTTCAATTGCATCTTTACTACTTTTGGTCCACAACTAAATACAAGAACATTTTGCAAAAGCAGTAAGCTCCACTGCAAAATTAAGTAGTAACTTTATTCAGGCCCAAGCCAAAATCAGAATAAATTGGTCAATGTAGACAGGCCTGTAACACTGTTTATTCTGGAACCTTCAGAACATCCATGGCCTTCGACATGAACTTGAATTCAACTTTTCATTGATCATACAGGACTGGGTTAAATTTTTGTCAATTCCCCTTGATAAAAAGTGTCTGGTAAAACAAGGGTTATTCCATAGTCCCTTTGGATTTAATGAAAAACAGTTCTTGGAGTGATCTAACACCTTCCATCTCCTAGCAACTGAATTAACAATTACTTAAGTAACTTAAGAGACTGTCCCATCAGGCTATAACTGGGACAGGGAAAGACATTGGTATTCTGCAGTGCCACCCAGGAACTCTTGGTCCTTTCCCTCATGGTGACACTCCTGCAAAGGCAGTACCTGGCACAAGGACTTCCTGGCATGTTTGCAGGGCCGGAAATAACGTGACAGGATTGCTTTGCTCCTCTGCTGGAGCTATGACAAAGGCACTGCTACTTTGGGTGGGTGCAAATGAGGCCACAAGGACAAACAGCACCACTTAACCTCACTGAAAAACTTCTCATGCTTCCCTGCATAATGTCCTGTTGGCCTTAGGAATGAATCAGGATATTTGGAAAGCACAGCATCACTGAGTACAGCTGAACGATTTGACCTGGACAGCTGTGGTTGTGACCCAGGTGTTACTGTTCAGACACACCCAGGCAAACAGAGCAAAAGAACCAAAAGTTGAAAAAATTCAAAGTATAGCCTGTGCTATTGATGATGTAATTAAAACAGCAGTACAGGAAACTGAGGCACAAACTGCAGGAGTCCCTTGAATTGCCTGTCACGCTACATACTCCAGAAAAGAAACCTGATAAAGGTCAAGGACAATAAAAAGGTATATTCTACAAAGACCACCTAAACCTCATGGACAGAATATCACATTCCATGTACTGCACACAAGAAATAAAGCATCAATAATCTCTAATCCACATAAAGGACTTGGTGTGAAAACACTTTTAGGCAGACTAATTTGACAAAACTAGGCTGCATAGTCAACTTTTTAAAAGCCATGCAGGAGGTATGGATTTTTATTTCTATTTAGATAAATGTACTGTAGCCATTAAAGTTTTGCTTAACTGGAAAAAAAATAATCACATCCACCTTCTACAAGATGGAACATAATGTGGTCAGGCAACAGAAGGGCAATAAAAAGACACAGCATCTGAGGAGACAGACCTCTGGGTGACAAAAACACCACTTCCACAGTATTTCTTCCCTCAGACCAATGCTATAGCTATTCTATACACCCTAAATCAGGCAATAAAATGCTTGACCTTGACAAGAATTAGCTAGAACACAGAGCAACGTTTTGTGGAATAAAAGCTTACAGCAACAGCCTGAGACATGGTTCAGAAAGGAGGCCCTGGCAGGCAGTCCTAAGGGTGCAGCACTACTCAGTGCCAGTAGAGAGGTGATGTGGCAGAAACTGGGAAATATCACAGTAGAAAAATGGAAAAGTCAACAGGTTGGATTAGTCTGCCAGTACACCAAATCCATGCCTGACCTCATGAAGTAGTCTTCATAGGGAACTCCAGCCTGGGCCAGAAGATTTGGTAGATATCAATACCATGCAAGAAGCAACAAATAGTGCTGCAAAATAAGGTAATGGAAGTACAGAGAGATGAAAACACAACTTCCCAGCCTACCCCTCAGGGCTGCCAAAATTCAGCAGCTTCATAGGCCCATCACTCAAAGAGTTACTCTCCTCTGAAACTCCAAAAGCAGTAGGGGCCAAGATAAGACTTGGAGTGGTGCAAACTTCACAGCCAGACTATTTAGGGCTCAAATGAAATAAGCACAGGGATCTCTTGGAGGAAGCCCTTCTACATCGAAGATTTAAAAGGCATGAACCAATAGAACACTCAGGCTACCTCTGCTTCGGATCCTGAGCAAAGACTGGCTTGCATAAACTTGTGATGTATTTGCCCTGTTTTCTTATTGAAGTAGCTTAATGATAACAGTATATTTCAGTCTTCATCTGATAGAAAAACGCTGATCATTTTTGTATTTATTTCCTAAATTGAAGAAGCTGTGAAAGATGCAAGATTGATTTCACTGTGTTTGCCAGCTGCTGAGAAGACAGCAGGACTTCAGCCAACCCAGAGGACTAATTCCACTGCTCATTACTGCAGATAAACACCCAGAGCAGAGCCCTCTGCTCTCCCAGCCATAAGTCAATCACAGGAGTCAGAAGGCAGTTTGCTCTTTGCTAGACTAATAGCCTGACAATTGTAAGTGTACTTCATTTCTTGCTAGAAATCCCATTTTTTCCATGAATGCACCTTGTACAGAGAGCAGCCCAGCAGCTTTCACATCTTCATTTCCATTCCTAGGAATGGAAAAAAGTCTTTTTTCCATAGGGAAAACCTGCCCATCACTTCCTGTGTGCACACCTTTCCATCATGGTTTTTAATGGGCTGCATCAACTCTACCTGATTTTCTGCACCTGATTAACTGCTTTACAGACTGTGACACATTAATAACAACCACAGAATGAAATACAGCCAGTGCATGACCACGATGGAACGCACAGCTTGATATTTTAGTGACATGGATATTTTCTGTGTGAACTTTGAAGAAATGCATAGACTTCAGAATGATGTCTCCCAGATACATTCACCTAAGAGGGTAGAAACCAGGAATTTTGTTACACCAAGGGCTTTCCAGGGCATCACTGGTATTTACAGGGCAGTCCATGACCCGAACAGATTGTTCCTAAACATGTCACTTCACAACAATAACGAATTCAGATGTAAAATCTGGCAACTAGGCAAGATTTCTTCAAGAGTCTTATTGGTGTCTTTAAGCCTCAGCTGTCTGCAAAGTTCAGCTGTATTTTAATGGTCTGCAAGAAACTTTTGCGGATTCAACAAAACTGGAAAAAAATATTTACTTTAGACAAGTGGAAGATATAGAATGACCAAAGAGACACAACAGTCAAATAATTCAGTATAAAAAACACATTACAAGAAGTCAAATGCAGAGATAATAATCTCAAAATGTATAAATAATGCAAAGATATTTCTATATTTTAGGCATACAGATGGCAGAAATAGGATCTTATGAACAATCTTAAACATCAATAGATATTTTTGACAGGTAAAACCTAAAATTGCTCTATTTATACCTTTTTTTCTTGTTATTTATTTAATATTCAAACCCTTGTTAATTTGAGTTTTATAGCCAGACTTCTCCTCTTTTTCTCTTCAAGACTTTTTCATTTCAGTGAACCAGCCAACCTGATATTTCATGCACTGTGGGCTGTCTGGCAAGAAACTGAACATATTTGTCTACTTCAGTCACATAATCTAGGTCAGTGGCTCAAGATCCAAAGAAATATTGCAGGTGCTTATTATTTCCATCTCACTCCACTGTATAAAACCGAAAGCATAGTAAATTCTGATTTCTGAGCTCAGAAATGGGACATACCAATCATCTGTCCAAACACAGACACCAAAAAACCCATGGCCCTAAATAAAATCTCAGCCATCCATGAGAGGCAGCAGCATTGGAAAGCATAAAGCAGAGCTTTGGCAGGTGCCAGGAGTCACTAGAAATGCAGCCTAACAGCCACAATTAACAAACTTCATTTGGTTCTGGCATCCTGAAAATGCATGTTTCCAAGTGGTTTCTTCTTTCTAGTAACATACCTGCAGATACATATCCATTGATGCTCCCACCAATCTATTTATTTCTGCATTTCAGTAAACAAAACAAGCTGAACTCTTTTACTGCTATGGTAGTAAAGAGATTAGAGACTTCAGCTAAAATGTCAACATTTTGAAGGAAAAAATGTCAAAACACATTCTGATTTCATTTGAGAGAGTCAACTGAACTGTTGACTTTAGAGCTGTAAAAATGATGCCATCTAGTTTTGTTCCATACAGAGGGCTCCCAAAAACATTGTGAGAACTCAGCCTTTGCAGAATGAATAAATGCAGAATGAAGCTCCAGGTCTCAGCCCTTCAGGATAGTGCAACCACTAGGAATTCAACTCAATCCTCAGGTCTGACTGCTCAAAGGTTCAGGAGGCTACTGTAAAGGACAGGGGGGTGTTACAGGCAAACATTTTCATTAAAATGAGTCTAGGCTAAGCAGGTTTGTTCCTGGTGGAATACCTCCCAATGCCAACCATAACTATCACTGCACTCATGAATCCTGGATGCATAGTCTTGAAATAATAGGACACAGAGGAACTCCCTAATACAGAATCTTAAATAGTTCAGGAGCAACAAAAAAGATATTAAACTCTGCTAGGTGTGAAATGTTATAAATAACTTCAGCTCTTTAGACAAGAATACTGCTTGCCCACAGCAGTAACCCAAGGTATGGTTGCAGTTTCAGCTGCAGAAGCCTTTGTATTTTTTTATTGATTTTAAAATTGCCTGCCACATGCAGTAGAAAAAGATAATTTGTAGTCTACAGTACTATGGATAAACAAGTATGATTAGTCCTATGGATGAACAAGTGTATTTGTACCCAGCCTCTCTCCTTCCCTTTGCCTCCTGTTTTCCTGTTTGACGGTAACATGATGATGGTGCTACACATCACCTAGATATCTTGTTCCAATACTGCTTTGATCTGTCTCTCTGGCTAAATTCAAAACCAAGTGAAAGAATTTGCTCCTTCATTTTGCTGAGCAACAGGGAAATGGTGAACCTCCTCCAAGCACAAATTAAACTTTGCAATTCATAATTAAATTGCTGCAGAGAGAGCCTTAGTAACACAAAGACTCAGCTTATAAAAAAAGCTTTATGTTTGTAGGTATCACAAGAGTCTGATTGGAAAGATTATACTCCTTTCTCTTCACTCTAAAGTAGTAAATTTTAATTAACAATTATTTCTTGGCTTAGAGCAGCCTCTATGCTGCTAAGCTATGGCAAAATATCATTCTCCCATTTTGTTTCACAAAGCATTTACTTACCCTTCAAGTAACACCTATTTCAAAGTGCATCTTCCAAACTAAATGGTATTTTCCAATACTGAAAGGTAACACAGTTATATTAAGGAAAATTAATAAGCCAGCATGCTGTTACTGTGTGAATGTTGACAGGTCTTCATTTGAATCCCTACCTCAACTTTAATTACTTGTATGTGCGGGGGAGCATATATATACACACACACAAGATATACCTGGTATCCCATTCCTCACTCCATCTGGGGTTCAACTGAAAACTCATCTTTCAGATCAACTTCAAGTTAGTAAAATATTTAAGCTAACCAGGTCTGCCAGAAATCTCATTAATCCACAGAAATGAAAAGCATTCTTCTGAATTAGCTCCTAACTCTCCAGTCTACAAGCACAATCCGATGCAAGGCTGATTTTCAAAGGATGGATGTTTGTCAAGACACCTTTGCAGTGGGTTGCTAACTAGGTTTTTGCCATCTTTCATATAAAAATGTTATTTTAATTATGAATTATCTTCTGATTTAACATTTTCCTTTAATAGGCAAATATTTGTAGCAATTAACTCCTCCAGATTGACTCAGACAGTGTGAGTCACACCTTCCCTTGGGGATTTAACAATTACATAACTCTGCTTATCCACACCACCACATATAACACCTGGATATCAAGTTGCTTGGGAGTGTTTCTATCCTTATAAATAATGCAACATCCTAATACTGCTAATTATGACATGTACACAATTTACTGCTCCCTAGAGGCAACAGAAGTTTCTCACTTTGATAGAATGCATAACATTAGTTTTTCTAAGTGATAATTTTGAGGAAAATTATCTCAGGGCAATGAGGTGTCTGGAATTCTTCTCTTCCTGCCTATGTTACACTGCTATGAATAGAGTGGGAATTTTCAGTAAGTGGGCAATGTCTGATTTAGAGCAATATTTAATAATTTAGCTTTCAGTAGGAAAAAATTCCATGCAGAAACTCTGTGTCTGAACTCAGTAGCAAGTGACCAGCAGAGACCCCAAGCACACATCAGGCTGGGTTTGCTTCTTCTGCTTCATCCTGCTGAACACAGAGTTCTTGTTTAATTGGAGCAATGCATGTTCAAGTTATTTCAAAAACTTGGCCTTTACCCTCTCATTATAGCATGATACAGTATTTAGTATTGACAGTTAAGTCCTAAAATAAACTCAGTTTTTAAAATTTTTATATGAATACATAATGTGTAAATGGTTATATAAAGTTTTCTAGAATCCAAGTAGGCAAATTTCCAGTAAGCTAATACAACAATCTAGCACTTCTTTGGTAAGAGGATCTACTGCAGCAAAAAATTCTGCAAATATTTCATGCCAACTTTTCCTTACAGAAAGGTGAGAAACCATGACTAAGAACTGTTTGAAATTAAATTAATTTTTTAAAAAATGAGGTTTAAAAAATAGTCTTTTTCTCCCCCAGAAAATTACTATCACCTCCTCTGAACTCTGAGAAGCTCTTTGAATATATGCTTCCTTTTGGAAAATGTCACTGCTATTGAATTTCTGCTGCAGCTAAATGGTAATATTTTCAACAAATACATCTAATTTTCTCATTTTTACCAGAAAAATCTGCCTTTCCCCCTTTATTTCCTGACAATGTTATCAATTTAGTCTTTAAGGAATGGGGTTGGGGAGGTAGAAGAGAAGTAAAGTGAGGATGAGATGAGGATAGCCACCAAAGCTTTTTAAACAAAGCTTCAGTCCTTATAAAATTTACTAAAAAATAAATGGCTTTTTAAAAGCTTTCATAGCATAAATCTCACAATATTGGCAGTTCTAGGCACCAAAAAAAGAGATGGTACTTCATCTTAGCTAAGCTGCTTTTCTATATGCGATTACATCTTTCTGAAGGTTGATGGGTGTAGCAGCCTGTTGTTTTTCATCACTAACTATTTGAAAATATGCTGTTTTCAGGACTTGTGAAGCCTTCTTCCAAGCTAAGAATTCTTAGTTTTATTCAGAATTTCTGTATAAAAACTAGTGAAAGCACTCTTATCACACCCTCTACATATTTAAGCTTTCTGTGTTTTGCAAACGATAGAGTAGGGTTCCCCAAACCACACAAGACCCAAAGATACTGTGTTTCCTCTATGTGAAATCCACAGGTGGATCCTCATTCTGGTCAATTTTTGCTACTGATTTCTACAAGAGAAGTAAATTTCTAACACCAAGTTCTTCAGGCAGCAATTAAACTGAAAGAGTATAAAGGGCATAAACATGTATAAAAATTCCTTCTGTCTTTTGCTTAAAAGATCTATAGGACACTTAGTTTATTTCCAACAGTATCATTGTAATGTCGTTGGGCACAAAATACAGCAAAATGAGAGGGAGTTCACCTATGGTCCAAACAAAATTGTCTCAATGTTTAAAATCAAAATTAATGCACTAATCATTTATAGCTCATAGGTATAGACCTTGAAATAACCTCAATAAAGAAATGTTGAAGACAGTCTTAATTGTAAAATGTGTCAAGAAGAAATTTTAGGAGCAACAAGAAAGGTCAAGACAATTAATTTTATTGGATTTTTCTCACTGATTAATGTTAGATAGAAATAAAGTGATTCAGCACACCAACATTGCTGTTTATACATCCTTCTGTATACCAAGTGATCATAAGCTGCTTATGGGAAGGAATCTTTAGAGCCCTTCATTTAGAATTATCACCTACCACAAGCATAACTGTCCACTTGGACAGCTTTTACCATTGCTTCAACTCAATTTCCTTTCCCAGTGCAAAATGCAATCAATGTCAATCAATTCTTGTGTCAGAGCACAAGAAAGAGTCAGGAGACTGAGGGCTGAACTGGCCCAGGATAAGGAGGCTGCTTCTTCATTTCTGGGATTTGTACAGCACTGCTCCAAGTCCTCTCCTGACAGATCATTTCTAAGTATTTCTCTTTGCAATTATATTCCCAGCTTGTTCAGTGAAATTGATTTTAAGCTAAATAATTACTTTAGACAAAGTCACGGATTTCTCCGCTATGACTGATACAGAGAGGCAGCTGAACAGGAGGCATTAATAAATTTGTGAGCTGCTTTGAACAAATTACACATTTTGTTACAAGGAAGATTTACAGCAATAGCAGATCTAATTAAGTGCTTCATAAAGCAAAACATGGGGCAGATGTCAAACTGATAAATCAGGTTTTATATTGTTATTCCGATGAGTTTTTACTTCTGTTAAGAAATTTTTTCACCCTACATGACAATATTGAGCTATCCAATGGTTTCTAACATTTGAGCAAGATGAAACCTGTAAATCTCTCATTTTGCAATTTTGTGTTGACTGAAGTGAAGTACTGTTAAACATAATTCTTACCTCAGAAGTCACGTCAGATAATGGTGTTATTTATGTTTCAGCTGGTTCTACACCATGCATAAGCATGATAGCTGTCTTTTCTAAAAGCAGAATAACATCTATAGAGTGTATTTATAGGCAAAATCTTTTACCCTGAAGTACAGAGAAAAGTTAGAGAACACATCAATAGCTAGAAACATGTTTTTTTAATTTTATGAGTGAGTAGGTCAGCGTTTTCACATCTCTAGCATCTACCATATTTTGATAGTATATAATTTTCTATATTCATAAAATATTTCTAATGTGCATTCTTGTACCATGGAGAGGATCAAAAAGGAATCTCAAACTTATTTTCAAAGCTGAATGTCTCTTTGCCACTTTTTGCCAGTGAGCAACTCTCAGGACACAGATCAGATACAGTCAAAATAAACAAAGAAAAGCATCTGCAGCTTGTGTGAGCCTCCAACTCTTAGACTGTCCTGTAGTCTTTACACACCAATGGAAGAAGGACAGAAGCAAACTGGACTTGGATAATAAAGAAAATTATGGAGAGGCTAATTAAGGTCTTAACTGCAATAAGATTATTTATGTGACAGCAAAACTGTGACTTGATAGCCATTCATAAAAGCCTGCAGCATATAAATATATATTAGGAGAAGATTACAAAAAGTGCCTTAGGAGGGGATAAATTAATGCAGTAAGAAAATAGAAAATATATGTTATCAGAATAAGAAAAAAATATGCTACAAATGCTTCAGAATAACTTTCTCACCCCGAAAAACTAAATTTGTCAGTGCTGGAGAACTAATACTATTCCTTTCTAGCTCAGTGGCAAACCCAAGGAATGTAAGCAACCTGAGGTTACTTACTGATAAAGTCAGCATTGCTCTTGCTTTGCATTGCCTTTAAAATGTGTCTCCCAGTGAGAGTCTGTGACTTTCCATTCAGGAAAACCTTCAAAGAGTACCCAAGAAAATGACTGCTGGCTCAAGAACAAGAAAATAATTAAAAGGATTTCATGATCCAGATTATATTGTAGGAACAAGAATTTGCATTCAGAGTAAAGATGTCTTGTAAAAGAACAAAGTCAATAGGACTATAAACCCATACCCTGCCCATTTCATCATTGATTTGGTGCAGCCATAGAGAGAAAAGCAAGATTCTGAAAGCATCACAAAAGCAGAAGTCAGCAGATCTTACAAAGACAAATATAAGTTTTAAGTAGAACACCACTGATCTGTATCATTGATTTTTCTGCCAGCATCTGCATATCCCAAAGGGCAGACCAAGTCATGAAAGGAAAAAGTATGCTAAATAAAGAAGAGCATGACTTGGATGTTGAACCTCTGCCTTGCAATGGGGAAATGAAGCCCAGACACCTTGTTCTATCAAAAGCAGGTAAGGAAAAGAAAGGATTGATGTTTTCATCACTAAAATGTTCACTCATGTCCCCTGCACTCTGTAAAACAGCACAGCAGCCGCCATGTGCTGCTGATCAAGACTCCAGTCAGGCTGGAAATACTTCAGCAATGTCAGTGACGCTGGAGTCACCTTTCTGTGCCAAGAGCAACACTGAGGCTTTCCCAGGCTTGTCCCAATGGATCATCCCTACTGCTGCTAGTTTCCCTTTCAGTGCAAAGTGCAGCTACCTGCACTGGGAGTCTGCTTCAGGCTATAGAGAGGCCCTGACTTTCTACAGAGCCTGCATAATACATGCAAATAAGTACCTGCGTTAATCAAAAGTAATTACCTGGTGTAAATGAAGTCAAGGCTCCAGCAGCTGAACTGCCACGGGGGTGACAGCCCTGTCAGGCTCTCTGTCATCTGTGCCCGTCACGTTGGGCTGTGTGGGCAGAGCAACCACTCACACCTTGCATGGCTGCAGCTATTTCTAACCACCCTTAACAGTGCACAGACAGCAGGTGGAAATTCAGCATTATGTTTCCATTCTATTACCTAGGCTGAAACTTTGATAGGGCTGCAAATAAGGGGAAACTAAGTAAGACTTGGATCAGAAAGTGCAATAGATGAAACCGTGTTTCATATGCCAATTGCCTCTGGATCACCTCTCACTGCTTTGGTTTTAGATTGTGGTAGAGTCTCTTTGCTGCCCCATTTCATCTTTACTCTAAAGGCATAAAATAGGAAGCAGTTCTGCATATCTCTTACCTGAGCAAACTTTGGAGTTTTTCACCTTCCAGAGTGTACTCAAGCTGGGCCAGAGTGGAAAAGCTGGCACTGGATAAATCACAGCTGCAGTGGGGCCCAGTTCAGGAGGGTTTCAGCTGAGTTTTGTGTTACTCCATGGCATTTTGGGGATTTAAAAAATAAAAGGCTGTTTATCTTGCACAGTTATGCTTCCTTTTGCCTCATGTCTTCTGAAGGTGAATGAATGGAAGATTTTGGGGCTGTGCATCTACAGACATCCTGGAGCTCTGCCACTAGAAATCTGAAGGTCATACAGAGATCCACACATGCTCCCTTATGTGTGCTTATCGAGTTATTTAATCAAGCAAAGGACTTTTCCCCTAATTTTAAAAGGGAGAAATGTCTTTTTTATTTGTATTCCAATCTGGTTCAAGCTAAAAATATTTTTATTGAAAGTGATTTATTGGACAAAAATCAGAATTCCAGCCAGATAAAGGCATAAAACATGAACTTTACTGTAAAGACAATAAGCCATTTCAAATTCTTACTCCATAGAATTCAGTTGCATTCAGAAGATTGAAAAAGATTTAGGCTCATTCATTACTTTGACTTCTACCCTAAGTAATTCTGACTCCATAGTTAAACAAATGAGGTCAATGGAAAGTAATTCCAATGAGTTTTGAATCAAATCTATTGTAACAGAAGACACTAAAAGACCTATATGAAAGGCATAGGAATTTTAAGCAAAGAGAAGTACAGTGACCTAATATTGAAAGCCACAGTCCAGGACATGGTCCCTAAAAGTAAAAAAAATCCAACAATTTTACTTATTAAATAACAAACCAAACCACAAACCTCTAAACATCCTCTCAACATCAGGATATTTTGATTTGTGCTTTTTACCACTTATTATGAAATTTAGAGGAAATAGATTTCTCTTATTTTTGACCAGGGTGCAAAATAATTTTTCAAGTTATTAATTACTTTCCAAAAGTCTTTTACCTCATGACCTCGCAGGATTCAGTCTCCCACAGGTAAACAACTATAAAAATAACTCATTCCTCTGATACTTCTGCACCTAGAAAGGCCTAGAAGGCAGCAAAGAAACACAGCTCCTTGTGCTGACTTCTCATAAAGCATCCCAGGTTATTTCTGTGTATTGTGCAGTTACAGTTTCTATTTTACTCTGAAGAATAAGAAAAAGCCTTTTAATTTCACCTCACTAGAGCCATTTGTTCTAAACCTGTAAGATTTTGCTGTCACTAGTAAAGAGTTATAAGGCTTCAATAGTATCACTCCTCCACTGATTCTGAAGGTGCCAGATCTGCTACGCCTTACAAAATCAAAGGAAAGAAAATCTGGAAGTGACAGTTTGCACTGCAACCAGATGATAACTCTTAGCAGCACATATTCCCTTTACAAAAAACATTTTGCAGGGCTTGACACAATGATCTTCAGAAGACTTTGTTGTTGTTGATGCTCATTTGGAAACCAGGACTGAATGCCAGAGAGGAACTTTACAGCACAGCAGCTCCAGGTTTCCTGGAATCAAATCCTCACTGGGTTTCCAGACACTTTTGGGTTTGTGGAGGAGGCAGCTGACATTAAGTGACTTGTGAAGGGGCAAATGTTAATCTCATTTTACCCATCTTTTCACTCAGGAAATGATTTCTCTTTTGGCAATCAGCAGTGCCAAACAGATACGGATGACTAATGATGAAGGTCATTTACTCAACATTGTTCCATTCTGAGGGAGATATTCATTTCTCAGCTGCCATGGGCAAAATTAGGAAATTTTGTACAGCAGGCAGAATTTTAAGAAACAATGGATTTTTCTTTTTATAAAGGCAGTTTCTTATTTTTAGTCTGTAAGTGTACAGTCACAAACATTTTCACAGACTTAAATACAAGCCCACATAATGAATTAACACTAAATAGCTCAACTGCCATTGATTTAATTCTTCAGTCATATTGATTTATTTAGTGAAAGCATCTCAGTCTATTTTACTTCTTTCTTGATAAGAAAGGCAGTTTTATATAGGTATCAAATGATCATTAATAAAATTATTCTAGGGAAATTTTTACACCAGTACCTCATGTAAAATTGCAGTTGTAGTTCAGTGAACTGTAATCATTCTAATTACCTCTGTTAGAACCTGGTTGGAAAACACAATTTGCCTACAAAGAATCAAGTATGACAAATCTAAGGTAGAATTAGTAAATCTAAGTGTTGAGGTTTATCTTCACCCAGCAACTAAGCCCCACAAAGCTGCTCACTCACTGCCCTGGCAGAGGAGGGAGAGAATTAGAAGGGTTAGAGGAAGAAAATCCATGGGTTGAAATAAGAAGAGTTTAATAATTGAAACAATAATTAAGAAAAACACAAAACCACAGAACAATAAATTGTAACGAAAAAGAAAAAAACACAAAGACAGAAATAAAATCCAAGAAAGGCAGGTGAAGCAAATAAAAACAATTGCTCAGCACCAGCTGACTGGTGCCCAGCCAGTCCCCAGGCAGCAGCCCACATTCCCCACTAACCTCCTCACAATTTCCACACTGAGCATGAAGCCACATGGTCTGGGATATCCCTTGGGTCAGCTGTCCAGCTGTGTCCCCTCCCAGCCCCTCGTGCACTTCCAGCCTTCATGCTGGCAGCTTGGGGTGAGGAGCAGAAAAGGCCCTGACTGTGCAATCCCTGCTCAGCAATAACCAAAACATTGCTGCATTATCACAACTGTTTCCAGTATAACTGCAAACCACAGCCCCTCACCAGGTACCGTGAAGAAAATTAACTCTATTTCAGCCAAAACCAGCACAGAAAAATTAGTTTATTCTTTATTAAGAAGCACTATAACTTTTGACAGGTAGCACTGTGCCTTTACACCCAGTCACAGAGACTCAAGGAGGAAAAGGCTTAGCCATTCTATTTAATTATAAACTTCATTTTTGTAAGTGGGATGCTCTTCAGAGATACTTAATAGGAAGCTTCTTTGGCAAATTGCAAAGTGTACAGTACACAAAAGAAGAGACTTTCATTGTAGCCATTTGACAGTGTTGCACACAAAGTTTTGGGGTTTTTTTCCTATAAGAATGCTGTGAGAGATGTTTTTAAGCAGTCTATTAAGCTTCTAGATGCAGTATACCACAGTTTGTCACTTTCCCAGCTCAAAGGGAGAGACTGACAGCACTTTGAGGCTCTGACTTGGCTTGGGGGCTGACCTGGGCTCCACACAGCAGAGCAGCCCCCAAAGCCCTGTAACTGCAGCTTGTCCAGGCATCTGGATGTACTCAGACCCCCAGGAATTCCTTTGGCCCCAACTTCCACACTCATTTTTTTTTTGCCATGCACAGACACAGGGCTGGCTCTGCGTGCCTGTATGTACACAGTTCACACATGACTGGGACTTCTGTCCCAAACAGGCCACAGCTGTTTATTCTCCACCTCATCCAATGCAAAATGGCAGAGAAAAAGTCAGACTAAAGTGGTTTCGATCATAAAGCAAATCTATTTCACAGTTATGATGAAATCAATCTGGTTTTCACTTGTTTCAGTATTTACTCAGAAAATAAAGCACAACAGGAAAGAGCTGTGGATTAATTCAGTCTCGATTTATAGTTACACACTGTTCTTTTCCCAGAATGGATTGCACTGCTATAAGCCAACCCACAAGCATATAAAATAATCACAGAGCTCTATTTGCCATGGCTTATACTTCTGGGGAACCACTGAAGTAGCAGCATATTATCCCACAGGAAAGACATTATCAAAGATTAGAAAAATGCCTCAGAAGAAAGATTTCTATGTAAAGGCTGCTGTGATTTACCAGTAACCTTTTAGTGAGAAGATTCCTCATATTTTATCACTGTGAAATAGAAAAATTCCTTTTGAGACTGTGTAACACCTTTAAATTTCCCTAAACACTAAAACAAAACCACCAATTACCAAAATTTTCCAATAATTGCATGCAAAAAAAATTAAAAAGATTGATTGATTTATTTAAGAAATAAATAATTTTGTATTGTCCTGGTACAGCTCATTCAACAGATCATACCTAAAGATGGTTCATAAAATTTAATATTAAATGTGATAAAGATTCAATATTATAATACATTTGCCTTTTTCTATAAATATACTCTTAAATATCTGTTTGACAATGTAACATCATCAATGTTCATGAAATAAACTTCAGAGTGAAAAAAAAATTTAGATATTGAAAAACCTCATTACTTGTGCATGTCCAGTGACTCAGAAAGAAATCCTGTGTGTACAGATAACCATCAGCTGACTCTACTGACCTGGGATTTTAGGCTGAGAGAATAAAGGGAACAAAGAAAAATGTCTAACATGGAATCTCCCAACTCGTTTTGATATCTATATCTTGATTCCTGTTTCTTAAATACAGAACACTTACTTGGAACATTTTAGCTTCCACCTGAATTTTAAGTATAAATTTCTCTTTCATCATCATCTGCTGGGGTTCAAAAATCCTGACAACTCATCCTGTAATTAACAATTGGATCTAGCTTGCCTTGTGCTTTTCTGCTTTGCTGAATTGACAGCTTTTGAACCAGCTCTGCAGGGTAGCTCGAGGCTCTAGGGCAGAGAGCACAGACAAAGAAAAAGTAACAGAATTAGCAAAACAAGGACTGGGGTGGGAGAAATACAGCAGTGGTAGTAAGAACATGGGAGGAAGAAAAATGAACTGTTCAATCAAATCAGGTGGTTACTAGTTCCACTTTGTTTCACAGTAGAGGACAAAGCCCTTCATGGTGCTGATGTTCATAAGTGAATTTAAAATGGGTGATGAAACATCCTCCTCCACAGAAGTTATAAATTCTGTTCATCCCCGAAATAGCTACATTGCTATTCATATAAACACTCTAAAGTAGTAAAGTGCAAGTCTGAAAGAAGCAGCTTGGTGCATATTTTGATGAGGCGGGGACCAGGAAAATTGAATGCCATGAACTACAGCAGCTAATTCCAATTTCAGCTACATCCTAGCTCTCATTTAAATACAAACTGACAAAATAATTTGGTGCTGTCGTGACACATTGAGATTGAGGTTGAGTGTAAAAATGGCTGAATATCCTAGCAGTAAAATTTACAATTAAATCTAAAGCAGGATTTGGGGGGGGGGGGGGGGGGGGGAGGGGAAATGCTTTTTTCTTTTTTCTTTGGAAAAAGAAAAACATCTCAGAGGGGGAAAAGTTTCAGTGATAACCCCTCAAATGAGCAAGAAAGGAGCTGATAACCCTCTTAACTCAGTATTTCACTCTATGGTGACCCACCACACACCACAGCCCCTGCCTTCTACCAGGGAATTTTAATTGCCATCCAAGGCCAATGTGCTGCCTGGAGCAAGTCACCGCAAAATCTCTCATTTCATAACTCTTAATATCATCTTATTAGGCAGAAATAGTTGACTATCTTCTTGATAAATAATTACTGTTCAGACATACAATATCGGAAGAAACTGTTTATGTTTACACTTCCTTTTCTGGGCGTAAATATTGGTGGAAATATTACCAAGAAAAGCAGTGGAGGGGGTCACTGGTGGTGCCCAGCCTGACACTAAAGTGTGGCACAGGAGCCCCATCTGAGGCAGAGAATAAATCATTTTCAGCTCTTGGTGAAGGTCACAGGTCTATGCTCACAACCAAGTATTCTCTTGGCATTTACGCAGCCTCTATTGACAGCATCCTTGTATCATAACTAAGTTTTAAACCAAATCTTTCACATCAAAGCCATAACAAAGCACTTTCACTTTTAGAAGTATTTACATTTGAAGTAAGCTCTTGCCTATTTTGTTCAGATTCTGCTTAATTTCAAGCATTTCAGTATCACTTCTTTCATAAAACAACTTAACATCTGAAGCAGACAATTCTTCTGGATTGTTTGCAAAGATTTGTAGATCATAGTTGACCATAACGTTAAACCATAACATTTATTTGGCGAAAGCATGACAAAACTGACATGTGACACTTAACTGCAAATTTATTAAAACATTCCCTTTAGTTGTGCTCCATCTACACTAATAACTCACTTTAATGGTGCAGTCAGCAATAGCAATGCCAGCTGAATCATTAAAGGCAGAAGATGGACACAAAGGACACATCAGCATGGCTGGGTTGGAGGTGCTGTGAAAGCAAAGCACAGATCTTACCGTGTCAGCATCACACAGAGCAGCTCTGTCAGAGAGTTTGTGCACATGGTCTGCATTTAATGGCCTGTGTTTAGGTCCTGGGACAGAATCATCCACATGCCTCTCGTGACTGAGTCTCCCTGTAGGTGAACTTGGAAACTTTCAGATGAACACTAGAAAGATCGCAAGGAGTGCAATAAGGCAAACTGCAAACAGGCAAAACCTTGCTGAGATTCAGAGCAGTCTCTGAAACTTTTTTCACTTTGTTAAACATCTGGCTGGTTCTGTTGTTATTATACTGTACCACCAACTTGAATTTATCTGTCAGATTTTAAACAGCGCCTGAAATCCAATTATATGCCTCATGATACGTTAGCAGCAAGAAGGGAATTCATTTGACATTTTTAACTTGTCCTTATGGGATATTACAAGGGCAGAGTGCTACGAGGAAAAGTGAACAAAAAACCAAACAAGGATTACTCAAAATTCAAAATTCTCATGCTAAAGTTCAAGAAATTAACAGAGTTCACCATTAACACAATCATAAAGGGAGCACAAGAATCACATATGATCAAGAATATTGTATTTTATAGCCTGAACTCTAGGTAAAAACTTCAGTTAGGAATGAATATTTTATTCTATTTATGCCAGGCATCTTTTTATAAGAGCCAAGGCATGGAAAGGAGGACAACCTACCCAGCTTCAAGAAGCTAAATAGACTATCACACCTTTGTGATCTTTGAGACAAAAAGAGAAGTATATCAATGAAAATCACTGTTTTCAAAACCCAGCATATAACCGATGGTGTTTAGGCACTGATTTGTTTTTTTTAAATTGTTGCCCCTCTACCTCTGAGTTACAGGATATCTTTCCAATTCCAAAAATGCAGAAACAAACAAATCATCCTGGCTGCTGTAGTCAAAGCCACACAAAGGGCAGATTGAGAAAGTCTTTAGATGAGCAAGAAAAAGCAACAGAACATATTTATTAATCAAAAGAGGACCAGTGGAACAAAGGTGTACACAATACCTAGTTAATAACAGAACAACTAGCAAATACAAAAGAATGAATCCTGGCCCCAAAACCCCCAGCTGGTGAAAGGGCTGCATCGTGGCACAGCTCATGCCACAGAAATCAGGTTAAATAAACAAAAGCTTTTGGTCTAAATTCCAGTATTAATCAGTGACAATACCAACAGCTTAACTGTTCCTCTCATGCCTGGTGATGGTTTGAGGTCTGCAGAAACTTTGAGGAGGTGTTGTAACAGCACAAGCTAAGCAAAAAGCTTTGGGGGCACACTTCAACACATGCTGAATTTCAGACAGAATCCCATATACTGATCTCTTTAATGAAGAGTGCTGCAAGTGACACAAGAGCCTCCAGGGCACAGACCTAGGGCTCCACTAGTCTTGAAGCTCAGAAACTTATCTGTCTACAAAACTCCACAATACTGACTGCCCCCACTGCCAATATGCCAGAGGTCTTCACCTGCATCAGTAACTGCATATTAAAATAAAGGATAGGAACCCATCTGCTGGAATAACATATACAGAGTTTGTCATATCAGAATAACTAGATATTCACTTTGTACTGTCATGTAGTTTTAAGCCATCCAAGATACCTTCCAGGAGTAGGATTGATCATCTACCTGCACTGGTCTTTAAAAGGAGAGGATAAAGGGCTTTTCTCCTCCTAAAGACCACAGTACCTGAAGGAGAACTGCAGCTGAGGCAAAGAACTGGAGAGGAATGACTCTGTAGGGTGCTGGGTTACCTACACAGTTACATTTACAATGCCAAGCTGACAAACCCACACTGACACTTGCATCAGCTATTTACTGGCTGTTCAAGGGAGAGCCCAGCTCCTGCAGAAAACAACCCAGAATAGTCACAAACACCAAGTGTTCAGACAAATTATATCAATTCCCCTTGTGGGGAACACAACACTTACAGCCATCAATACTGAATGCAGTGCTGGAAGCTTTGTAAATCTTCTCTGCCCTTCCTTATCCCTCGCACTAATTAATCTCAGAGGGATTTTGTAAAATGGTGAGGAACAGTAACTGTAAAATCACATTCAACAACCATTTCTAAACTGGCACGAGTTACTCCCCCAGCCACTGGAGTTTAAGAAATCCCAATTGCATTAAGAAACCCTCAATGCAAACTGATGACAATTGGATGTCACACCACAGAAACCAAGCCTCTTCAAACCACAGAGGATTTAGTGGATTTAGAGGATCCATGTAATGGGGATGGGGGTAAGGGAAATTGGGGTTTTCTTGGTTGATGAGGTTTTTTTCTTGACAGATCTCCTTTCAAGCAGGTGTTGAACGTTTCCTTTCAAAATAGGGCCAGTGGCAGAGTATTACACCTGTCTGTACTGTGGTATAGAAGAGGAAGATTGCTAATAGATGGGTACATAATTCCCATGATTTGGGGGTTTTAAAATTATTTTCATTTTTTAATAAACATTGCCTCATATTACTGTTACAAGAGGCATTAACTCATTTTAAGGAGAATTCTCATAAAAGTGTTAGTTAGACAACCACTTAACATTATTTAAATCATAGCACAAACAGCATCAATACAAAAATAAAAAAGCAAAATACATATAATTTAAATATTTGTACAGGAAAATAAATATGAAATTATATTGCAGCTTTTTTCTAAGAGCACACTTAACCAAATAATTATCTTTTGATTGAAATTCCTATTAATAAAGAGACTTTTTTCAGCACTCTTATCTCTTCAGAAAGGGTGCTGGATCATTCAAGTTCACCATAAAATAAGGTACAGTCACATCTACAGCAGGAAAAAAAATGTAGAAGAAAAAAATCTGAAAGAACTTAGTCCAAAGAGGCCAGAAACACAGGAGGATGAATTGCATAAAAATTACCTTTTCCAGTCTCCTCACCTTAAAATTTGACATTGGAGAATACTGTCTAGTTGCAAATCATACATAAAGGTAAACACAGAGACAGGGAGTCTCAGGAGTTTGTAAATTACTAGCAGTGCACAAAAAGCAGACTATAGTGGAGTTCTCCTCAGGCATAATCTCATTATTGGTAGCATTTCAAATGACAGTTTGAATTATCACTTCAGAGGTTCAGCTTTGGCTATAATAAAGGCTAATTAATTTTTTTTTCATCCTGATACATGTGTGTCATAACTTCAGCACCTCTGCATAGATTAACAAATAAACATTTGCAGAACCTGAACATAAAATGTATTGACAAAACTCTGCAAAGTCAGTTTTAAATAATGAAACAATCTTCCAATAGATTCAAAAAAGAGGTCAAAATAGGCACTGTTTGTAAACATTAACATGTAAAATGACATGACCTTGATTTCATTTCAATCCAAATTATCTCAACGAAAATTGAGAAAACTCTTGAGTCAGTTGGCAACTACTTAAGTAATATGAACTATTTGCTTGCATTTGGATCTTGTAATATATTTGGGTAGAGAAACATACATATATTTAAATCAAAGCTTCTGAAGTACTGCCAGATAGAGCTTTTGATTTAAGGTGCTTTAAAAGCACTTTACCAGCCCCAGCTCTGCCTGAGTAGTTTTGCCAGTGTTGACAAGCAGCATGGATGGCACCTATCCAAAACCTAAGCACCAGTTCTGGTATTTCATGTAATCAAAATGACATTATTTATGAAAACAACAATATTGAGCTTCACAGTTAAGTGTCTTCTCTTTCCTTCTGTTATTTACAGTGGGTCAGAAGAGTAAGGGGGTCTTTGTTTAGGAAGAATGTCAGATTTGGTATTGCAACACTGGCCTTCAAATCTTTATACTGCAATTTATACTTGCAACACAACCTAGGTAAAAGACCGCAGTGCTTTTCAGCAGCTTTTTTCACTGGTTAAACTGACTTCTATATGTGTTTTAATAGCAAAGAAACAAATATTAACCACTTAAAGCTCTTGATACACATACACAAATAGATCCTTATCATTATGATTCTTACTGTGCAAGGTTATCACATTCCTGCAGCATTTTTGTTTATAGAGAGGCCAAGTCTCCCCTGACTCAGGTTTGTAGTTGCATGGCAAAGAACTCTTGTATTGTGGGTCTTTACAGTAAGACAAAGGTCCCCTCCTGTGCTTCATATCATAGTTCTCTTACACTACATAGAGCTCCCAGTGCCTTATCTACTTCAATTGCAATGTCAGAATCCAATTTTATTGGGCCTTGTGATTATATTAGTGCAATTTAAATTTACATCTGTTTGCAGTTACCCCAGACTGAAATTACCAACTGACAATGGCATTTTTTTTTTCTTTGTATAAGGAACAAGAATGGTTGGTAGGGCTGTTTTGCCATTAAGAGCTTTACTGCTTTTCCATGTTGCAAACTTCATACCCACAATACAATGGGCAGGATAAAGCCAAACTGATTTGAATTCATGCATGCTATAAATACACAATTCTCTGTCCATAGAGCCTTATTCCAAGTGATACAACATGAATAAAATCCCACAAAAGTAGCATTAGTATAGATAATGCAGCATGGTTCTGTGGAGGGATTTCTATGGATTTTTTCCCGCCTACCTCTTCTGTGTCTTCTGTGAAAGTCACAACCCTGGGTTTTGGGAAGAGCAATTCAATGGAAAAGTCAGAATATTGCACAAATCAGCTCTCCATCACACAGCCTGATCCTAGCAATAAAGCCAACCAACTACTCCCTGGTACAGTATTTGAGGGAGAGAGCTGCACGTTTATTGTCCACTAGAACAGCACTGGTAATTAGCTGAGTCACAGTGCTACATGCCATGAAAATCCATCCACTTCATCATCTAATTTTACCAAGCTACAGGAAAGCCAACTCAATCAATAGTGGTGCACACAAGTTACAAAGTGTGTAATTAATTTTTTGTTCATGGGTATAAATCTTCTGGTTTCGAATAATTGACTCTTGTCAGTGGGACAAATGACAGATATGCTTGTGACAAAAATTGTAAGTTAAAGATGCAAAATCTCGACCAGCAACTCCAATGCTCTTTCAAATTTGTCCAACCTTATGCATCTTCAAAAGCCATTCAATATAATTTTGTAATCAATGGTATTTGTTCAAACTCTCCTATAGACAAAGCTATGCTGTGAAAGTATTTCTTCTCCACTTCATCTTCCCAAGCCATCACACATCATTTATACCACTCTCCTGAGTCCCCTTACGCTGTCTTCACCAATATAAAACAAATGGAAATAAGCCACATCAAAATCTATACTTAGTCCACTAAAGTAATAAATAGTCCTTACATTCTTCTGGATGTTTTTTCATTATACCTACTGTTGGGGACAATTTTTGTCATACAAATTTATGGGCACATTAGGTATAATAATTCTGTTTTGTATTTTATCTCTGCAGAAACACTATTAGGAGCTGTTCTGCTCATCTGAGTGCAATAAAACAGTTATGCTTTTAACACATCTTATTTGCCTATAAATAGCTTTTAGCAAGATAACCACAGGCTCCTTTTTATCAGTATATTAACATTTAATGTGTGTTTGGACTCAAGGCCTGTGTGATTGTTTTAAAGCAAGATTATGACATCAAGATTCGTGAAGAACTCCCCATTGGTGTTAGTAAGGAGTAGTTAAAACATGACTGACATGAGACTGTGTCAGCCACAGCCTTACCTAAGTTTCATTTTTTCTGCAAGACATTCACTACAAGACTTAAAACAGGTGGTCCTTGCTCCCACTTGCTCTGAAGAAAGTAATTCCTAAATTTCATTGGGAAATAAAATATCTCCATGTGCAAGCATCACTAACAGCATCCTAAAAGTGTTCTTTTATTTCAGTCGAGATGAAACTGGAGCAAAGACCTGCTGTTTACAACTTAAAACTAGGTTGACTTTCAACTGGGTTCTTTTGCCTGGAGGAAAGAGCTGAAGAGCCCAAGCTGGCAGATCTAGGTTAGCAGTCTTCTACAGGGGACTGCCTGGTAAAACAGGAGCATGGTGTGTTCTCCTGCTGACACTGCTGTTGGTGGAGTGCACGTGCTCACAGGGGAAGCAGATTTAGCTAAAATAAGTATGCAGCAGGTTAAATACTAAAATAAATATATGCAGTAGTACCCAGCTCTAGAGAGACACCAGCAGCCAATGTATTCTCAAGATAGCAAAGCATTTACATGCTGAGATTTATTAACAGTGTTTAGCATCTCCAGGAAATGCAAGTTGACTTTAGGCACGTGGCTTAGCTCTCTTTCAGAGGAAGGCAGAACAGCTGGGAAATTGCAGGTGGTTGTCTAAATCAACTTAAATTCAAACATTTTGCAAATATTGACTGCACTACTTTTTCATGGGCAATCACAATTGCTATCAATTGATTGTGCGGAGTATGCATATGCATGAAACTAATTTTTCCTGAAAACATTTCTTAAACAAAATACTATATAAAATAGGGAACATTTATTAATAAATAGTATAAACTTTGGGAGGATTGACTAAGTTAGGCCTAAGCAGTCTCATAACAGAATTTCTGACAGGCTATTTTTTTCTGTACCTGAGACAGTGCTACAACATCAACCAAAAAGAACATTTCAGCTGAATAAAAGAGACTTGAAAATAAAGTCAGTCATAACCAAACTCCTTTTGTCTAATGTTGCCTTCCAAAGATTTAACATGCACTGCCTGTTCCAGTCATAAAAATTAGAAAGTTTAACTTCATTAAGGTAAAGCTACAACTGTTTGCCAACAGACAGTAATTATGGACCTGTCAAACAAAACTGATTTGAATAGAAGGGAGCTACTGAGCCTTTCTAATCCTAATTTTGGTAGGCAAGTACAACACATCATTACAAAACATCACATCAGTAAACTTATGACCACAAAACTGTTGAATACATTAGGTCAATTGAAAACAATTCCATTCAAATAGAATTTTAAGTGCAAATCTGGACCTGCAGACATGAGAATCAAAATGTGGGTGAACTGCAATCCTGTTCATTTTCTTTAATTTTTTTTTTTATATGCCTACTAAAATGAGTATTGCTGAAATTGGTGTACTGGAACAATAACTACCAGCAATGGAAGAAGCATTCTGATTTGTCACATCTTTAAAAGCCAAATTTTCCTATGAATTTACTGTAGAAATTTTAAAAACTGTCAAGGGAAGGCAGCGGAAAAATATTTGTTTTCACAAGTAATGGATTCAATGCTTTTTTCCTTGTATTTTGAAAAGACCTTTACTTCTTCATCAATGACAGTTACATTTAAGAAAATAAACTCGTTCCTCAAATGTGCATTTCTAGTGTAATAGCAGAAGCTAATATCCTGATTAATATTACATGAACATTTCCATTATTAGCTGAAGCCGACTGAAAAAACAAATGCCTTCATAATGGCTATTTTTAAGTTCAATGTGCCCCACTTGTCTTCCTATAACCACTTTTTCTGTAACCCAGAGATTTCAGAGTTTACCTTACAGAGCCTGCACAACAGCAGATCAGTGCAGGCAGACATGAGGGTACTTCCCCATTCTTTCCCTTGTTGGACAGCTCAGATCACCTGCAGGAAAAAGATACCTGAGACTCCCAGAGCCTGAGCTGCTCTGCATGAAGCTGCACAAGGGTATTTGCTTGAGTCTGACCCCTCTGATCAGTCCTTGGTATCTTGATACTTTTCCTCCAATTTTATTAGATCTTGGATAAAGAATTCTATTAGTGAATGACTCAATTTGAATACTAACCTCATAGTCACTGAGCTCCACTTCAGAAGTTACAGCTCTCAGTTCAAGTTGTAAAATGTCTCCAAAGACATTCTATGCCCTGCAGAAAGACATTAAGTTTCTCAGAAGTAAGGTCTAAATAATATTTTGATTTATACAGCTGAAATGAGTAACAAAATTCCACGCAGAAGTACAGCTACATGCTGCACTTATACTAAAGTGTTTTCAATTGAATAGTCTACAGCAGTTATATGAATTACAGCTTACATTAATTCATATCCTTAACTCATTTTTCATTTGCATCAAAGAAGTCTTGTCTTTTTTTATTTTTTCTACTGTTCCCAGAAATGGGAGAAATTGGGATAATCAGTCTTGAGCTACTTGTGGAAAAATTAATGTCTTCCTTGCACATATATTTAATAGCTTTGTTATTCTGAAATGATGTAAAGTATTTTACTTTCACTGCACTTCTCAATTTTATTACTGATGTCCTGAAAAGTTGTATTTTCAGTGAAAAGACAACTTTTTACAAGTCATAAAAAAATCTACCAATATGCCCATGCTGTTTGCTGACCCCATCTTTTCTCCTTCAGCCATGTAAATGGAGGGAAATGCTTTCATTTAGTTTGCATTAACCTGTTCCTAAAGACTCTAATTTTGCTTTTCCTATCTTTCAGAAGTCTGATGATGCTTATTCCCAAACTATGAAGTGATGTTGGAAACTTGTCAAAGGAACAAATTCTTCCCTTAAATCTAAGCACTGGAAGTCCATGTGTTGCAGCTTCCGTGTAGCAAAGTGCCAGACATTTCACATGCAGGAGACAATGAGACACCTGACTTGTTACTACCTTTCATGTTCTTTGTTTCTTCTGAAAATTAGGACCAAAATTGTGTCTATCTTTGACTGCCTCTGGTAGCTTTGGATATGCCAAAGAGCTGCAGAGCTTTCTGACAGTGACTGATGGAAGTGCTGAGCACCTTTGACAGTCAGACCATGCACCTATTACTTTTCTGTTGTTTTTCTTGCCACAGAGTGTTTTTATGGCTTTCATCTTTGCACAGCTCATCTCTTCATAGTTTTATGATGCATTTCCTGTATTTCTCATGAGAGTTAAAGTTCCACATTCAATCTCTTCCCATTTTGTCTTCAAACTTCTCTGACTAGAGGTTCTTCCTTATGGATTTTCCTACATTCTTACAAAATACAGCTTTCATGGAAAATATTTTTAATGTTTAGAGCTATGGGTTGCAGCAGTTGAATTAGAGGCAGTTCAACACAACTTGTTCCAACCAATAAGAATTCCAGACTCCAACCAACTGGTAAAACTCTCTCCCTGCAAGCTCAGGTCCCAGGAGACTGCCTGTCTCTGCAGATGGAGGACAACTCACTATGAGCTCCTTCAAGGGGAGCTGCACCAACTCTGTCACTCCAGACAAACCAGACTTGCTACTACTGCACCTCCTGGGCAAAGAGAAAAATCACTAATTAATGCCTCTTTCACTCTTTCCAGGCAGCTTTAAGAGGACCAATATTTGCTTTAACTAAAGATTTGAGAACTGCAACAATGCTGATGGGATGGGAAGAGACAGACAGCCAAAAGCAGGCACAAGCAGCATCAGGCAGAGGTTCATCCAAATCATGGGACTTTAATGTTCTCAATATGTGATGGAACCACTGCTGGTGTTGCAGTCAAAACTGCAGGGTCTGCCTAAAAGCTGAGCTCCTGCCCCAAAACTATTTAAACTATTTATGCACAGCCCCTCTATTCTTCCATCAGTAGAAATGCAGGAGCCAATATTTGTACCTTTCAATACAATGAGTTAAAAAATGCTTAAAAACTCTGCCTTTGGATATTCAAAGTTTCCAAACAAACAAAAAAAAAAAAAATCACACTTTCAGCCATTACGAACAGAGATGGAGAAATCAACCTTCCTTATATGGCAAGGGCCTCATTATCAAGCGATAAAAAGAGGAAGCATTATAAAAATGGCATGAACAGTTTCAAAGATTGGGGAATCACACAGATGAAGGCTGAAATGGAGTTAAGATGACACAAAACAAGCCACTTTCAACAGGCCCATTCCAATCACATCATGTTCTGGAAACATCAAACTGAATGCAGCTGAGAAGTGAGAAAATGACAGCAGCATTTTCAGAGTTTAAATCCAATTTTTTCCACATGAGGTGAAACTAAACCAGGAACAAAATGAAGTCATGGCTGAAAGAGGTAATTTGTCAAGCAACACTACTGCTGGTACATTCAAAGTAGATTTTTTTTTTCCCCTGTAAAAACCCTAAAATATGCCAAATTGTCAAGGAACAAGTTAAATACAGCTGAATATGCCTGAAGTAGTCTTTTTATTAACATTTTGACAATAGGTGTTGCAACATGAAAGAATTATGACAGAGGCAGATACCTCCTGCATCTCTGTACTTGCTCCAAGCCTTTGTTGGACACCTGCCACATCATCTTCCTGCAGTGCTGAAACCAGAAGGATTAAAAATGATGCAGCAGCAATAGTAACTCTAGAGCAAGTTTCCTTCAGGGTGAGGATGACAACTTGATCACACCAAACTTTCCAGAGTAGTGGAAATGAGTCTAGCACAGTTACCTGCGGACTCCACACGTGCTCTGCCAGCAACAAGGCACACAGCCCTTGTGCTGCAGGCATGATTTCGTGAAGGTAACTGGGAATGTGTTAGGTTACATTGAGAGAAAAGTCAATAAAACTCTTCTCAGTACAGAAATTGCATAAATCAGAAACCCATTATGGGTATCAATCAGCAAAAGCCTGAGGAGCCTACAAAAAATTACTGCTATTAACCCTTGCAGCAGCCAAACAACACAACACATGATGAAATTCTTTGAAGCAGTGCTTGATGTATTTCATTTTCCAAGGCATTCCTCAATATTTTACTCAGCTTTTTCAAATTAAAAGAATTCTTATTGTGGTCAGCCAGCGCAAATCTGAAGTTACCCAAAACCCTAATGCTATAGAAGACATAGATACGAGGTAGAAGGATTTATTTGCCCATAACTTCAGAAAAAGATTTATACTTTTAGGATCCTAATTGTGCATTTGAAGAAATTCCAAGTTCCACACTTATTTGGGATGGAAAAGCTGAGTAACTAAGAAGAATCAGTTTCATTTTCTATTCTTGACACCTGTTCAGTGTTTTACAGCACATTATGTATTGCTAAGTATATCATTAAAGCTCATGGAATAATCAATATCATAGTGATAAAGCCAAATCACCCTGTGTTGCTCATGGAATAATCAATATCAGAGTGATAAAGTCAAATCACTCTGTGTTTCTAGAAAAAATCTGATAATAAAAATGGATCTCACAAAAAAAATTTTTCTGAGGCTGAACACAAAGCTGTATCAGAGAACACAGAACCCAAAAGACTAAAGGATCGAATTTTGACTATGTAACAAAAGTTATCCACATTTGCTAGATTGTTGCAGGAAAAAAAAAAAGTACCTATGAAATGGACTGAAACCAGGAAAAACGGGAAAAGGAAAACAAAAGTACAGCAAACTTCATGCTGAAAAGTTGAAGTGCTTCCTCCTGTATACTATTTTTGGAAGGGGCAAAGATGAGAAGAAGATTAACATCACATCAAAGTGAATAATCATGTATCCTACATTGAGACAAAGTGCCTGATCTTAAGAGCACTTGTGCTGATTAACTCCTGTGTATAAGCGAAACCAAATGACAGTATTCTCTCCAGTCAGTGTCAATAAAATTGGGAAGGGAAAACTGCAGGCAATTGAGGTAATTAATTCTGGAATAAATCTGTTCCTAGGCAATCCGAACTGAGTAACTTTTCAGCTCTGTTTTACCCTGGTTCTCATGTAAGTAAATGGAAAAGTAATAGACATGAATTAAACATTTTCATTTCACAGCGCTAAGCATTCACCCATCACCCATGAAGCTCATTCCTCATCCCTTGGGCATCAATTGCAGCAGTGCCTGCTTAATAAATGAGCAGCAATTATTCAGAACTATTAAGAAATGTACTCAGCACGTACTCCCCTCCTTCACGTACATCCAAGAGTGCAGAGCAACAGTCTGGCATACAAAATATCAAGGCATAGGGCAATTACAACAAATAATAAACTTAAAGAAATAATAGTGCCAGTAGCTATCCTTAGGACTGATTATACTGCTTGGGATTTTTTAATGAAATACCATCTCAGAGCTGGAAAAATATCCTCAGAAGTTGTGTGCTACAAAAATCAATAAAATTATCCCTGCTCCAATGTATAACTTTTCCATAAAACATGCAAATATACAAGAGATACAATAGTATCTCTTTTTCAGACAATTGTTATATGGAACTACAAATTCAATATTTGGAATTATTAATTGTTATATCTTTTCTATTTCTTTGCATTACTTAAAATTAAAACAGTTTCAACATTAAGACCTAACTAATAAGACAGCTATACTGAACACCACATGGTAAGTATCACAATATCCCCAACACCACTGAACCTCCCCAGCAAGCCTTGCACAGCAAAAAGATGTTGAAAAGATAATAAAATGTTGACTCAGGAATGCTTCTTAATGAAGAAAGCCTCTTGGCTTTTATCAGTTTTTAATTGTGTTCAAGCTTCCCCTCCATTGTTTTATTTCTGGATAATTTCCCACAATGAGCTTATAATGTTCTTAATTTAAATATTTAATATTTGCTGATCATTTGGCCAATGTGCACCAAGACTGAATAAAATTTCAGTTTTCAAACAGTCTACATTGACTCAAGTCAACCAGACATCTTTCTCAGCAGTAAATACAGATCATACTCATCTGGTAAGCTATTATTCTTTCCTGTAATGAATACTCTCGTCTCAAGGAATTTTGAAAGGAGTGTTAGTTCTGGGGACAAAAAAATAATTCAAATTCTCTCTGTCCTGTTTTTTTCTCTATGTGCCATTTTGCAGATGGAAAGGTTAATTCACACATATGCTTGTGCACTGAGCCTTCACTAGGCAGGAATTGATCTAACAAAAGCCATCTGAACCAATTTACAGTAATTTACAGACTCAGATTCCAGAGCATCTAGTCATTACTCTCTTATAAAGCAGTGACTAACTCTAAAGCAGGAAGGCCCTGAACCACAAATCTTTGGAATTTGCCAATGTTCTCTCTAAAAAGACTGGCAATTATTCTATGTTTTTCTCCTCCTGCCTCTTCTCCAAATGTCTGTTGCTGGCCCTTGTCAGAGAATGGATATTGAGCAAAATAGACGCAGTAGAAGACTCTTGTCATGTTATTTATCATTCATCTTGCTTTATTTTCACTTCTTCAATATTAATTTTGATTTAATTTTAAATTTCTACACATAACCAAAGTTGTGAAAGATAAATTTCATTTTTACAGTGAAAATATTTTTGCTCTTGATGCCTTNAAAATACAAAAAAACCCACAATATCATTCAGATCAGAGTGATATTTGCTAAGGTAATGAATAAATCCATGTGGGCAGCTGGCAACAATAACAGGCAGATAAAGATGATGGCACATAAAGGGAAAGCTTTCTTCACACATATCATAGCAAACAATGCCATTAGCTGTTCTCCTGTAGCACACTGCTGTCTCCCATATGGGATAATGGCACACAACTCTTCTCTGCTGCTTTCTTTACACTCCTTTCTTATTCCAAATCACAGCTTTTCTTACTTTTATCTGACCAGGAGTTGCATTAGTGCCCTGAACACAGACTGCCACAAGCAAACAAGGATTTCTCTAGCAGCAAATACCCAAATGTAAAGAAACTCACAGTTTTTAGTACTTTAAATTCAGAGAAGCAGCTGGAAATATTTTTTAAAGTCACAAGCTGCCAAAATACAATACTTTCTCATTTAAGCATCTCTTCATATGACTGCTGAGGAGGCTCATCAGACAACAGGCTACACTGTAAATCCTATTGCTCTCAAGAGGACTGCAGTTCCATGACTAGTTTAGATGTCTCTTACACTGATTAAAATTAGCATTTAAAATATACACACAGGGAGTGTTTTCTGAAAACTAATAGTCAGATAAAGGCTTTGTCTTGGTCTGCGTTTCCAAGTTTCACTGATGAAACTGCACCTGTTCAATTCAAATCACATATACTGCTCAGCAGGTTTTGACTTCATCAGAATTTCTGATATAGACAATTTCCCTACAGAAGTGCTCTTTTGCCTGATTAGTATTTGGGATGTTCTGATGGCATTTGCTCCATCTACACCAGAGGGATAACAGGGTTTGGCTCCAATTGCCTCTCCAGCCATAGCTGCCTATATAAGATGGACCAGCCTGTGCTCATCATTGGTCTGGCTCATAAAAGGTAATTAAATGATTCATGAGTCCTTCCCAGCCCATCTAGAATTTGTGCTGAGTTGCAGACAAGTAAATATAGAGCCAGACAATTTAAATTTAAGAAAAAATGCAGTGAAAGTTCTATGGCATCATCGAAAACCTGCCACTGAAGCTTGCCAGCAGATATCCTGCATGGTTATCTACAGCACACTGCAGCTGCACTTTCAGTAGTACAGACAGGGTTGTGTAAACACAACTCCTATAGCAGAGGACCGATTCCAGAACAGGGATAAAAATCACCCTGTGAGAGTCCAACATCTACTGCCTCAAAAATGACATAAGGGTTATGCAATTGGTTCAGCACAGGGCACAGGGAGCCTGCTGCTCTCACACCTTCCACAATGTCTGCTAAATTCCAACACATCTTTCTCTATCAGATTCCTGACAAGAGACCAAAAGATAAAAGCGACCCTGGGCAATTTGCTTCTCGTGTGGATTTGCATTCCTGTGACAATACTGCACTAAATGGCAGCTTTATATTCATTTTTACTTTGACCTCTCTGAATATTAATTAGAATCACTTCCTTCTTTTTATCATGTCTCTTCAGCCAGTGCAAAACCAGAAATTAGCAGGGGGTAGGGAGTGCAGCAGGAGGTTGAGTGAAATGCAGCAACATGAAGCATTCTGCAAAATCTTAGAAGTATGAATCGATTCATACAATGCCCTGACAAGCAAGAGACATGTTATCTTGTTTTATGGGAGTCTGAGATACAATTTAAGTGACTTGCCTAAAGCCAGAACTGTCAGATTGGGGATTAGAGGTCCTGGCTTCCATTCCCTTCCATTTACTATTCTGACTTACAACTGCAAAGGGAGGCATAGCCTGACTCAAGAAATGGTATTAAAGAAAAACCCAAAGAAATTCTAGTGCCAGACATGTTTTGCCTTGCAGAAGATGATCAAAAATGTTTAAGCATTAACTCAGATTTCGACAGTTGCAAATCTTCATGGTTTTTGGCAAAATGATGCAAAACAAAACCTCTGTCAAATACCTAAGTTCAGTGTAAAATTCAGATGTAATTTTTTATAGAGAGATCTCTATAAATTATCTCTAAAATTTTATAGAGAGACAACATAAGCCAGCATTGAAAGACTAGAAAATTGTGTGCAAAATGGAAATTTAGTTAGATTTTACAAGTTCTGAGGAAGCAGTGTTGGATATTTCTCCAAGCTGGTACTCCCCGCATCACTCATCATTTGCTGTTTGCTATTGGCAATGTACATCTTACCTGATATTAGTAGAGAAAACAAGCATGCAAATACCCTGAAAAGACTGCATCTGAGTTTCTTTGACCCGTGTTTAGGAAAAACAGTGAAAGGGATCAAGACATCTATTTTTTACCTATGCTATATTGTAGTAGCTTTTTATAATTTCTAAGTAACCTTTAAATAAGGGAATAATTCAGTTTCTCAATAGAGCAGTGCTAAGTAATTTTTCCCAAGCTCACATAAAATGCTTTTAACAGATTTGAGAAAGCAAATCCCAGAATAAGGTACATTAGTACTGAATGCTGCATGTTAAGCTGACAATGATGTGATTCTGTTCCCATTTTACTCACCCCTCTTTTCCACTGCCCCCAAATCCCTCTTGGTTTTGTCTGACAAACTAGAGGACAGCTCCTAAGAGATGCCAAGGCCTTACAAAAAACCAAGAAATTTTGCCAACAAAGTTACAAGAAAATAAAAAGATAAACATTTCTGCTAAGTTTACTAATATGTACAAGCCCTCAAACATTCCTTTTTTTCAGTAGAAGATACTACATCCCAAATCTTACCTTCTGGAAGCTTCTCTTTGACTTGTTCCTAGACTCAGAACTTATTCTGGCATGGTCAGACCTCAGAAAAGAGGAGGATGTGCCCCAACTAGGAACAGAATTTGTACATTTACAGAGAGAAAAAATTAAGCAGGACAGCAAAGAGGAAAAAGATGCAGAAGGAAAGATAAAGAGTCCCTAGGGAAGAGCAAAACTAGAAATCAAACACCTATTGTGTTGTTCCTTCCCAGTATCCATGTGTGGAAATGAAAATTATTTTCCAAATAACTTCATTAAACTGAAAGCATATGTGTTCTGCAACACTTGTCCTTAAAATCCCTGTTATTTTGTCAAACACTTCACATTTATCTTTGGCAGCTTTCTTGACATCTCTTCATCCTACCCAGCACTGCTACAGCTAAAGTGGTGCCTCCTCCAGCTGACCAGGAAGTGCTGGTGGCCACAGCAGAGCCCACATGGGGACTGCAGCCTCTTACAAGTAACAGCAGAGAGGCTCTGGGGCAGGGGAAAGAAGTCCCAATCCCTGCTACCATAAAGGATGGAAGATACAAAGATCCCTTTCTTCAAAAGCCTACAAGACTTTCTTTAAATTAAGAAATAAAAGAAGCTGGAGTGTGGGAGTATTTTTGTTGCTGCTGAGCCTCTAACTCAACCTTCTTCCCAAAAGAAAGGAAGAAACATAACAACTAATATAAGTTATGGTTCTTAACTGCCTCAGGAGCAATTTTATCTACGAAGAAAATGGCCTGCAATAAACCCAGAACACACTGGGGACTGAGCAGCATTCCAAGGAGAGGAAATGAGGGCTCCATTTTGCATTTACAAGGAACATCCTGAAGTAATCATTAGAAACATTTTTTTGCATCTTTCGAACAAACCAGTCATTGATATAAACAGCTCTGCAGGAAAAAAAATGTTAAGTGCCTGCTTTAGTTCAAGAGACAGGAGAAGGAAAAGGGGATTTTCTTCCATGAAATTAAACATGTCTTTGCTCCCCCCAAAGATGGGAGAGCTTCCAAGAGACCGGGTGTTACACAGACTATCGCCAACTGAGTTACACTCTTGTCATAAGAAAATCGTTTGAAATTAACTCTTTATATAAGAACATCTTGAAGCTGGATTCCCCTTGCCTCATAGAGAACCAGATTCCAGTTGTTCCATGAGATAACATAGGCGTTTTGCAATAACCAGCCTGCTCCAAAGAATTAGCAGGCAGTGAGTGCATTTTGTGTTTAAGGAACACCACCAAATATTACGAAAGCAGCATCTGCCAACACTTTGTGTAGCGCAGTCTGTGTTCCAACACCTACACAGCTCATACACAGTGTTTACTGTTAGGCTTCACCATCAATTGGGAAATAACTTTTTCAAATTAATTCTGTCTGTCAAGTGTGGTTTTCCTGGAACTTCTAAGCATGTTTGGTAAAAGAAAGAATTCTATTCTTTCTTTTATAAGCAGAAAAAAGCATTTTAAGTAGACTCAGTGATATGAAGGCAGGCAAATATTCCACAGAGCTACAGAACACATCACACAGGAATATAGTTCTGGACCAATAAACTTAACGCATTTTTTAACTGAAAGCAGTAAAAAACCCCAAACCACTCAATGAAAACACCTGAAATCGTTGCAGAGACTAAAATGAAAATATTTTCATCTGATTTTTTTAATGATGTTTCTAATTCTTTTTTTTTACATGGAGTATGTGAAACTGAGTGTACTTCTACTCATTAAAGAAAATCTGAGAGACAGACCTACAAGTTCAGCTAAGCACAGAAGTTCAGATAGAGTGTGTTTTTTATACATCACAGTAAAACATATGGCCTACACACATACAATATGATTAGACAGAAGTTCCCTAATGATCAAATTAGCTGCCTGTGTGAATTTGCACTAACAGCACTGACTGACAACACTTCTGCCCTGATGAAACATTATTTCTTACTTGCTGAGATTAAAAATACTTCAAGTAATTTTTCCACTTATCACAACTGTTATTAGTGCTACATTAAGGCCAAAGACAGGGCAGGAAGTGTGACAGAACATCAGATCAATTCAGAGATCACTGTCCATGACAGAGCAATCAATTTACAACATGCCAAAGCAGCTGCTTTTTATTTCCATAGCATCTGACATGTCTCCCTGAAGGGAAATGTGCTCAAGCACAAACAGAAACCACCCCTTCCCTTTCATGCATTTATATATTGCTTTAAAAGTGACAGCCAAGTCATTCCTATCGTACTTCATCATTCTCAGCTTCATCTTTAAACCGTGTGTTGCTTGTATCATAAACCACTCAGGGAATAGAATCACAGGGAATTAATATTTTGGTGCATTAACATCTGTTCTTCCTTTCTTCAGTTTGATCCTAGCTCCAAACTACAGATTTCAGTGTTGTTGCCACAGCGGTTTTATGAGTACTAAATTAAAAGTATTCACATTTCATGCAGAAAATAAAAAAAAATTACACAGGTTCTGCAATATTCCCATATATCAAGTAATGATTTCCCAAATATTTTCCAATGAGCAAGTTTGCAATAAGTATTGTATAGGTTTTAAGCTAGAGGAATCCTCTTCATTCTCTAAAATTCCTAAGCTAGGATTTCAAGAACCCAGCATTATTCTGGAAGACTTTTTTATTTACTACTTTGTTCAAAAATCAACTGAGACTGCAACATTGCATCAGTCAGTGTCATGAGGCATTCAAATCTTTTTGCTGAGACTGGGATAGCAAGTCAGCTTCTTTTATTTCATACCAGTGCCTGGAAATACAGTTGTTGTAAGTCTACTGTTCTTGTGCCTGAAGAACAGCAGTCCAACAATCCCAAATACTTCAAACATATCTGAGTCAAGTCTGTGGAAAAAGGCATCAGAAAGCCAAAACAATGATAAACTTCTGAAAACACTGCCCAAAAATAATTTAATGCCCAGAAAGGGAAACAGCTAAAAAGGAGCAGCTTGATACAATACACCTGTGTCCTGGTTTAGGGCGAATTTGGGAGGAAATCTCCGAGTGGGGTTCCNTTAAAGGTACAGAACACAGAACAGACGATTTGGGGATACATAGTCACCCTAGGACAACCTGCAATATAACTTCTGGGGTTTGGAGTTTTTTTAAACTCTTGCTAATCCAGTCAGTGACCCAAACATCAGTTTAAGTTCCTTTAGTTTATTCATCACAGAGATGTTACAGTTCACCAGTCAGCAGCAATGATCACACACAGACTGAGGAGGGAGGGAAAAGGGAAAATAGGAAAATATTAAAAGTAAAAATGTAGGGTAAATATCAGATTTTCTACATCAATATTAGTCCACTAAGGAATTGGCAGCTTTAAAAATAAATGTGTTAAGAGACAACGCATTAAGCTGCTTTTTTTACTTTAAAACATCCACACCTAAATGCTATGAAGCCTACCTTTCACAGTCTGTTTTTGTAACCCAGCAAAGGCTACACTTCAAGAGCCTCAAACAGCATTAATCAAGGAGGTTTCTCTAGCAGAAAACTACTAGATGCGTTTGGAGCCTAAAAAAACCTAAGTCAAAGGTGTACACATCTTCACAACACTGTGCTTCCCTTTCATTTTATCCCACAGGCCCTCTGTTCATGTTGGTCACCTTAATGGACAAATTGTTGTGTAAAGAATAAACTAAACACTAAATAAGGAATTGTACAGCAAAGAGAGAAAAACCAGCACAGAAACATGTACACAAAGCACCCTTCACTGAGGCAGAATCACATCCTGTGCTGACCCAATATGCTGGATGCAAAGGGCATTATAACATCAAAACAGTCAAGGACACTGTCTTTCTTTTCCAATTGTTCCTGTAGTTTTGTACTGACATGTGGTTTTTCTGTGAGGAATCCACCAATCTAACTAGCTTTCACCCAGCAGTCATAACTAATATTCACATATTTGATACTTACTGCTAACCAGACTTAAGGCCATTGATCTTACATAAGGCAATCTTTGCTAAGAAAATCAATCTTAGTGAAATTTGCAGATCACATCTCCCAAGATCAACCACTCTGCATATACTGTTACATGCAGTACTTGTGATTTAACTGTCCTGACATATGTGTCCACAATTCCTCTGCCTTCCTTTTTCTGCTACATTTATTCACACAAGTGCCTCAAGCATCCTTATTAGTATACTGTAAATGGACAAATGGATATTCATGCAAATGATACAGGAAATGGAAATCCCTGCTCTTATGCTAAAGCATAAACAAAAACCTCAAATATAAATAGTACATTCCTGTGTGAAAGATTTAAGCAGAATGTCAAACATCCATGATGAAAACACTTCCATATAACTGCTTTGATTATTAACAGAAAGCTCAAGTCTTTGGTCTAAAAAAGATGCACTTACCCTGAGAAATAATTCACACATTGAACCATGTATGCAACACAACTACTTGTTTCTCAACATAAAAACATAATCAGTACTATGTTTCCTTTAAGAGCAGCTGTGAGAAAATCTTTGAGGGATTCTCCTTGAAATAAAATAGGCATGGAGGTAAATGGAATTAGCAAATGGCTTTGCTTTGAGGAAGTAAAATCACAGCTAGAAAAAGTTCCCTACAAAACCTCACATGTAAAGAGGCTTGCTAAATAATGGTTTGTTCTTTAGTGCAATCATTGTCCAAATATTTAAGAAGGTTTCCACCCCCCATGTCTCCTGCTGCACACCCTTCTACTACCTTAGGGTGTACCCTATTACAATGGCACTTCCCTGCAAGGTGTTGGAGATCAAAATTTCACACAGGGCTGCTGGAACAGCAGCTGCATATTTTCCCCTATTAATTTAAACTGCAGGGAAACGTAGACAAATATATCCCATAGCACAGAAAAAAAACCTATGACATTAATTTCACAGCATCACCATTAACATTCATTTCACAGCACAACCATTCCTGTTTCAACCACTTCAGTTGAGACTGTTATTTAGCTTTTTTAAACTCCTGCAACTCTGTCAATGACCTTTTGACTGCACCATACCAGCCTAGTCCTAAATAGTGCTTTTTATTTACTGGGTATACAAACTGATACAATATTTGAGGCAGACAGTTTACATTTCTGATCAAGAGCAGAAATGGGTTAGGACAAGAAAAACACCATGTAACCATAACATATAAATGAAAGTTTATGGTTTAGACACTGCCAAATCTGTCAAAACAAAAAAAAATTTGAACGCTAGCAAGTGACATCTAAATTCTTGCAGATTTCACAGTACTCATCTATGCTGAGAACAACTTTCTGTTCTTTAAGTTAACTGCACACAGTAAAAGTAGCATTTAAAAATGCATTCCTGATGTACAACAATTTTAGACCAAAATAAGAACTTTGCTATTTTTATTGATCTCCCCTATTGAAGAAAAATAAAAAAGAAAATCAACACCTATTTATATTGGCTAATTCTATTAATAGTGAAGAAAGCACAGACACTTTGTGGGCCACCAGGTCAGAAAGAGTATTTCAAAGTATGGTGATCTCTGGGTAAGAGGGATAGATCAGCCTGTGTTATGCAGCTAGCATTACTCAGTTCCTGGAAATGCTCATGAAAAGCCCAGACAGACAAGGGTCTGGACTCTCCTAGAGCTCCAACATTCTCACAGGTTTTATCTGTTCCAGTGGGTATTTTGATAAGATTGGATTTAAATCTTTCCATGAAGCAAAAATGAATAATTTCTATTAAGCTATTTGGTTTCTCCAAATGGCAGAAATCAGCACAGTAGCTATTTTCCATTTTCCATCTAACATTTACAGGGTTTTATGAACACATCAGGATCAAGTGCACTCATAAGTGCAGTTTAATTACTTCCATTTCAATATCCACACAAAAGTCATAGGGGATTCCAAGTTTCAAGTGTCCTTATCAGGTGACTAAGAAAAAGAAAGAATAAGCACTAACCTGAGGTAACAACAGGGCTATAATTGTCAAATACAAATGGAAAAATAAATGCTTAGACTATTTCTCTCTCTAACCAGCAGTGCCTAGAAATCAATTCCTCTGTCCACAAGCTTCAGATGCGATTTTCTTCAATGCACCCTCACACAAAGGACTGTCACCAGACATGCATAATGCCTCCAAAGCAGATCAAAGATACATATCCAGTCCTTGCCACAGGAACACATCCAAGGTACTGCAGGAATTTAGATCCCATTCCAATCACAACAGCTGTGTGGCACAGAGCTTGCATGGTTTATTCCCTCCTCGTGTTTCCCAGGATGAGGACTGCAGTTCCAGGGCTATTCATCAGCACTACAAAGGTACCTCAGGGCTGAAGACAGGCCTCAGCAATCAGAAAAACATTATGTTTTACTACCATACACAATTTTGTGGTACTAAGTAAGTATACAGCCCTGGTTTTAAATTCGAACGATAGATGACCTATGTTAAGTCAACTTCTCCAAAATCTAAGACTGTCCTTTGAAACTGCATCTCCCATCAGCTGAACAAGAAAAATACCAAACCTGCAACAAAAATAACTTCTCAGTTCACTTATCTCTGCTCTAGGCTTCCTAAATACCTTAATTTTTACAACATGACATTGCCCATAAAGGTGACAAGGGCCTGAATCAAATATGGCTAAAACAAGTTTTTGCTGAAGCCTGTGAAGCAGAGTGTGAAACAATGAACCACAGATTAACCCCAAAGCAATTCACACACCCTGTGCACAAAGCAGAGATGTCAACGCTGTCCACTAAATCCTGACCAAATTAGAACATCAGACAGCAAACACTTTAGTTGCAGCACTATAAGCTTATTCTAAGGATTTATTTAATAGTTCAGTTTGTTGGGGTTTTTTTAAATCCTGAAATCAGAGGCAATGACTTTAATCTTCAAAAGAGGACAATAAGCTTGAAAAAGCCCCACCTGAGCATGCAGGAAGTTCCATTGAAAGAAATGAAAATCATCCTGCTCAAAAATCTGATTTAGAGACCTGCCCTTTCCAGAGCTTTGAGAGCTTTCTCATGGTTTACATATAACAGGATCCAAATAGTGCTCATGACAATTTATCATTCACCTAGAACCGCATCATAGGATTTAAAAAAAGAATTTTCCCAAGTCCACTTTTATTATAATCACCAATTATATCAATGCAAAATGTTTAGGTTTCTACTGAGATTTAACTGGCTGAACTGTTTGCTTCAGAAGTTATTACAGCTATAGCTTCAGTTATGACCCATTCTTGAGGAAAATGAGAAACAAGGAAAATTTTTGTTGAGTCAGCAAGATTCTTCTACAGTCAACATGTTTTAATTGCTGAGCAAAACACAGTGTAAGAAAAGGAAAAAAATAATGACAGATAATTGTCTTATGTTAATTTCACAGGCAGATAGCAGGCTGACCTAATGATTTACTCATTTTCGTCAGACTTGAGGCACATTTTCCCCATACACAGAGAACATCAGCTCTCTCTATACCACTGAACACACCTGACAGCTTGTTTTCACTTTCTCTATTAACCATAGCCTTGAAACTTGCTTCTTAAAATCGTTTCATATTTCAAAAACACTTTTCAATAATATTAGAAATTACTTTCAGTTAAATAAGTACTAGATAAAACACCTAGTTATGCTGAAATGAATGAGGATTAACTTAAAGTATATTTAGACCAGCAGTGATCGCATTGGGTTCAATATTGTAATGGGTTTGTATTAGAGTAAAACGTGCTGAGGTGATAAGTTTGAATGGTTAATACAATATTTTACCTTGCAGGTAGTAAGACTTTTATTCTTCCCTATGATACTTTAGAAACACATATCTTGTATTTAATATGGCTTTTTAATGTATTTGATGCTACTACTGTAAGCAGTGATTTAAGTAGGCAAACTTAGCTAAAAAACCTTTGCCACAAGCAGCAAATAATTAGTATTAAACACCCAAAATGAAAAAATTCACAGGTTAGTAGCCATATGAAAGCCTGTCCAAATTAAACAAAACACGGAGTTGCTAAACTAAAGCATCTACTCCAATTTTTCTATGTTATGGGGTTTTTTTGCATCGTGATACCATGCAAATTCACATTCATAAGCTTCCCTTATCTGGCTGTCCACAAGCTTCCAGTAAATGCAACCATTAGAGACATGATAAGATCTGAACCTGCTCCAGGCAAATTTTCAAATACTTTAGGAGGCTATTTGATGATTATCCACCAAGTAGATTGAAAGCAAGAGAAAACCAGTAGTACATTCAGTGAAATAGATTTCTAGTTTAAGAAAAAAAATCTCTCAGAATGCATGGAAATGCATTGTTTACAGGAAGAGCAGAGACCCCTGTAGATAGAAGTAATTACCATCTGTACAGTGCCAGCCCCTGTCACTCTTTTGTCTCACTTGGAGATGGTTTAGATGGAAGCTGCCTGCTTGCTGTTGTGAACCTGCAGGTCAGAGAGGAGCTGCAGGATTGCTGATACCATCTAGGTGTAAATGACTATTTCCTACTTGGATAATTCCCCACAGTGTCTCTAGTGACTGTAACCCAGGACAGGTCACACCAACTCCTATCAGTGCTGTCTATCTGCTTTTATAGACACAGCCATGACTGATGGAGACCATGTTCTAAAATGCACTATATTCTAGGGCATTTTCCTGTGATTCTTAAATGAGCACAATTATAAAGTTAATTATTTAAGAGTTAACAGGAGAGAACAAGCTTTGTCTGTGTCCTTATTCCTCTAAACTATGATTGCCACAGTCGGCATAAAAGAGATACCGTGTTTATATGGGCACATCAGGTGGTGAATACAGACTCCAAAAAACTTAAATATCAAATTTGAGATCGGAGGTTTATCTTAATCAGCTAAAAAGATAATCTAAAGAGAAAAACAGCCTTTTTCTTCTCCCACAGTAACTGTCACATTCCTCATTCGGAATATCTACCACTGTAAATGTACTCTTTGTTAAGCAAAGCAGTAGTTGGTCTTAAAATTGTCAACGTGACAGAAGATTAGGCATTATGTGTCTGAACCACCGTTCATTGTTATCTGCTTATCCAGTAATCAGTAATTCCTCTTATGTACAGCACAAAACTATTCCTAACACGAACCTTCTGCTGTCATTTATAGCACAGTTAACAGCATGGAAGTATTTTCCAATTAAGCCCACTTGCTCTGATCTTACCCATATTAGTAGCCATAGGTGAAAGAAGATTGACTTGGCCGTTAATTATCATTATTTTAAAAAAACCCCAAAAATCAAGGAATAAAATCATATAGACATGCAAAGAAAATTAGTGCTCTTTTTAAGGCAACTGCTTAAACCCTTTTAACTGCAATTGCCTAAAAATAACCCTAAGCCTTAACTCTTTCAGTCCCATATGGCATTTACAACTGGTCCAGAGGAATTAACTTAAATCTCCCACCCAGAAACTCAAAGACAGGTGTACAGCTTTCCCATGCCTAGCAAAGGCTCTTAAGCAAGGATTGTGCCAGTGTTAATGATGTAAAATCTGTACACTCATCTCTTCAGCACACAGGAGCACTTTGTGACACTAATATTTTACATGATCAATACTAACAGGGAAGAAGGCAAAAGTCCCTGAGTTAAGTTGTTCATAGTAGCCACAAAAGCAGTATTGACAGTTTTTTTATTATTTATTTTCCCCCATCAAATTTACATCTTGTTCCTTACAGCTGTATATTTGGTAGACTTCTATTATCAGAACAACTTTGGTTGTCAGCACTTCTGTTGTTTTGTTTCAAATCTAAAATAACTAGTTCATCAGAACCTGCAAAGGTTAAGGGGCTTGTAACATTCTCAATGAGCCCATCGCAGTTAAAAATTCCCAAGTTTGTTGGATTATTCTAACGTGTATAATATTACATGGTATCTCCAAGCACCACAAGAGGATCAGGCCATAAGAAGGATTTTGAAGGTAAATATTGATAAGCATTTCTGACTACTCCACAAAGCAGCACAGGAAAAAGAAAGGAAAAACAAGAGTAATAGAAGAATCCCAAAAAAGCAAACATATGGCAAAATAAGGCTGGAAAAGTGGCTTAAAGGTATCACAGAGAAGTAAAGTAGAAGCGGTGTAAAGTAGAATCATAGTACAGAGAGGTTAGGGTGCACAAAACTCCAACAAAATAAAGAGACCTAACAGCATGAAACTTTAAATTACTGGGTTTTCAGCAACAATTCATTATGATAATTCAATGACAAGAATATTTTTTGGCATTTGTTAGATGAAACACCATCTAATTTCAACATGTAGTGCAAATGAAATAGCATAGCTTTAATTACCATCTTTCGGAACCCAAAATTCAGGACTATTTCTATTTATTCCAATTTATTACATGTTCACACTAAATTTAAAAAATCAGCTTAAATACAAGTAGATATTAAAAGACAAATAAATAAAAAATTATGCTCTCTTGACAAAGAACCCTTTCTTGGACACAGTATATAACTAATGATAGAAATTAAAGAGGTGAGTCTCTAAGACACTTTGTTAAACTTGTTAAAAACAGATTTTTCACCTTACAAAAATATTTTGAGCTGTTCCTCATAGAAAGATACAGCAGGTATATTTAATAGGGTTCTCTATTTGAAAAAGTCTGCAGGAATCACTGACTTCTACAGAACTGCCATTCTTAAGTACATATTTACTGCAATTCCAAGCATTTGGTTTAGTGAGGTTCAGGAAAGATTCCGCAGTTTCTACAAAGGAAATGAGCAGAGACTTTGCACCTTACAAAAATTGAACTGATGTAGTTTTACCGCAAGAAAGTTCCATTTATTCATTACAAAGAATAAGAAATTGTGTCCAAGTTTAAGAAAAATAATTGGGGGATGGATGTGAGGGATGGGCAAATCAAGTAAAGAAACCCATCACTACTCTGCTTTAGAGCACATATTTACAGATAGTTTATCAAGTGTTAGGAGTTTTTTGCATTTCTTTGTTCATTAGCACCCTTTAAGAAAAGTAATATCTTCATCCTTATCAATTTCCTATACATTCTTCAGCTACCCACATCCTTATCTGAGCATTACAGTTGGTTCCTCAAATATAGGTAGAACACCATTAATAATTAAGTATATGCTTAAGGCATCAAATAAATCGGGATTTATAGGCTCAGACCACATTAATCTGCACAAAATCTCTGTGGATTAAGTCACATTGGAATCTAAGGATAGCATTTGGGAGGCTCAGTACAAGACTACACAGTAAAGTGTCTAAATAAGAGAACTTATTTCTATGAGAAAAAAAAAGCATCCCAATTTATGGTGAGATACAAAAAGAAAAAAAAAAAAAAAGCTTAGTCATAGTAAGAGAGGACACTGCCCTTAGATTGTTTAGTTTGTCCTTGCTGGGATTTCACAGCATTTTCAACACAGTAGCACAAGCACAAAGCAATGAACATGCTTGGTTTAGAGGCATATGCAGGGATAGAGAAGAACACCAAACACTCCCACGTTTGAAACCTTCCTCTAATTCAGCAATAATATTAACAAGTAGTTCTTAAGGGCATATAATTTATTGCAATCAGAGAGAAGTACCTTCAAAAATTAAATGGGTGCTGTTTGGTACGTGCTTTTTACAAGGGGCCAACGCCAACTAGAGTCTTCATTCAGCTGGCCAAAGCAACCACCCAAAATTCCTTAAAGTACTCCTAAAACCATTAAACCTGTTTTTGTCAGATGTGTAAAATTACAATCACCCTCAAGTAACTTTCCTGAAAAAAAGAAATCTCTTCAAAAACATACCAAAGAAAACTTGCCCAAACTACCAACTGATACACAATAACCCCATGGATGCAGCCAATCTGCAAACCTATTAAATGCTTGCCAGTGGAAAATAATAATTTTGCATGTTTTTCTATAAAAAGTCTTCATAATATTTCTATGATGATTGCCAACTTTGTTATCAAAATCAATTTTTGTTCATTAATAAAGCGGAATTTCCTATCAGGAAAATACCCTTAGTACATGTTTATTTTAATTTTCATTATAAGTATTGGATTATTCTGTCAATTGTCTACATTGATGTCTCTCTGGAATAAAACAATAAGCAGAAAACCTGTTGTAACTCTTGCTGCATTGCCAGTATAGGCAGTGACTGCAATTTGAGATCCAATACAATGCCAAAAATTTAACTCACTTATAAAATCCCTGACAGACAAATCAGAGCTTGGGCCATTTTAGCTGTGATCACAGAAATTTATGATCATGAAGTCTTGAAGCAAAACATAATTTATTTAATCAGGAATAAATTCATTCAAACAATTGTCATAATGATAAGCCTCTGAAGAGAAACTGAAGTTGAGGTTCAGTATCAGCTGGTGTCATATGAATACTTAAACAGAGAAAAGCTGTTAGAATATCAACACCATATAAAGCAATTTTACTTATCTCCTAGTTAAGACAGGATGGACTCACATATGAGTAATAAGGGCTTGAACTCTGGTAAAATATATCTAAATAAGTGCTAAAAATGGCAAGAGGCTTAGCTGTTCCTATCCAAGCTGCCCCTGAAAGCGTCACTTGATACTTTGCAAAATATCCAGGATTTAAATTGAAAAAGCGTATCTTATTTGTGCTAATGTTTTCCTGCCAGAACATTCCTGTGGTAGCATAAATGTTTTACTTTGTTTTGCTAGATAAGGCACAAGTGAGCTCACATAAGTCCTTCTTTATGGAAGAAAAGTAGCACATTACCATGTGTGAAATAGGCTGAACACAAAAAGCAGCCTCCTCTGGCATCCAACTGCAAAGTTACATCAGATCGATTCTAGTCCCCAGTAAATCCAGGTCATGTTTCACTTTTAGTGCCACCTTGGATGGTGTTTACTTCATGGCAGACTCTTGCTACATTTAATCCTTAAATTACCTCACCCTGTAAATAGAGTTCAGCCTTACTGTAGCCAGGAAGTTATTTCTCATTTCTGCCACACTCACAAAGCAGTACTGTGGGAAAAGGGGTTGCTTGCTGTTTCTGTGGGGAGGAGGAAAACAGAAGAAAAAGGGAAAAAGAAAGCAAGTAGAGCTTAGAGGAAAAACCAATTCCAGGCAGAGTAGATAATCAAGCAAATAATTTAGAGGAAAAACATGAACTAATTTTTTCCTCTGCCAATGTTGGAGGATTTGGAACCAAGGGAACACAAACCTATGTCATGCTCTTTGCTTTTCCAGCTTCAATCCAGTCACAAATCCTCACGGACTACCCCAGCAAGAGGAAAGATGCATTATTTAAGCAGATGCCAGCATGCAGTGCTGCTGGGAGGAGCACAGGAACTTGCACAGGAGAGAGGTTCCCTTCATGCTCCCACAGCCACAGCACAGCAAACCCTTCTGGGATCTGCTGCATCCCTGTGCCAGCCCTCTGCCTTTCCCTTTCCCCAGCACAGCAAAGCTGTGGTTGGTGCTTCCAATACTTGATCCTGGAGTCCCCCAGAGCTGGTGCCAGGCAGCCACATCCTTGCCCACAGACTTTAATTTGGGCATCCCAGAGATGGGCACTGCTGTCATACTAGGGTAGGGTTAGTCAGAAAATGACAAGCCTGCTTCACATATACAGCAAACACATTTTTAAAGGAAGAGGAAAAAAATGATGAAATGTGAAAGCATACAAGTAAAATTCAGGAGTTTTTAATTTAGTAGTAAATTTTATAAAGTATAAATAACAAATCACCTACAAACAGAAAAGATGAGAGGTTGTTCTAATCTTTGATATATACCTTCTGCCAGCCACCAGCAGCAACATATCCTTTTCTCCTAAAAAACATTGCCAAGACATTTGAATTACCTTGCACCATCAAGGTTACGAAGGCACCAAGATAAACTAGTTTCTTCAATTAGTGCAGGTCTCAGCACTAGCATTACTTTGCTGTAATTTTCACACTTGAAAAATTAAATCCACTATTTTCCTTAACGTGCCTAATGGATGAGTAAGATCCTTTCAGCAAATTTCAGTAATATTTTATAACCTTTTCACATCTTTAAGATATTGGCTGCTGGCAAAGCTTCCAGCTGGACAGCTAGGCAATTCCCAATCCTGTAAGGACATGCTTAACTACAAACATCTTTTGGAAGTGTTCTTACTGAAGGATTTACTACACAGGAGGCAGAGCAATAGGCAGCCTTAGAAAGCAGTGCTGGGTCTCAGCTCTCCAAGTGTGCATTGGTCTGATGTGCAAGCCCTGAAGTCAATCAGGAATCAGAGTAATGCAGAGAAGAGTTTCCTGAGTCTGGAAAATGCTGGCAAGAGGAGCTACATCTTAAAGCAGGAAGCCAAAAGGTTTTTTTCTAAATTTACTTTTATTACACACACAAATTTTTATTTATTTGATTTAGTAAACTTCAAATTCAGCCTCAGAGGAGGTTTTTGATGTGAGCAACTCAGGCTGTGTATGTTTTACATGACAAATATTAAGCTAAAAATTTATGTGCTGTAGAAATTATGTGCCGTAGAAAAATTGTTCTAGTATTCCACAAATGTCATTGCACAACAGTAATAAAGGTATTGTGAAACTCTAAACGGAGGCATTCTGGTAGTTTATTTAATAGCACTTATTTAAATCGTTCACAAGTGTGCCAAATTAGTTTAAAGTATTCATACATTGAGTTTGTTGAACATCAGCAGCATACAGCTGCTCATGGCTCACGGGCTGCAGAATTGGTAGGGAGCTATTAATGAAGTGGAGAGATTGCATACAAGAGCCACATTAGAGGAATGTGAGTGTACAGGCAGTCTTGTAACTCAATTTAATGCTTCTCAGAGAAAGTTTAAGCAGAACTGACAAAGCAGTTACAACAGATTTTCAGACTCTATTGTATTTTTCCATTCTAATTGTCATGGCACCCCATGGCACCATATGACCAGTGGCACAAAAACTGCCTGTTCTGTTAAAGCCTCCCCAGGTGTGAGTTTCCCAGTTTTTGCTAAATGCACCAAGTTTGTTATTTGAATTACAGAGAAATAACACTACCATGGCAGGGATTACAGTTTGGGAGACAGACTGATAGTGTGTAACCAGCAGAAAGGTATTATAAAATGTTTAAGTAATTCATGGAATATTATCAGTTATTGGACGAGTATGTTATGGTAGACATCAAATGGGGTTTTAGGGTTAATGCCATGAATTCTTGAGTGCCTCAGGAAAACTTTGTTCCTTGTGAGATGCTTAATATCTGTTAGCTGTAGGAGAAGGAATTCATTTTTTCTTCTGCCTGACCTATAATCCCAGAACATTAAGAAGAATCCAGGCATTTTTAAGTTAATTCACAGCAAAAGAATCTATTGTGGCATTGATAAAATAATGAACTTACAGTGCTTTGAATGCACTGCCAAACCTATATCCTGTATTTGTGAATAGCTGGTATTTAAAGTGACTCATGGCCATCAGAACACCTTCAGTGTCCAACAGAGACACATGGGGTGATGTGTTCATTGCTTTATGAGGGCATCAATACAGAACTCTGTAAAAGAATTAGACTGTGGACTTCGAAATAATACTTACATTTTCTTTAACAGGGGATGGTTATATTGCTGCATCACATTGATTCTCACTATTATTTAAAAATCTTTCAGAAAGCATTTATGGCAAATAAATTCTTCAGGTACGTATTTCAGCTACAAAATGTATTCAGCACTTCTGTAGAGACACTGTAATGTATTGAACAAAGGGTATCACAGAAGTATAACAGGAAAGATCAGAGTGAATCTCAGTCTTTGTGAATGCCTTGGAGACAAGGTTGATAATAAAATAAATGTAAAATATAAAAGTCGGGGAAAATTAAAAAATGAAATGGTGGAAAAATTAAGAAAAACCATGCTGAAAAGTAGCAAAAACCTCACAACTTCCAATGCTGAATATGAACCAAGTACCATCTTTTCCTCTTTTGTGTACCCTCTCCTACAAATGTTTTTTTTTTTTTTCTTTTTCTTTAGAGACATAGTTAACTTTTTTCAGGATGCCAAGAACCAATTTAAGAACTTTAGAAGTGGGCAATAGACAGTGTCTTCTCAAAAATAAAACAGGTAAAAACTAGTCAGAGATCAGCTCCCTCCCTTCCCCCCTCCTCTCCAAGATCCACATGGGAGCATATCCTGGGAATCAGGAACATTGATGTAGAAGGTACATCAAGGGTAATCAGGTCTGGTTGCCCGGCACACTGCTGTTATTAATTATTGACTACCTCACAGTGACCTTCAAGCTGTACTTCAGAAAGAAAAGACAGTATGGGTCAGACTAAATCTGTCGCCTCCTCCCAGAGAGGGTTTTCTGTTCCTGCACAGATATCTGCAGTGTGGAGCTGCAATAATGAAATAAAGTCGTTACAAAGAGTTTGGAGTGCACACTCGACCTGAAGACACAGCAGCTCATCTTTTCTAAACATTACTTTCAAGTGAATTAAGGATTTAACTACAAATTTTGACTAAGTCATTCCATGAGAAGCAATTCAAGAAATCCTTCCACTGAAAATTATGAACAATTAGATAAGCAAAAGAGTTACAGATAAGTGTTTCAAAATAGGAAATAAGTTGTGATTTTTTCAGAGTCAATTAGAGGACATAAAATGGCCAAGGAGTAGAAAATAGGAAAATCTGAAGCGTTTAAAAAGCACTGGAAATTATTCTGTAGAGTTGCAGCAAAAAGAATGCTATAGGCTATTCAATAAAAGCACACAGGGAGCAATTCAGCTCAGTTCCTAAGTTCTTCATAAATTACCTTAGCACTCCCTTAGAAACCGTAATAAAGGGCTACATGGAGCAAGGACAGCACAATTCAGCAGACCTTCACCTATGCTTAAACTGGAAATACTGCACGCCTTACAAGAATAAAGTCTTTCAAGTAGATTTCTCAAAGAGCTAACTTGGCTTCTCCTGCCAAAGTTTTTGAAAAGAAGAAAACCTACATCACCCACCCAACCACTGCCACCTATTTTCCAGGGCAGCATAAGAGAAAACAGAGCTCAAACTTTTCTGTATGTTGAGCTAATTAAAGGAGTAGATTGATTACTAAAAGCTGATAAATCAACTGATATCAAAGCCCATAAAGCTACTAGCCCTGTTCTGATCTGTTAAAGCAGCTCAAACCACAGCAAGGATAGCAAGCAGAATAAGTGTCTTGATACAAAAACCTATATATTTAAATATGGGATACCATGTTGTATAAAAGCCTCCTACACAACTGAAGTTTTTAACTTCTAAAACTGCTTATAAATATTAATACAATATCATAATCCATTTAATTCTCCACATCTTTCTAAATTTGTAACAAGGATTTTACAAGTCAGCTCTTTCATCTTCAAACATACGTTAAGATGCGAAGACAAGAACTGTCACTTTAAACACACCTGCAGTCTTTTTAAAAAAGACAGGGTGCAACCTACTGGTGGAGTTACAGTTAATTCCCCAGCATGGTTCTTGACAAAACTCTAGGGAAACAAGAATCAGGTTTACTCACACGTAGCCTTGAAAGCACAGATTAAACAGGGCTAGACTTGGAGATCTTTCCTTCTGTGAATACAAAAATAATACCTGAACTTGGAGATCTTCAGGTAGAGTTCGCACATCTTCACTAGTAATAAAACTAACTTAGGCATTACTTGAATACATGTCCCAATAACAAGGACTCTCTCCTAATTTACTGTCAGAATCTTTGGGACAGAGCAGAAACTTGCTCAGTTACTTTAAAAACTTCCCTACTCAAAAAGGATCAGGAAATTTAGCAAGTGATCAGAATTTTAGCAAGAAACTGAAAAGTTGGACCAAGGGTTAACAGTGTTATTATCAACTAGATCTAGGTCTGCTATGTGATGTTATCCTAGTTATCATGTTAAAAAAGGCCAGCATTAATTAGAAAAATAATGAATTGCCCTATGTTTCAATTAAACAAATCAGCAGATGAACAATTAATTTAATTTATTCTTTTACTTGGCTAAGGAATGCCTCAGCAATTTAGAAGAGACATCATTCCAAACTCTAGTCAGTAGTGTTTGCCTCCTTTAATAATTGAATAGTGAATGATTTGAATTATATACCTTTCTATATTAAAACCTAAGAGGTCTGTAACTCCCAAAGACTTGGTTAATTATCTTTAGAGCTCTGGCACTCCTGTTAGGACATGAAGTACACATTAAAATGCTGTACTGCATGGGGATTATGGTGCTCTCTTCACATATAGAGGACCCCACCATAATCCCATATTTAAATACATATTAGTACATAGAGGGAAGCAAGAGAACTGCAGGACATTTTCTCAGTAAATACACACAACACAATAAATTCCACATTATATATACAGTCTTAATTTGCAGCATAAGTCTTCCCACGGTTCTATTAGTGTAAAAGTCATGAGTAATGTGGTCATAAGAACAAAGTTGTTAAAATGTTCAAGATAAAATATTTATGCTCAAAGTAATTTCTTGCCATGCTACCCTAGCATTTTAGTTTGTAGAGGATTCATCTGAACAGATGCAGATTTGGGGCAACAAGGTGGTGCTGAATGTCAATGCAAGTTAGCTGTATATCTTCAACCAGCAGCCCTGACTTTCAGGTCTCAAAAACAGGCTCCCATTACATTCTGAACAGTGACAAGTATCTCTAAAATACCTGTTTAAATTCCAGAGGCCAGGAAGGTTATTTTTAAAGCTAGCAATTCACTGATCCCTCAGTGAATCCCTCAAACAATGAAAAAAAGGTTCAGGATTCTTTGTTGCAAAAAAGAATATAAATATGACAATGTACTCCAGGTTTAAAATCGTTAAACACTGTAAAATTATTATGTAATGGATAACACAGAAATTAAGCATTCCAACATCTTTTGTTGGGCCTGGGTGGATTTTGTTTGTTGTTTTTCTTTTAGTTTGGTGCAGTTCTGTTTCTTTTTGTTTTTTATTCCCCTTAAAGAACCACCATAATACTATTGTCTACACTAAAGATTCTTGACATAGGTAGGTTGTGAGTGGTTTATTGCTTTGATTTCTGGGTTTTTTTCACACTGATATATCAACACTCCTCTCCAGAGATAATTTAAGAAACTTGCCTTGAACATTGAGAATTCCAATGCAGTGTGGGAAAGAGACAGACAGGGTGTTCAAGGTAGAAAGGAGGAAATTAGAAAGTTACTGAAAAAGTAGAACTAAACTTCTTCACTTACATTACTAAGAACTTACACCAGTCCTTCCACATAACAGTTTGATGCCCCCAGACATTTCAATTAATCACACTGCTTGAAACAAACTGCACACAGCTTTCATAAAACCTACTAACTCTGGAATCTCTATGACTGGAAAGGCATAAACAGAACTAAAAGGAAACATGCCTCAGATAACTTAAGTACAAAGCCAATTGTTTGATACCTTCTTTTTCAGATAATAGTCATCTATTTCTGTATTACAGACACACATGCAGTACAAAGTAAAAGAAGCAAATGACAAGGTTAAGAAAAAAAACAAACCCCAAACTCCCTAATTCTTGCAGGCTGTATTTAGAGCATCACAGCAAGTCCTGCAGCCATGCAGAGTGAGCAGCTATGTAGCTATGGCTAGAACACATGAAGCTGAAATAGATGCAGCAGATTTCTCTTTCCCACTGAAGCAGTTTGTGCTACAAACACAGCTGCACCACAGTCACCACTGCATTCCAACAAACACACACCCACAGTAAACAGAGGTGGTATTTCCAAAATATTATTTACTTTCTGAGATGCTGTTTAGTATCGACCAATGAGGCTTCAGCACAGAACTACACATAACAGGCACAGATTTCAACACTCATTGTACCAGATCATCAGCATTGCTTCTGATGAGACACTTAAGCCCACCCAAAAATCAGAGGAACATTATAATATATGCTGGAAAAAATACATCTTGTGTCTGTAAGACCACCATATATCAAAACCAAATAGAACTACTACACTAATACATCATTATATTCAAGCTATTTCTTAATAGTTTGTGGCTTTGGGTTTTTGTTTCTGTTTTTGGTTTGGTTTTTTTTTAAACTCAGATTGCAAGACTGGAATGGTCACATTATTCTATTTTCTGGGAAAAATAGCAGGGAACACAGAAATGTAAGAACACTCCCTGGCATTCATCCCTTCCCAAAGCATGACAGAAATTTCTGAACTTTAAGGAAATGTCTTTTGATCCACAGAGCAGCAATGAAAATCCTTTCTTTATTGGCACATTTATCAGAACAAAGTTCTGGTTCTTCACATTCCTTGCTTTGTGCATTTACCAGTACAAAGAACAACATCCTTTAGAAAGGCTTCAGCCTCCCAGATGCTTTGTTTAGACATCTGCAGTGTCCTGTGAAATCAATCTCACCAGGAACATGGCTATATTTAGACCCCTGAAGTGCACAAGTGTTTCACTGTAGAGTTGCAGGGAAATGCAGGCCAAGGACCACCTTGTTTTGTCTAGTTCATCCTCTGACAACACAGCCTCATTGCTTTTCACCACTTCTCTCCCTCCACTGCCCAATCTTGCTGTAAATAAACATTTTAGCATTTTTGTTGCCTTCTCCCTCCAGCATCTCTAATGGGGTCGCTATTTACCACACTGTAGCTCATCAGATCACTGTCATTACAGAGCTGCTTTATGTGCAGCATACATCAGATTTTTCATTTGCTGGCAGGAAATCTGAGCAATGTGTCCTCAGCAAGGATTCACTTATTTCCCTCATTGCTTCCTGAAGAAGTTGCAAGACATGTATAATCATTCACAGGATTTCTTGCTGAGTGCTTTGGGCAAATGTGTCACATTGAGTTATTCCACTCTCTGATAGATATTGGAACCTCAAAAAAAAATTTAAGCCAAGATAGACAGTTTGAAAGTAATAGATCCTTGGAAGAGAGCAGCCTTGAAAAAGAATTGCAGCCTAAAGATAATACATTAAAAGCCCAGGCAAATCTTGTGGCAACACTGTAAACATATCCAGAATAGTCATGAAAGAGATACCTAGCAGTAATTTTGTAGAAAAGGCCATTTTCCCCCCTCCAAAGTTGCTTTCCAGTACCAACTGCCACAGAAGATTCCATTATACTTCTTCAGAATTCTCACCATAGGTGCTGTGATGTTTCTACAACACAGGGGAGATTATGGGTTTAAGTGTGCTGCTCTTACAGGAAAGGGTGTAGTGCCTATGCTGTCTAACTTTTTCTAGGGTTGGGGCAGCAATGACTTGTCATAAAAACATCAGATATAAGGTTCTGGTCACTTCCTTTACATAGGATAGTCATGTTGTTGGTTCTTCTTTTAATCCTTAATAATTTATTAAGGACAAAGGAAATCAGACTCAGATTATGAGTTGAGAACCAACATTTAGACTACAGAAAGTTCTAAAATATTGCATTTTAGCATCAGCACAGAAATTCTTACAATCTATTAGTTCAATCCCCATTCCACCCTTCATAAATAAATGCTCACAATGAGTTTCTTTCTGTTTAATAAAAGAAGAATTTGTAAAACATTAGAGCAATGAAAGTTAATCCTTACACACCTCTGTCAGCATAAGCCTTTTTATCTCCCTCAATGATGTCATTTAAACATTAAACAAAGGTGTAAGCATAGATTTTTTTTCAAGACTGCTTTACTAACAAATATCAGAGTCAATGCTTTTAACCGAGGAAAATGAGCTGAGACAAAGTGAGCAGGATCTCATTCACCAGCTCAGGAGACTGACAGTATTCACCCACAGCTAGAGAAACACCACACAGAGATCCTGATTCAACCATCCTGTTCTAGTCACACCAACTGTATTTTTGTTTGCATAAATTTTTAAGTTATTACTCTGTTACAATTCCCTGCTGTTATGACTTCAGTCAGTATTGTCACGTTTATGCTGTTAATTTCAAATTTAAGAGCCATAGTGCCCCAAACAAACAGAAGCTTCAGAAGGGCTGGTAAACATATCCTTTAATAGGTCTCCTAGTAATTACACCTTTATCATTAAGGCAAATGCATCAAAAATGGTTTATGACCAAAATTCTTAGAAGTAGCTCAAAAAATCCCACCTGGATTGGATATTAGTCAATAGCCATTTGAATCACAAAACGTGATCATAAATGAACCAGACAGATGCTCCAGTTCCCATTGCATAACTCCACTCTTGGAAAGAATTGTGTTCTAATAATCTAAAGTCATCTGCAAGAAATTGTCAAACAGCCTAGAAAATGTGAATTCAGATGTCAAAGTGGAACTCAGACTGGCAAAACTGAGTGGAGTTCCAAAGTAAATGAAGGTTTAGAACACATTATTTCAAATAAGCTTTAATTCAGGCCTACATGATCTGCAATTTTATTACTTCTTTCTCTTTTGGGTATTGGTTCACATCCTTTGTCTTATATTTGCTGCTGACATCTCAGGTGAGGACAGTGGCTTCCTAAAGGTGATGCAGCACTTCACACAATGGGTACTTTAGTGCATTTTGAGCTTTTGCCTATATCAGCACACAAGACTCACATGTTTATGTAAAATCTGAGCATGCACATTCTTTCAAATTCAAGTTTTTTTTGCAAAAACACCAGTATTGGGGAATTATCGCCACCCTTAATTTATTCAAGTTGACATGAAATCCATCAGGAATCCCACACAAAGGCTAAAATCATGGCTTCTGGAATTTTATGACCCCATAGCTCAATCTAATTCCTACAGTTTGAAATCGCTTGAATGAACTTCGAAGTTGTGTTAAGTAATAATGTCTTGGGTCATTAACTTTAACACTGCCAGCTTGCCCTCATGATTGCATTTACTTTAATTAATGTAAGTTAGTAATTAATGGCACACTTAACAGAAAGGACTGTTTTAACACACTGCCAGTTTTTAACAAATAAAGCAATCTTAAAGTGCTTCAGGCAAGACTAGAAATAATCTGTTGCAGGTGGCAAGTGGAGAGACAAAAAGGCTAAGCCACAGTGTTTTGTGGGGTTTTTTTTCTAAATTTAGATGTAATAGGTTTAATTGTCATGCTAAAATCTTGGCCTACATTTTATCACATTCCTTTTGGTTTTTGCATTACTACATTTGATTTATAATAAAAAACTTCAGCATGCATCCACTGATTCTATGTAAAATTCTGAAGCTGTTGGAGTGAGAAGTGTTAGTTGATCTACCATAGCAATGAGGACATCAAAACACACCTCATTAAATAACTGCATAGCAACTTCCCACCACCCTGAACAGCTCCTTTACAAGGACACTTGGTATTCACACCACATTCTCTCCTCACAAATTTTTTGCAAGGTTTCAGCTTCCGGTGCAACTTTGACCAAGCCAAGCCTTATTCAAGGGATGAATGTCTTCAAAACCACTTTACACAATCTTTCATAAGTTTTTTGAGGGGAATAAAAAAAGCTAAAAAAGAACACTTCCACTAGCAGAAATAAATTTACACATAAGAACAGCAATATGGTATATGGGAAAAAACTGATTTTCTAAATGCTCTGCTCCATAAAAATACTAATCCACATGGTGATTTCCAAGTTGGAGACTGCTCATTACATTTTCCCTACTACATTTCTCTGCTACAAAGCCAAGAGAAGTTTATTCTGTCAGCATAACATCTAAACAACGTATTTGAAGAGAATACTACTTGACAGACCTGGATCAATCATCTGAACTGGCAGATTGTACATCACCACATTGACGTGAGACACAATTTGATGGTAGGATGAGGTGTCAAGTATAGCTGATATACAAACAGTAACACAAAAGGAAACTCATCAAGGGGAAAGCTCATTTCTTTGACTTTTCCTTCTCCATCCTGAAAGACAAAATGAGAGCACAGCCCTACTCAGGTCTGTATGAATTTATCACAATAATCATTATCCCAAATGTTTTCACTGGCAGTGGATGAGAGACTAAAGACCTAGGAAGAAGAAAAAAATAATTCCTTTTGGATGATTCAGAAAGCCATCTGTCTGCCAACATTAAGAACAATTTACTTTGAGAGCCATCTGTGGGAGACAACAGCACCTGAAATCTGGCAAAAAGCACATTTTTCTTTTAATGACTCATTAGTTCACTTTCTCCTCTGAGAATGATGAAGCTTCCATTCCTGTTTGCAGAGAGGAGGTAAAAACATTGGGAGAAAGTGAGAGAAAAACAGCAAGAGCCAAAGGGACAGCAAAAAACATTAAAAAAAATGTTGGAGAAGGAGGTGCACCACATGCCCCCAAACCTTTGATTTTTGTATTTCTCTCCATAACATTTCTCCCTCCATCACATCAGTGGTGAAGCATTCATCTGGAGACGTTAAACATCATGAACAGATGGGTGGAAGTCCTTTCAGTCATACATAACTAGGGAGGAGTCTCAGAAGCCCTTCAATAAGTCCCTGTCTTCTGGTTCATGTACCATCCTTAGGTCAGCATGCAGACTGACAGCACACAAGAATAACTTCTACTTTCATTTGTGAACTTGTTTTTTTCTTTACAGCCTCAAGTGCTAACACAGAAAGCATCTGTTTACAGATTAAATGCAGAGATATAAAAATGTCAGTGTACTCTAAAATACAGTCTAAATATATGCTTGGGAGTTATAGAATAATTATAAAAACAAATATAATCATGAACACCTTACAGGCCTGACATTAGAAATCAAATCACTGCAGATACTCAAAACCTCTAAGTCTGAAATCCAGATTGCATAAGTAAGAGCTGGAGCTGGAAAATTACTTTAAACAGATACTCAAAGACAAGAGAACTCTGATAAGGTTATGAATTAAAGCAATCACCACAGGACAGTCTGCCACAATATTTTCATCCAGCTATCAGTGTCAAGAGATGCCACAACATGGGGACCATCTATTGTCACTCTGTCATCTCATCCTGGCCATTTTACTTGGTTATTGCCACCCTTTATCCTGACTACCCAGAACAGGTTATACTAACCAAGAGATTTACTAACCATAGCACACAAGTTGCATGGCATCAAAATCATTCATCATTCTCACATTTGAATACAATATTGGGTGATGCATTTCTGAAGGAACAGAGCCAAATAAGTCAGACTAAATTAAAGTAAGGACAACTGAGGATTACCTTGTTAATATGCAGACAAGATACCAAGGTAAAAAAACAGAATACAAATTATTATCTGAGTTCATTTATGTACAGAAATACATGAAAATATTTAAGAGGAAAATTAAAAATGTGCAATGATTTAGAATGCTGTAAGGAGGAACAAAAAAAAAGCCAAGCAGTGAGCTGTAGTTACTATCACATAGCAGACAGGAAAGAGTCTGAGCAACTGAATTACTTAAGAGATTTTACCTCTCTTCTAGAAATTCTGTCACAATTCCCACCTAAGAAATGCACTTTCCAAACTGCCCCTTCAGACAAAATAGCAACTGGAGTTATCTGTATATGATAAACAATATCTGAGGTCACTCAGCCAAGGGACATGATCTGTTGCTGCACCATTGGTATTTCTATGATGCTACTTTACCTTGGTTTCTCACACACCTTTCACGCTTTCTTATATAAATGTTAACCCAGCACTTTGAAAAGTGATTTTTTTAAAACTGCATGTTGGAGAGCCCCACCCATCACGTTGGTGCTATTTCAGAGGACACATTTGGGGATAGGTATGGATGTATATGGCATCAACCTCTGAAGTGACGCTCCAGAACAGCTTTGTCAAACCTCTCCAAAAACTACCATTTTTCTTCCTTTCCTTTGCACACAGACCTCCTACATGGAACTGAAAAGCCCAGAGCTTCTGGCTAAGTCATCTGGAAATCACTTCACAGTTAGAACCACAGTGTAATCCTTCCCCTTGACAAGATGTATTTCAGGCAAAGTCTGACAATACACAAGGGCTTTCAATCCAGCAGATTCCAAGAAACTGTCCATGATGGAGTTTCTAATTCTCTATAGGTAATGTATTTTAAAATTCAGTGTAACACAGCTTAAATAGATATTAATTTAAAATAAAAAAAGCCACAAATTAGGCTAGTTTGGTACTTGTGCTCCACAGACACTGAATTAGATTCAAGGAAGCAGGACAATGTGATAAATGCAGAGTGAGAGAAGTCACCCAATTTCAGCATGTCCACATGTACAGGCTTCAGTGATGCCCGTAGAGGCAACTTCTAATGCCCAGTCATACTGAACAGCAATGAACAAAGGGTCAGCTGTAATTAGTTCTTCACTGGCCTTGCAGCAAGGCTTGCATAGGTCTGTGTTTGGGGCCATGCATCTGTGGGTTGAAGTTTTTAAGAGTGAACAGAATTGGAAATTGTTGGCAAGATTACAAAAATAATACAGATGAAGTCTGACAGGAGTCAGAGTGCTAAGCTAGGACTTGCTGTAATTGAAACATCAGGCAACGGAGAGGCTGAATAAAATCAACATTTTCATCTGACTATTTTGGCCCTCCAGGACATGGTCCAGAGACCAAATTGCTAGAAATTAGTCATGCCTTGCTCATTACCCCAAAGGCACAGAGTTGCATACAAGAATTTGAACATATAACTTGAAAAACTCACTGTTGATCAAATGGGATACTTTAAAAGAAAAGGGGAATAAAAAATAAACACAAAAAAACCCCAAACCCACCAAAACCTACACAAAAACCTCATCGGATTTAGACAGATTGATAATACTTCATTCTCCTCCTTTCAAAAATGTATTTACTGAACATCTGTTGACTTAATACATATCCTACTCACATCAGGATAAAAATGTGTAAACAGTCACGTTTTACCATCACTATACACAGAAACAGTGTAGTCAGTAACTGAATTTTGAAAAGCCATGAAGAAATTCTAATTCAGATTAAAGTACTAGAAAACAGGCATACAGCTTTTATCTCCATTGCATTGTTTGTATATATCTTAAAGTAAAATAAGTACATATAACATACACAAGATGTTACATCATATGCATGAAATACATATACATATCAAAGCAGTAGGAGGAGGACAGAAGTCTCTCAAATCAGCCAAAGATACCATTATTTTACTTGAAAGGAGCAATTTTCTTGAATTTTTTTAATTTTAAGCTCTGCATACATCAAATGAAGTCCTAAATTAAGCATAACCAAAGATCCTTTTCTGATCACTAGATTACCAAGTCAGAAGTTTTATTAAATCCAAAAGTTTATATTATTAAGTAATGAACTAAAATTCAGGGCTTAAAGTTTTTGGAAAAAAATAAAGACAAACATTCATGTCGTTTTTGAAATTTGTTACATGAGGCTATGTATTAAATCTAATATGAAATCACTGAACAGCTTCTGAGTTACACATAATGCTAGATGATTATTTAGTCTCTTTCAAAGTCAAGGAAAGGTTATGTTTCCTAGACATTTTTTCCCCTCTTTGAGTCAGTAAAAATCCAATAAGACCTCAAGTCTAGAGAGGTTTCATTTGTTTCCAGACTCATTATTTGTAGACCCACCAACTTCCTGCAAGAATCTTTCCTTTAAAACAAACATTAATTTGTCAAGGGCAGACCAAAATAAACTTGCTCTGTGATGCACACAATAAAAATTTTCCTTTGTGAATACAAACTAGTATCCTCAAAGCGTGTCTCAACTGAAAACAAACACTGAATGCTTAGATTTCCTATTCTTACTTCTAATCATTGAAAACTGTACATCAAAAAAGGTTTAATGAGAGTGCTTTTCTTAAGTCTCCTCTAGTATCCAAGACGTACATGCACCAAGATCAACTGAAATGCAGCAATATGACATCACTAAACAAACAAAACCAGACAGTCAAAAATTAGTTTTGACACTTTTTCCTCCAATTTTTAATTACTATAGCAAATCCTCTAGGAAGATTGGTATTCAGTTGTTAAAAGCAGAGCAGTTGCATGACAAACAGTGCATTACTTGTGGCAAACAAGGCAGCCTTTACTACTCCTGTCTCATGAATAAATATCATAACCAACCTAGGAAGTGGGCTACCATCAATATAATATGTTTATTATATATAATTCAAATGAGAAAAAGTTATGTTTCAATGAACCATGATATTTAAAATCATGGTGCTTGACTGCAACTATCAGCACCACAGCAGGATACAGAATATGAAGCAAGAAAGTAATTTCATTTCCAAAGGGCTCTCTTGAAACCAATTTTGAGGTGCCTAAACACACAAAAAACCCCACTGAAGGACTGCTGTAATAGCATTTTGAGCCTACACATGGCATTTTGAGCCACATGCACATTATAACCTCAAATCTTATTATTCTGAAAAAGTGATACAATTATCATCCATAAATTTGGGAAGGGGGTTATCTGTTTTACTTTTTAATACCCTGGGCTGAAAGGGATCCATAAGATTTTCAGAAACCTGCATCTAAACTTAGAGATCAGAAATTTCCTTTCTCTCATGGTTAGTTTGGACTTGACAATAAGGAGGGACCTAGAAATAGACTGTTGATCAGGACAAAGAGCATATTGCAATTTTTCATCTAAAACATTAAGAAAAGAGGTTTTCAGAGTATTGGTCACTCCATTGTTACTCAGAGGATCTGGTCTGTACCACAAATTATGATTCTGAAGAAATAAAATTTGAACTGACATTAGCGCCACTGAAAAAAAGCCAACAAAAAAACCCTAAACAAACAAAAAACCCACAATGTGGCTGTTGTAGAAAAAGACCAAGCATTACATCTACACCAGAAGTTTATTGTGAAATGTTTTTAGCATACTGAATTGCAGAGAAGGATCAACATGTCAGCTACAGATTTAGTATTTCATTAAGCTAGGGGACACTACCCACTCTGGTGACCTGCCACAGAGCACAGATTTAATGACTGAATTGCATCTTCTGAGAATTCTTGATTACAAGGTTCCTTCTGATCTCCAGCCAGACTGAGATGGTCTTCTATTGAAGGTGTGATTCCATAACACACAAAAATTGTCACTAGAGAGGGTAGCAGGTTTCTGTCCAATGAAGATACATAACTTACATTGTAGTTATTGAATCTGGAAAGAACATTTTTTTTACACCACCATTTCAGACAATTTCAGCAATATCACTAAACTGCCAAGTTTATGAAACCACTCAGATTAAGTGATAAGCATTTTCTTCTTGAACAGCATGATGCCAACTGAGCAGGAAATTGGGGGCCAAATTCATTGTCCTTCTCATTCCAGTAAGGAAATCTAAAGCAATCCTGATTGCAAAGAATCTACAATTAAACAGAAATTACTTCACAGAGAATTCTTTAGAAACATCATGATGTATCCAAGCTTGCTTATTGTGATAACTTTGGAAGCAACAAGCTCAAAATGAGCAGTGTTTGATAACTTCTAATCAGAATCAATCTAGAAAAAATAAAGGCTTATTTATAGCTTAATTTTTGAAAGAGATAGGGAATTTGTAAGGATAGTGCATTTCTTATATAAAACACCAGATTCTGAGTTTTTAAGTATTCTTGTCTGACAAGAATAAAAACAGCAAAACCATAAAAAACCCACAAAACGCCCACAAACAAATAATATTAAGCCAAAATTTTGATACAACCACAGAAGCTGAAGACTGAACAGGTAGTGACATACTGAATCATGAAGCATCTATAAAAGATCTTTCATGGATCAAGCCATTCAACCAGAGACTAGAACAAAAGCAGCCAGCAGTGTCCAAGTCTGTCTAGAACTGGGAGAATCCAAGGAAGAAGCAAGCAGGCTCAGGTTTATTTCCATGATGTCTCTTATTGCTAAAGAAATGAAGATAATATAAATATCACATGTAGCTATTTTTAAGCCATTACAGCTTTTAGGAGATGAGGCAGTGTGTTTTACAGGGTGTATTTAAAGACAAATAATTAATCACTGATAACAAGGTTTATTTCAGGCTTTGGGTGTTTTGTTGTTCTGTTTGAGTTGAGGCAGTTATTCCATCTGATGAACAATGCAAGAGAGTAAGGACATGAAAAAAAGGTAACCTTTCTGCTTCTCTTTTGAAAACTGGTCACTTCTTTAAACTTACATTTGCTTTGTGCCTGACTCAAGCCACTCCTCCATCCTCAACCAACAGACCATGACTACAGCAAATGTTACCTGCCATAAATGTAGGCCAGCATCTGATGTCCAAAGATAGCTCTTCAACGTTAAAACATTTTTCCCCTACACACTGTAAAGATTTTTTCTTACTTATCCATCAGTGTCATCCTGTTTTCAGCAGGATGACCATCACATCCATACTAATAAAAAATTTTAGTTTCATTTACAAGAGTTATTTACACTGAAAAGCAATTTCAGACTCTCCAGTCTCTAGATTTCAAGCTAGAAAATAATTTTCACTCAATATATTCCCATAAAATCATGTCTATTTTTTTCCCCAAGAGTGTTTCTTTTATACTTCTTGTTCATCTTAATGAGATTTGAACAAGTTATTTAAGAAGCTATAAATCATTATTGAAGATTTGACTCATTTTTAAGCAACCTAAAATTCTTTATTGTAGAGCCTGAGGTCTTAAATAATAATTTTCTACATAGTATTAACCTGTTGCAAAATGTGATCTTTATTAGGTAAGCCTCCTGAACACAGCCATAAAATGAGTTTGGGACTCAGAGAATACATAATATTGCACTTCTTTCATGTTGCAAGGCTTCCTCTTTTGCACATCAAGTGATTACAACTTTTTGCTATGTACAAGTGCAGCACAAGGTAAATTTGTGTAGCACCTGTATTACAAACACTCTTATCTTCCACACTATTCACATAATGCTCTCCTGTTCTTTTCTTCAAAGAGATGACTGTAGACAGGGAGGTAAGGCAGAATTATCATCTCTCTGCAGGCAGGAAACAGGATCAGAGAAGCTTAGCTACCTATTGGAATTGATACAAGAGCCAAGCCTTTCTCCAAAGCAGTCTCTTCCTCAAGACTGGGATTACTTTTAAAGCAATCTTCGTAATTCCTATAACACACCTGGAAATAACAGAGCAATCCACACCTTGAATCGGACTGTAATGGGTCTTTCTGCAGAAGATAAATGGTTTAATAAATCTAAACCCAACCCAAATTCATTCACTCCAGAAGCTACCCAATAGTCAGATCTGATTATGAACATGGATGGAGAGTAAAGATGAAAAAGATACCGCAGAAAGGGTTCAAGTCTTATGTTTACTCTTGATTTTGGTAGAAGAAAATTAACTGGAAATCTTCTAAAACAAGTACCTTTGAGAAATTCCAGATATTACAAATATTACAATACAAAACTCATATTTTCACTGATATCACAAGAATGTTCCATTACCTCCTGAATTACAAAATACAGAAATAAATCACACACTAAGCAATCAAAATATAATCTCAGTCAATAATTACACTATTTTTGCTCAACAGGTTGTGTTCTCTGTTCAACAGATTAAATATGATTTACCTGGTTTTAGGAGTATCAATCTGGAAAGGTGTCATGAGATGAAAGTAGCAGATAGAATATAATGTGTCTAAACACTTTGTCATTTGCTCTATCTCAGATTATCCACCAAAAAAAGGACAGAAAAATGCCCATCCCTGTTCTTCCGTTTACCATCACAGAATTAAAAGAAAAAAAAACACAACAAAAACATCCCAATCCACTCCACCCCTACACAAAAGGGATTTTTCTAATGTATACCAATTCTTTAAGTACACATGTAGATAAAGAATTAAGAATGGAACAAACCTCTCAGGACTCAGAATCAACAGTCCCACATTCCAGGTCTAACATTTATACTTGCTTTGAGTGCTCACGCATGACTGCTTCTACTTTTACAAAACTTAGTTCCAGAGAGTCTGTGACATTTTGGTATTTAAAAAAGAAATTGCTCCCTATTGTGTGAGATTTTGGCTTTCCAATTTTCAGGCAGGAGGGAACTGGCAAGTGTTCACTGATTCACTGCACTGTCACAAAGTTTATTTAAAATATGTATAACAACAAGTGTCACCAAATATTAGATGCTTGGTCTGTTTTGAAGTTACGTCATTTTCTTCTGGTAAGGCTTAATTGTCTTAATATTCCACTTCTTGGAAGATTAAATAGTGTGAAACAAGTTTACAAAGATACTGTAAATAACTGGGTTTATTCAAGCTATTTATTACTAGCAAATTCTGCATCACTTATGCTAACACATCTTGTGTAAGTGCGGCATGAATTTCTCACAGCTCTTGACATAATTTTCTTAATGTCAGCAAGATTTTTGCTGGCAGGGCTGGTTGTCCAAAACATCAGCCAAAGCTTCCTTTAAAGAAGCAAATGAACATGAAGGTAAAATTGAAATTATTATGTTAGATGTTTGCACTGGATCATAAAAACACCCTCTCATCTTACAGTGAAAAAATTACATTTTGAGCATTGGCTCCCAGTGTGGAATTGAAAATAGAGGGCTCTGTATGATCATTTTGCATTTTACCAACTGTGCAATGATACCAATTCAGTAACAAAATCCTAACACAACTCATGGCATTAGCTCATCAATCAGTTTGGGGAAACATGAAATCAAACAAACTGAGCCGAGTTCAGATCCTGTTAACTTTCGCTAAATCTCTACCTCTGTGTTTACTATAGATTCTTTATCTCTACGGGAAATAAAGATAATTTCTCTACTGGGAAACCTTGTTTTATTGTCCCAATCCCTTTTAAAAGGGAGGAAAAAATCCATGGCTTAAATGGCTGTCTCACTTTCCAAGATGTTAAAGGTGGGCACCCATTGCACACTTCTTTACCTGAAGAACTAAAACACCAATTCCAGAAGGCTGACCTGAAATGAATACTGGCCTACATCCTTCTCCCCACCATCAATTCTGCTTATGTTAAAAAGTACAAGATAAAATACAGCCAGAGGGTTTCAAATCACCCTCTCCAAATTCCCCAGCAGAGCCCATCCCACAGCCAGAGCATTTCTTTGGAAATGCTTCAAGGTTCTCACCATGTCAGATGCTCACCTGGCACCCAGGTCAGTGGGACTGATCAAAGGCCACTTACAAACATGTATTTGTTGAACCAAGTTCATTACTTGTACATTTTTTTATTATTTTTCACCCATTACTTTTTATATTCATCCATATCTCGCATGGTATTGTTTCTTACATCATTAAGAACAAAGCTGTAAGTATCAGCTTCAAAGCATGTGTAATAATTTCTAGCTTCAGCCTGTGGTTTTTTTTAGAAAGCAAGGCTTCTGGATCTATTTTATCATATCCTATGCAATAGTCTGAAAGTCTCTAACTTAGTAAATTGGACACAAAACAAAAAGAATAAAATGAAATTTTTCATTTAGCAAAAGTCTGAACTCTAAAAATGTGAGCTATCAACTACAGCTACATAATAAACCATCCCAGAAGTCTCATTCCAATAGAATATTATTCACATACATTTAATTCCAAAAGCTATTTTTTCCTGAATTTTTAGGATCTCGGCAGACCTTTGGTTGCTCTGCACATTTTCAAACACTAAAATCATAATATTCATCTTGACCATGCACAAACCTTTTGTGCACCATTCATGTCATTTGGTGCAATAAATGAGCTAAGAATGAGTTTTCTCTAATCACATTACAAGGATAGCTTTGTTGTGTAGGGCTTTTTTCAAAGAAAAAGTGTACTTTTCCCACAAACACACAGCTTGTATTCCTTTGTGACTGCTCCAGGAAAGGAAAAGAATGAGGAGCTGAACTTATTGCAGCTAATCAAATGAGTTAAGATTGGAAAACCCTTATCAAGCAAATCTTCAGGAAGCAAACTGAAAGGACACTAAGTGGCTTACTTTCTCACTGGCACACTGGGAAAGAGAAGGAGCAGGACACATCAACCCCTTCTCTCACATAAGAATCATTAACATTTACAAAGTCTAAGCTTGGAAGGGAAGAAAAGCTTCCAGACCCATTCTGCAAAGGAAACCTTTCAAACATCAACAGAGGGCAAATAAGTGATGTGCCAAGTCCGCTGCAGAGAAAACCTGAGTGCCAGAAAGTTTCCCTCCCCCTTCCTTGGAGGGCAGAAAGAGACAGATTGTTTCTGCCTACTCCAATCCTGAAGTTCCCAGAGAGATCTTAACTCTTGATGGACAAACTCCAGTGTGCAATTCACCCTGGTCTGGACTGTTCTATCCAGCAAGCCCCGAGGCAAGGAACAGCCCAAACCACATTATTCTGATTCCCAGGCCAAGTGTAATATGAAAAAAATGTTTTAATGCTGAAGACTAAGAAACAAGGCCTTGGAAAAGGAGTTTAACCCAATACTAACCTTAGGACAACCAAGCGGGTAAACTTAGGGCTCACTGAAATCTTGTAGACGTATCTGAACTTACGAACACTGCAGCAGCCCATATCAAATTAGACACTATTTTTAGATTTTATTTTACTCTGCTATGAAGATCCAATTTCAAGGACAAAGCAGTGGGTATAAGAAGGAAAAAAACCCTTCAAGTCTAGTGAAATAACAAGAATACAAACCAAGGCTTTTTTCCACTCTTCTGTTGGAAAAAATCCATGGAAATCAGGCAGAATTTGGAAGGGGTGGAATCAGTTTCAGGTTAAACTGATTTCTGAGGATTCCTGAAGCTTAACAGATACATTTACAATAGAAGCATGCCTGATGTTAGTTTCTACATAATTTGGTTAGTCTCTGAAAATAACAGAACCTGTTAGCAGACTTCACTTTGGGGGTCATTTAGTTCCTTTGGAACTTCACTTTGGAGTTCCCAGCAGCACATTCCATTTGTTCCCTGTTCTTGGTTCTGCCTTCTATGCCTCTGTCTGCAAAGTTCAGCAAGTAAAAACTTACTTTTAAAAGCCAGATGACAAGTAATTGCTATCTGAATCCTTTTGAGTAGAATTATGGAATTTATGAAGCACTTGGAGTCTTGGAGTGATCTCAAGGTCACATTTCACTCAGATCCTTTGTAACCAAGCCACAGGAATCTGGGTCTAAATGTTTGTATACCACGGTCCCACACATTCAGCATTTCACTGTTCCTATCAGTCTTAAAAATGTATCATCTAACTGTACAAACAGCTCCATTTCATCTCATTTCAGCTTTAACAGCCCACAAACTTTAAACTTGTTGCTGTATGTGGGGCAGAATAGAGGGATAAATAGTCTCTAGGCTTGCAGCCTTGAATTTGGAGGCAAGGATATGTCTGATTATATTTTTGTGTGTGCCCAGAGAAGTTAATGACCTTAATGCACATTATTTAAAACCTAATTCTCCATCATTAACTTTCCATTTACACAAACCTGTAACTGGCAGGAGTATACATCCTCTAGTGAATATCTTATCCATCATTCAGCATAATAACTAATTCCAAAGTTCAAAAGAACACTTTTGCTCATCTGCTCTACTCTTAATTTGACTAAAAGATTAAGACATCCCTTAATTTGCAGTTCTACAAGAAGATATTTCCTCAAAACTGACCAGGCAGTTCACTGAAATAATTTTGAAGTATGTGGCTATATATTAAATCCAGTGATTAAGCTTTCAGACAGACCTTACTAGTATCTTTCTTCCAGACTCAGAGCTTTCACCTTGCATAATAATCCTTGGCTTTCTTGAAAGCACCGAACCTTCATTGCCAGCTAGCACAAGTTACAGTAGTTAACATCACACTTAATTGCGTAATTAATTTATTGTGACTGAATTTCCAGCTGAAAGCCCCGTGAGTCACACAGACCCTGCTCCACAGGTCTTTCCTCCAATTTCAGTTGAAGCAAAACAAGCATTAAGCAGATTGTTTTAAAAGCTCAGCATAACACCATCACAGAGCTACACTAACAGCTTGTAAGCCCTTCCGTGCTATTTCTGTAGCTCAGTGTGCAAGGACTGTTCTGTCACCAGCTTCCAAGCTGAAATGTTTTCATGGCTTAATTTTTTGGCCCCATGTCCAGAAAAAAACGGCTCTTCTGTTCAAGACTGTTCAGTTTGTAATTTTTCACCAAACAGCCTTTATACTCATAGTATTTTACCTTCCATTATCAGCAGTTCCCTCTTGCTCTGTAAGAGAGGACAAGGCCCTGCTCCCACCTGTCCTGAGGCTCTATTGAGCCAACTGGATTCACTTTCAGTGTGCTCAGCTGCTGAGTTTTAGAGGCTTCACTCTTGCCATCACAGACCCTGCTGCACATGGCAGGTAAGAAAGGCTGACTAGCTGTCCCGGCAGTGCTCATGTGTCACTCAGCCTTTACATGACAATGAACTCAGCTGTCTCCAGTGAGCACAAATAAAAAAGTACACCTTGCTTCAGCCATGCAGAAATAAGTGTCAACAAGCACGGAATTTGAGGCCATTTAAACAAAACCCTAGCTGTAAATTCTGTTTCCTTCTGGACAAATTGCTAGCAAGACAGTACTTAGTCTTCCAAGATATTAATTGTTTAATTTAATTAATTCAGTAATTCTACTGAAGCAAGGACCAAACTCTTCTGCTTGCATCTACTTACCCACCTGTGCCCCCTCCCTAAATGAGAATATGGCAATATGGATTATTAGCAGCCATATTCACACCCCTTCACAGGTTCATGCCCCTAAATCTTTATTCTTCAGTAATCATTCAGTACTCAGTACAAAAGCAACTGTACCTGCTTTAATTAGGACACCTTCTAGCAAAACAGTTTCAGGGAAGCAAGAAAAACCACAAGAAGCAAAGAATCGAGTGTTGGGGTTGCTGTCTAACAGGGTTATTGGTAAACTATTTTCTTCATATAAGCCATAAACATAATAGTCCATGGCTCTAATTTTGTCATCTAACCACCACCATTGCTTTCCTGTCCCCCACAAACATGTCAGAAATTCTGTCTCTGCTGTTGATCACACAGTCTTTTGAACCAGCTCAGATTATTCAGCAAGATACAAAGCTGATCCTTTGGTCTATTCCTACTTGCTATCCATACCAGCCTAGAAAGAGCCTTAGCAAGTTTTTGTGGCCATAACAAAGCAAACTTTCATAAGACAAACCTTATGCACATGTAAATTTAATTTGAACAAAATTTAGTTCTGCTTTGCTTCCAGACATTATTAAATGTTTCTCAGCACAGCTGCAGCATCTACCCCTCCCACAATTATAGTCTCTCCATTGCTAAGGCCTTTTATTTTTCCTATTTTTTTAGAGCTAGACATGCAGCTTTGAATCTTTGAAAATCTACCAAGTATTCAGCCATAATTTTCATTGTGTTCCCTCAGAGGAAAACATTATCTACATGCACTGAAACCATAAAATGTGGACATTAGACCAGAGGCTCATCATAATTCATTTTGACTTCCACTTGGAAAAATAAAGCATTAAACAATCTCCAAATCTTTACATGTTGGTGATACTGCCTGTGGACTAGCAGCACATGGATTGCTCACCAAAATGGATGTGTTTCTAACTCGTGTTGTAAGTTACATTTCCCTGCAAAATATGCAGCACCCAATAAAACCCAAATAGAGCCTGAGAATTTCCCCTCAAAGGGGGGTTGAATTTCTACCTGAAAATACCTCACTCTCCTTATTGGTCTGAGCTAGAAAATACTGTAAGAAAGTACACAACCATGAATATCTGAAAGCAGATATTTCCTGTGACTCAACTGATTATTCTTCCCTTAATTTCAACAGCATCAATAAGCAATGGTGACTAGTTTTGACACTCCAGTCAGTCACATTTCTGACCATCTTGATCCCCAGTTTAACCTTCACTGAAGGAATTGTTAAGTTGAAAAAAAAACCAACTAGATTTTCACATTGAAATAGTACCAAAAAGGTTTAAAAATTTTTTACACAAATTACAAGATATTTTCCTACATAATTATTTAAAGACTTCTCCTACAGCAGTAAAAAACACGTTCACCATGAACAGAAAAATGGTACAGCTGCACTCGCTGTACTTTTCTGTCCTGAACAAAAATTAAACAAGAATAACAATCCCTTCCCCCTTATCAAACACATTCATGTGCAAGACTATTAATTTAAAGAAATAATTACCCCACAGATAAGTATTTTTGAAAGCACAATTCCAATCACAAACCCCAAGCAATCAGTGTGTTAAGACATTGTTATAGATGTTTTCATCTGCAAGACCCATTATTAGAATTATTAGAAGTTTAATATCCCTCTCAAATGGTTTCCATATCACATAAGTATCATTGTCTTTGGTGTTCTCATTAACACTTTATTCACTGTACCCTCTGCAGTACTGATTAACCCCACAGATGAGTCTTTTGTATGATATTGTATAAAACTCTTAGCTATGGTTAAGCACAACTACATCCAGTCTTCCATCAGTCCCCTTTGTTTGAGAGTTGTGACAATTCTCTTTTATACTGACTCTTAACCACCAAACCCTGGTTAAGTGCAGGAGGCCCGATTTTGTTCAGTTTTACCAGTTGAGATACATTGCTGAATCTTCTTCTAATTTACATAATTCATTAAGATGGGGATAAATGGGTCATTTGAGATCCAAGATTCCCCATCACAGACATCTTTCATTTATATATTCTATACCTTTCAAAAAAAACTTTTCTGCAAGTCCTTCATTTTTCACGTTTCATAGCTGGACTTCCTCTATTACTGAACGCTACCTTCCTGTCAAAAGCCAGGCCTAGATCCTAAAAATATCTATGTACATGCTTAGGTTACAACACTTGGCCCCTCGAGTACAATTCAGATGTACATAAACCAGAAACAATTACCTCTGAAAGCAATATGAAAGTATAATACAAAATAATTCCACAAGAACAAGACCAACACAAGCTTTACTCTTTGTATTACTCTGCATTGCCTGTATCTGCATGAAAAACAAAAATGCTTTACACTGTTGTCTTAGTCTTCATGCCCTTTTTTGACTGCTTTTCTCTGGCCAGGTCAGCGTTCACTAAAGATTCCATAGCAAAATGAAACAAATGGAAAGACCATACATCACCCAAATGGTTCAGGATTGATCAGAATTATGATTTTCTTCTTGCACAATTGATTTCTTTTGCAACACAGTTTGCTCCAGGATACCTATAAACAAAATCTGTAAGTATAGTACTAACAGTACTCAAGTCTCCCAAAAATTTTTGTTTATACAGTATTTTAAAACACAGTGGATAGAAGCAGGACTCAAAACTAAGTCTGAAAGTATACAAATTAAAAAGAACATCATCTTTGAAATCACAAAAATCTGCTAAAAATCTAAGACCATCCTTTCTTTCCCTACCTTAAATGTTTGTCTTTAATGCACAAATCAGCAGCTACTACAGTGTGGTCCAGAGAAATCTGGAAATTCACAGCTGCTTCATAGGAAGCCAGAGAGGACAGCTAATCACTCAAACCTTCCTCCTCCCTGCAGGCATCCTCAGAGCACCACCTCTGTTCCCATCAAAGCTGTTACTTCAGTGCTCCACAACTACTTTATAAAAGCTATATGTACAAATAAATAATGAATAAGCAGAATTTCTTGGGATGAGGAAATTTAAGGTTACAAACAGATGAAACTGACAGCTACAACCATAATATATTACTCATAAGTTATAAAAGGAAGATTATAGATAATGTAGAAGTTCAAAAAATGTGTTTGGCCAGCAGCATTAGCAGCAACCCAGAGAACAGCAATAATGGAAAGAGACCAATTTTCCAACCACAAATTCATGAGGCGAGACCTTGCATGAAGGAAGAGCAGACTAAAAGATTGGCAAAGGGCACTATTCTAGTCTGGTTCCTTTGAAAAGTGCAAGAGCAAGGAAATGTGATTCCCCAGTGGGAATTTGAACTGTCAATATAGGAAACAAATAGAGGTTTTTTATTGTCTTTCTCATTTTTGACTTAGCTACAAGGCTAGCAGTTTAACCTAAAAAAAGAAGCCAAATGAAGTTATTTAATGCAACTCTCATGAGCTTTTAGGATTTCAAGTATTCTCATTTATAATCCAAGCACGGCAAAGTTTAAGTAATCTTAGTTCAGAGATGAATAACCAAGATATACTAGCAAGCTTTTACATGGTAAGGTTGGAGAACCCTCAATTAGCTTTACAACTCCTTAATGAAGCAAATCAACGCATGAGTTCTGTTCACTGCATTCTTATCTGCACCTGTCTTAAAAGACTAAGCAATTCCACCAGTTTATACATATAGTATCTGATACTTTAAACATTTAACAGCAAGCAGACTTTTTTGTTCACGTGAGAGATTGTGTTTGTGACCAAAGCTTTAATTCCACTCTAGTAATCAATAAAAATTACATTGTACACTCTGCAGCTCTAGTTTACCTTTTAACAAAGTAACAATACTTTATGTAAGGAAAAATCCAGGGGATTTTTGGGGAAAAGACCATGCAGTTTATACAGAAAGACATGGAAAGACTAATGAATATTCTACTTGTGTTTGGGTAAGGCTAATTAAATTGTAAAATCACTATCCCAGGTGAACCCTTCCTGCACCATATACCTTTATAATATTTAGACAGTGGGAGCAATTATTTAGGTAGCACAATGAGTCTTGAAAGGTCTAAAAGTTTGTCATAAATCTAGTAATGAAATAAACACTATGAAAGTCATGCATTTTCCTGCACCTTTTGCCTGCTTAGAAAGGAGCTCTCCACAATTACGACTTCATTCTCAGATATTTGCTTAGGTCATATAACAACAAGGAACATGCTTTTCCTGAGCTAAAACTTTAATTATAAAAAGTGTTTCATTTTCTTCCTTGTCAAAGACAGAAGAAACAAGAGCAGTATAATAAGGACATGTAGTTTTCCCACTATAACATAACAGGCAAAAGAAGACATTCACCATTTTTGTAAAGTGAAAATTCTACCTCTTTTTCACCAGTATTTTCCATGGTTTTAACAGCATCTCTTCAGCCATTTATGAATTATTCTATCATTTTGTTACTGCTATATGCAAGACCTCCAACCACCACCCCACCCTCCAGCCCTCTCAGTTGAGGTTGATGTGATTCCTTGCAGCTGAGCATAATTAGCTAACCTGCACATTTTGGCACAGCTAGATAATGTCTTACCTGAAGGCACTAATTATTTTTACTGTAGCTATCACCACATTTCCTCTAACGAGCAAGAATATAACATTTTGAAAGGCTTTCTCCAAGGGATTTTGTGGAACTCCTCAGTGGATAAACTGGGAGTGATTTGTCAGGGCAGGTGACATATTTTATGCCTTCTGCACTGATATTTCCCACCGGATTTAACAAATCCAGGTTTAGTCAGAGAAATCAGAGAACTGCTCAAAGCAAACACTATGTAGCTTAAGCTGAGAGTTTGAGAGGAACCAAGCTGTCTGTGTGTCTGTTCAGAACAAGATTAGGTTTAGGCCTCTGTAAATCACCTGAAGGACAAGGCTGCAGGACTTCTGACAGGGAGCTTTGGCCCATGCTTACACATGCCCCATTCTTTCCCAATAGGACTTTGTTAGTGAGGCCTTTGATTCAAGGCTGATTTGACAAAATCCAAACATGAAGACATGTCAGGCAGGTTTGTAACAAGGCTCCCTCGCTGAGCACCACAATGGGAACATCTGCCTTTCCCTCCTGCTCTGTGAGGAGCATACCCCTCTAAAGAGATGTGCCTGCATAGCCAAATGAAGTGTAACTACAGCACATGTGAGCACGTTTGCACTAATATTCAAATAGCACTAAACCCCTAGACATTGCTGAAGGAATCAAGCATCAGCTGTAGGTCAGCTCTGCAGCAGATCCAGTGAGTCACCTGCCAAGTACTTCAGCTACTAATCCAGCTCAAACTCTGTGGTCACAGCTGTGGGTATAGATGTAGTTATAGAAACACATATGTGGTTGCATAGCACAGAAATACCAGAGCTAAACTATACTGCTGTGTTATGTTCTTACTTGGATATAGCCTAAAAAGCTCTGTATGTTCTTGTCTCTGAATCCCGCTCAAAGCTTTTCAGCACATCTCCAATCAGTTTCTGAACCTTAATCTGGAATTAAGCCTGAGATCTCCATATGACTTTACTCCTAGAGGCACAAAAGAATCAGTCTTTGTCATCACTTCTTTGATATTTTTGATAATTCAGCTTTCAAAGCTATTGAAAAGAAAGAGCACACTATTTGTCTAATACAACAGGTAAATATATTCATTAAATAATAGACACAGGCTTTAATGAGATTTTCTAGCTACAAAAGTAACACAAGCATCATACTTCAAAGACCATATATATGGTATTATATGTATTCCGCTGGTGAATTTTTGTGATCTTTCTATGAACTAGAAAAAGGTTTTTGCTGGTTTTTTTAATATAATCAACTACCAACTTGCTAGTAATAGCAGTAACCTCATCAAAAGAGAAACAATATGCTCCAATAACCAAGTTCCCAAAGAAAAATTAAATAGTAAGAGAGAATTTAAAAAGCCCAAACAAAATCTACAAAGAAAAAACTAATACCACTTAAAAAAAAAAAAAGGAAAAAAATATGAAACAAAGCAAAACCCAAAAAACCTTACCCTGATTTAAAAAAAAAAAATCTTAAATTTAAGTTAAAAGTAAGCTTAAACAGCAAACATCAGCCTTAAATTCTTCAACTTGCAGAAAAACCTACAAAGCTAGTGGATTTCAGTTGCCAGAAAACACGTTTAATACTAGGAAACTTACCTTTGGCTGTAAGTGCTAAGCTGGCACCTCATGTAGACGCAATCACCGGCACTTAAGGCACTGTAAAAACAAATTTAAAATTACACTTTTACAAGTACTTTTCACATACACACACGATTATAGACTGATACACTGAAAACACAGTGATACTCACAATGATACAATGCATTACAAACATACATCAAGAGAGAGAATAGATACCAAAGCAGTTTGTAGAACAAAACCACCCCATTCTAGAGCCACCAATCTCTACCAAGCCATAACTGCCCCCCCACTGAAGGGGTGTAGCAGAACCTGCAGCATTTATAGCAAAGTACCCACAGGTACAATGCAATAGAACAAACTCACAGCACCTGGGAGGGAACAGGACCCTGGGAAAGAATTCCAAAGTGCTTTGAGGGCCCTGAGCAGCCTCACCTGAGGCCTTCTGCACCCAGGCTCCATTTAAACCCAGGCTGGTAACAAGGCCTGCCCTGCTTCTGAGGGCTATATATTTAGGGTTGTGTCTTTGTGGTGTTGTGGCTGTGTGGTGGTCTCGGTGCTGTCTTGTGGTCCCGAGGGTCCCCCCAAAGGCTGGTGACTTCTACTTTTCTCCTCTCCCCACACTCTTCATGTGTCCGTGGTGGGTGAGGTAGACACGCATGTTTGGTCACCTTCCCCTTCCTGAGGGAACAGTCCTGCTCTTACTGCTCACTTATGTATAAACAGCATTTTAGCTTGGTATTTCTAACTAAATATACGCATCTGAAGGTTCCACAAGCCATGTGGAAAAAGCAATTACTGCCTATCACAAGCGGGTTATTTTCTCCACATCAAGTCCACAGGTAACAACAGAGGTTATAGCAGTTTTCCATGGGGTAATCTACTCTGCAAAAAGTGAGGCTTTAGATATTTCCCAGAGGGGGTGGAAAAATAATTTAGTATGGGTCAGAAAAGACATTAATAGTTGCTAAAATTAAATTTGTAGAGGATAAGTTTTATAGTTTTTTGTTGTGGCTTATTAGGCACAAGGAGTGTGCCCATGAGAAGGCTGGACAAGCAGTTTTTAAGCACTAAACAAAACACTTCTAAGGACTAAACAAAACACTTGTCCAGGCTGGTGATGATGGCTTAAGTTTTAGTTTTCATGTTTTTCAGATTCTGTGCTGCCTAGGGATGTAGTTCTGAGCCTCATATTAAGTGGCAGTAAGCTCTCTGCACAGAGTAGGGAGACAAAACAAATCCTTTTCCTGTGGAAAACCAAGGACACCTTTCAGGCCTATAAGCATAAACAATGGTGGACTGAAAGGAGGAACAAGAAGGATGAGACCTCACAATCTGAAGCTGTAATTGGACAATTAAACCCCAATATGCAAATGGACCAAAACATATAAAAGTGTGAGACCTCGTGACCAGGAGGCCATTTTTTTTGGTTTTTTGTGACTATTCTTGGTCCAGCCAGGGCATAGCCTTTGTTGGGCTCCTCTCCTGCCCAGACTGGATCCTGGAGGCCTTTCAATAAATACATACTTTATTCTCTAGCTCTGTCCAGTCTCTGTTTCAGGTCAGCCTTCCAAGGCATCAGTGAGGGGCACAGGGACTCAGTACTGCTTATACTTCCTTTACAAGATATCAAAAGGTGTTCTTATGCTGTGTGAAGCATTGAAACTAAAATAGTCTTCTCTGATGCATATTAAAGCTTATATTCATTGAAGGATAGGTTATAATAAAGAAATTTGATACATGTAGTTCTTGTCTAATTGCCTTTCAGGGAAAAGAAGGAAAAACTGATAACTTACTTCATTGCCCCAGCCTGGATCTCAAATACATGGGTATGGTCTTGTTTTCTATAGCTACTTGATCAAACCAATTTCTCTGCAAAAGTTTCTCTACTGTAGAAACTTCAAGTACTGTCCCAAATGTTAATGATAGCAGGAGGGGAGCTGTGGGTTATTTCGGCTAGAGCTTTGCATTCTGAGATACTCCTGTGTGTATCTGACATTAGAAATCAGAATAGTTCTTTGATACTTCTGTTTGTCAAAACTTCAAGCGTGTCACGCCCATCTAATCTCACAAGTGAAGCAGGGAAAGCACAACAAGCTGTTCGTTATTGACTGGAATCTAAGCTTCATGTTAAAAATGCTTTTGATGGTACATGAAGGAAGCCTTTTAGGCTAGAAATATGCAAAATGGATAATTTTTGACAAATAGTGACAAATAGATAATAGCTGATGCACTATTGGTCACAGCTCTGCCTTCAAATATTGATTTCATATGAAAATTAGCAGGTTACAGGAAATTATTTTTTTTCCAAAGGGTTTGTTAAAAGAAAACAGCCTCTATGTTTTTGTATAGGGTCTTTTTTGTATTTTTTCAGTTTGGTTTTGAGCTAGGAAATTTGGTCTTACTTTTACTTTACTTTAAGGCCTTAATTAACCCTTTTCTTTCCAGTGATGCAAAAATTAAAGGGTTGTTGTAAGGCCTGGTTAAAGACAGTAAAGAAACTGTGAAAAATGAAGTATTTTGATACAGTATTTAATGGTAAAATCTGCTTTGATGATGTGACCTTGTGGGTGACTCACTCTGAAAGCGCTGTGTCTTTGTACCTTAAGCCTGCAGTACCTCTCCAATTCCCCCTGCAGACTGTTGCAGCAGGGGGTTCAGGAATTGCATAGTCTCTGTCAGGCAAGCCCTACCTGGAATCTACTACCCCACTTTCAGTTTGGTCTGGTATCACAATATGAATGCAGACTAAGATTTCACTGCTATTTCTTTGCTAAATGACACCTCACATATTTACTTTTCAAAGTTTATATCAACAAGATGTTACAACACTTGATAACTTTTGTAGTGCAGAGAGTAGCAACAATACTCTTCCTGTAGCGCCCATATCCCCCTAAGAACATCTCCAACAGTTGTTTTTCCACTGTTGTGATAGATGAAAATAGCTGTGTGTGCTCTCAGATAGGTACCAGGTAAACCCTTGGGGCAGGAGGGGTGTGAAGTGTTAGGAGAGAAGGCCCTGAGGCAGTGTTGGGGTAGAAATGCTGAAAGCAGGGTCTGACTGGTGAGCTGCAGCTCAGGCAGAGAATCAACTGCTGGACAAGACTCTAAAAAACAGGATGAACCTGGGGGCACTTAGCTGGTGCTTGCTGCAGCTCAGTCAGTTTAATTGAGACAAAAGCTGGCAGCAAGGAGCTACACTGGAAAGACAATGGCTGAAAAAGGGTTCTTTGTTAATACTTATTTCTAGATATCTTCCATAGACAGTGAAATGTTTTTCTACTTAGCAAGTTAATCGTTCTTGACTATACAGAACTACAGTCCAGCCTTTCAGATATTTAGAGAGAAGCAGCCTGGCCCTCACAGTGTCTGAGGTTGTGGTGTGTAAGGAATGTTACCTCAGCTAGTCTATGACAGTTTCATGTTGTGAATATCTGTTGTTCTGATGGTTATTTCTTCTGACATGAACAAAAGGAATGAGACAAAATGCCAGGAATGTTATACTGAACTCACAAGAGCAAGGACTCACTCAGGACAGACATGTCTTACTAGATATCTCTGTGGAGTGGAATATTTTGCATTTAGCAATGCTACCCTGTAGTTTGGGGATCTTTGGAGATGGTCATCATCCTTGTATAAAGTCTACTGAGGTGTTTGTATTGGGTGTTCATGTTTTAAAAACCCAAAGATTCCTATTTGAATTTCCTTGACTTTGTTATATGGCATTCAGAATGCTATTTAAGCAAATTAGTTTGCAAGGCTTTTTCTTCTTTCAAAGGCTGGGGTTTATGCCTTAGTAACTGAAGGTAAAATAATAAGGTAATTATACCAAAAGCTGATTTCTTAAGCTAATTTGAATAGAAAAATTATACCACTTAATTGCTTTGCATTCCTTGGCTTCTTTGCAATGATCTGCAGCAGTCAACAAAGCAGATTGAAGTGGAAAAGGATATTAGTTTTGTAAGGGGCTTGTAGTGCAACCTTGCACTAAGCTAATGAAAAAACTATTTGAAAACTGAAATCTAGAGGAAATCATCATGCAGTTAATATTTTGCATTTAAAATGGTGTAGACATGTATTTTATGGAAGTATTAAAAATGTTCTGAGGGTTTGGGGGTTTTTTTGGTTTTTTTTCCAGTTTGGGGTGAATTCTATGATCTTTTAATAAGAAAGATGAAAATTTACACTTTTACCCTGAAACAAAATACAGCAATATTTTAAGAAGGAAAAGAGATTTTCACTTTTGTAGGAATAAAACAAATGTAGGAAAGAGCTTTGTATTCTTACTTCCATGTAAGAGCTGCATATTCAGGTGAAAAATAATGGAATAGAGGACATTGTAGTTAGATGTTCAAGAATCGGATGGACTTGAGGTTGTGAAAAACTGTTCTCATTGCTTTGTGGAAAGACACTGCTCTGTGTTTCTCATGCTTCGTCTTCTCTTCAACAGTGCCAATTGCTATTCCAGCTATTCAGGTCATTAATTGAACTTCAGAGGAAAAAAACATTGTTTTTGCAGATTCTGCTATAGGTCTAAAGAGAAAAAAAATCTGTTAAGAAAGATGAAAAAGTGCAAGTAGCTTGCAAATTGTTCTAATCCATAAATGTTTATACCTATTTGTTATACATCACCCTGCTGACTGACTGCAAGGTCTATTGACCTTTAGGACTGAAGCTTTTCATTTCAGCTTTCTCCATTTTGTAATGTTTGCCTCCTCCTGGTTGTTAATGATGAATAATTCTTCTAATGCATTTGGAACTGGTAAGAAACAAGTTTAATGCAGATATTCTCTAGCACCTATTGCTTATTTTATTAAGGGTGTGTTGTGAAGGAAAAAAATGCTTCACCACTTCTTGGCGTCAGGTGGAATCTGTAGCTGACCAGTCTATGACAAAGGATTGCCATCCACGCTAACCAGGAGACCAGGTATTTATTGATTTGTCTTTTATGTTTCTCCAGCAGTTTCTTCTCATCTGAGACATTTAGTAAAGGTATGATATTCTACAAATAACACTCCTGTAACATTTTCATTTTCAGAGTAAGACTAGCATAAAAAACCAGCCCCCTCAATGATGTAGTGGTTTTATTTTTTGGTTACTTCAAAGGTTGTCTTTTTTTTTCCTAGTATAGGATATATGCAACAGAATTCAACTTTGTAGATTTCTCAGTTTTCTAAAACAATAAAACCACTGGCCCATGGCACATACGAATTGCAAGTGCAGCCTGACAAATTAAGCTAGAAAATTTGGTTAATAAAATTCATTCTGGGGCTGATATACTGAAATCAATATGAAATATTTGCAAAGTATTTATTTGGCAAAGAGCAATGGATGTGACTTTTCTCCCTGTGTGAATAAAAATGTCAGTCCCACATAATGGCACAATGTTACAGTTTTTGTATGGCAGTTTGATCAATCTTCTCAAGGCTTTATTCTACATCTTGAATGGATTCTTATTAAAGTAAAATACCAATGCTTTATGCTGTACATGATTAAATTGCTGCACTAGAAATAATTTCTATAGGGCTACATCATGCATGTTTCTAGAGATGCTGCTATAAGCGTTTGCATGCCCAGACTAAATAGAAACCTTTTTTTAAAGAAGTGTTTGAGACCTTTGCCAGTGATAACAAGGAGTGGATGATAGGGGGTAGTCCAGAAGAGCAGACATGAGTGATGTTTATCATCTGGATTCTAAAGGAGAAGGAATAAGCACTTTAAGGAGATATTTTGCTTCAGGAAGGACAATATCAATTGCCAAAATCTTCCATACTTTTCTCTTGTCCTTAAAAAGAAATCCATTTAATAAAGTGTCCTAGGAAGACTATGCAACCATGCAACTAAACTGTTTTGACTGGAATAACTAGCATATTTCATGGCCTGAAAAATTTGGGCTGAAGTGAATTTAGAAATTTCTGAATCCACTATGATGCTGGTAGCAGATCTTCGCTCTTATTGAAATTCTGTCATTTCCTTCCACCAGAAAATTATCAAAGACAGGTGTCCTTTATTCATATCATATGCATGATTTTTTTCAAGAAACAATAGGAAAAGTGATTATTTCTGTAAGAAACATGTGCCTTGGGGAAGATATTTATTTCTCTCTGTCATTTGTTGTACTTTCTTTCCTTCCTCCCAGACCATTAGGTTCTCATGATCTGCATGTTGTTCACGTGATATTTTGATGTAATCTGATACTCTGAAAAATCACAGGATTCTGTTAAAAGCACAACACAATGACAGTTTAACCAATCGTTTCTAATTTTCTTAGTACTTTCCCTTAGTCTCTTGGTTCTCTTGATTTGGATTATAACTGTCAAGAAAATAACCTGGAAAGCAGTGAAGGGTTTGGGGTTGGTTTGTTGCAAGTTTAAAGTTCAGAAAATAATAAAAAATGTTGGCACCTTCCTACATACCTCACGTAAGTCATTAAAAAAACTAAAAACAATTATTCACATCTCTTTTTTTTTCCAGTTATAAAGAACCAATTTCAGAAGTCTGAGTGGGGCTCTTGCCCGTACCCAGAAAGAATTGTCTGTGTTTAGTTTGGTTTTTGCACTGAAGCAGAGCTATTCCATCTCTGCTCTCTACTAACCTCTACTTTTTAGAGTCCAATATAGTAAAATATGCCAAACAAAGTAGGGGGAAGAAATCAAACCACAATTTGATATATCAGGGAATGTTATAGGGCATGAATATTTTCTTGGAACTTATTAACAAAAATCAATAAATTGCACTGCTTTTTCCAGCAATCTTCTTTAAAGGAGACATTTCTTGTTTGATTTCTTTTCCTTTGCTGTTGGACATTGGAGTTCTCCTTTTATTTGGATACAGAGATTTTAACAAGTCTAATATTTGTTTCAAAAGGGACAAGTCCACAATATTTGAGGGGAAAAGCAATTTTACTGGCTCCAAGTCTTGTTTGTAACAACAGCATACAGTATTATAAGCGACAGCTCCAACCATGAATAAGAAATATAATTTAGATTACTCCATGACAGCACAACATACATCAATTGATAAAATGTTTAGAAATGTGTAGAATCAGTCCACATGTTGAACTACCATGTTCTGTTTTCTTCACTTGTGGGCTGGCAGAAGGTTTTTCTCCCCATTTAGGACTTAGTGATGTAGAAAAATCACATTAGCCAGACACCAGTTACTTATTGCTGTTTCATGCCTGATTGATGGCATTTTACTATCATCAGATTAGAGATGAGAGGAGAGAAATTAAAGAGGCAGAGGAACTCTCTTGTTGTGGTGTCATGTGCCTAAATCTACCCCTAGGGGGATAATGAGGTTACTGCACAGCAAGGTGCAATGGTAACTTAGCAATTACTTCAAAAACCCCTGTTACTTCTTTGCTGTGAATTTGTGATGGAAGTATTGTGCCAGCTCCCAGAGACAGGTAAGCAACTTTTTATTGATTAGCACTTGGGGGATGGTACCTCCTCACACAAATATGTGAATGTGTTTCATTTAAGCAAGTGGTTATCCTGAGAAACTATCATCCTGCAGGCCTGAGGGACATTGCCAGCACAAAAGAGAATATGAACTTTGCCTGCTGAAGGCTCATCAAACAGCTCAGGGAAGGCTGTGAAGTATATCTACAGGCAGGTTCACTGAGCACATAATACAATCTGCTTGTTTTCTGCTCGCTTTGTACCACCCCATCATCCTGCTGAACTGCTGCTGGGGTTCCTCTGTACCTCACTCTACTTGACTTTCTCTGAGGATTTCCTGTAGTGGAAGTGCTGTAACAACTGCCCCTGGCTTCAAAATATGCTATGTGGGCTTGGAAAGGGTTCAGACAAAACTGAACTAAAGGGTTCAGTATTTTAACTCCTGATAACATTTTCTGTTATTTAGGAAGTGAATTGCTGTAGGACTTCGACTTTTTTGGAGTTTATTTGGTTGACAGATGTTGATCTAAGGAATTATTAGGAATTATTAAAAAATGTCAGACTCATTGGGCATCATCACACTAAGATTAATGTGGGACATATTTTTCCATAGTAAAAGTAGTGTGTAATTCTGCATATTTGAAAGATACTCTTTTTTTTTTTTTTGCTGACTATTGGAATGAGCAAACTTTCCCTCTCATTCTCTATTTCTTGATGTTTGGAAGCTGTGCAAACACTGACTGGTAAATGCAATGCAAGCTGTAGGAAAGAAGTAACCTATTTTAAGACTAGGAAGTAAATAATTCAAATGATAAAATATTAAGACCAGTTTTGCAGCCACTGCAACAATGATCTAAAATTAATGCAAAGACTTTTACTTGCATGGAATTTGGCGAACATAGGAGGACATCTAAGAAATTCCTACTAGTGAATGCAGTTTGTGTGTAAAATCACAACACACAGCTCTGTTCAAGTTAAATGTTTTTAACTGACTTTAATCAGTTTCACAGTGGTGGAAGTGTAATTCAAATTAGAGTTTATACATGGTGCAATTGGCTTGCAAGGAATATCCAGTCTGCTCTGCAATCATGTAATGAAAAGGTCACAACCTCATCTGTGCTTTGGGCTTTTGATGTATTTTAAGGCGTTTTGCACTCTGAGGGGATATAGTAGATATCAGTATGAGTAAAGGCACTGACTTCTTCCTGTTCCCAAGAGGGTGAGACCTTTTTCTGAGGACATGTTTTGCTCAGGACCAGCCTTGAAGCACACTCTTGCCTGATTTCCATTTTGTAACGTAATTTATCTGTTTTGATAGTCAAGCCACTCAAATACAATCATGTAAAGAGAAAAGTGCAGTTTAAGAAACCTTTAGTCATAAAATATCACAAAATGATCAGCTGTGTTGTGCAAACACTGTATTATTTCTTTATTATGAGATTTTTTTATTTTCACAAAAAAATTGCTTTACTAGGAAATAGTTGAATCTCCCTGTAAACAGTCAACAGTGTTTACTTGAGTTTATTTTTAGTCCTAAATGTTTTTTAAATGGTGTTGTTTATATTCTTTACCTTTTATAGAACTGGGAAGAGCAGAGATGTTTTGTTTTCAGTCTGCAGGCACATTTAGAATGAGAAATGAAGTCCAATCAGTATCTTTAAAATATTAATTTTAGTATTCAGTGCTGCTGCCAACAAAATTAAGGGCCAAAGTTCTTACGCATTAACCTAATCTTGCAGTGTTTGAACTGGGAATAATTTATGCAATTTTTGAATGCATTTTTATGCAATTTTTAAATGCCAAAACCCCCCTTTCTATTAGCATATATTAATCACCAGATTTTATTAAAAGGTAAAATTCATAATTTTATTCCACCGATGCACCTGGGGTTTTTTTTACCTTATTTGAAATGTCACTGGACCCTTAAACTGTAATCTTAAATGAAATGCAAAAAAATTACAGAGCAATTTTCCCTTAGACAACCACACACGTTTAGAGAGAATTGCCAGATGTTTCTAGCTTGCCATTATCTAATCTCTAGTGCTTTCAATACATACAACTGAAGATCCAAAGGACTTTACTCCTCAGTGTGCTCACATTTTATTTTCCTAAAGATTTTTCTCCTGCTTGTTCTGCTGCCCCACAATTGGACATTGCTCTGGATGACAGTCTCATTATGTAAAATTTGTTGCATAACACAAAATCAAACTCGGAGTTGTGGTGAAAATGCACTTCCAGGAGTACACTTTGTCCTAGCTAATAATAAATTCCTAACATAATGTGATAGAAAAATATTAGTTAATTTACTGCAACCTGTACTCTTAAATCAGATTTGGTCTGAAAGGTCAGCTTTCTATAGCACAGAACTCTCCCAGCTCTTGGAAGTAATTAGTGTTACACAGCGAGTTTAATTAAAAACCCAATGCAACTGAGCCTCTCAACTTCCAAACACTTCAAATAATTTTAATTATATGAAAGCTGGGGTTTTTTTTCTCCTACCAAGTATCTCATACTCCCTTTTGTATGATTTTGTATGTATTATGAATTAAAGAAGGAGAAATGAATGCCTTCTTACCATTGGAAGTTTTTCCTGATCAGGAGTATCCTTGCATAGAAGATAAAAACGTTACTAGGTCTGTTGGTTTAATGCAAGCCAGGATACAAAGGGAAAAATAAAACAATAATTTATTTTCATAAAATATTTTAGAGATATCTATGCTATTTTCTGTTCTAAATGTGCACTTTACAATTTGGGGATGGAATAGATATTTTTTCAGGCTCCTGTTTCTAACACAAATCTGAGATTTTGGGGCTTTTTTCAGAAGAATGTTCATGCTTTTGTTGTTATAACATTCCTTCAATAGAGCTGACTGAAAGATTGGCTTTGATAGAACCAAGGTAGTTTGGAAAGGTCTTATCCACTCTTGGGTATCAATACAAGCTACCTATTTCCTTCTAGATATTTTTATTAATGTTTCCTAACCACGGACATCAAAGTAATTGTAACTTAAACTGCTGACTTGCAACTGTGATCTTTTTTATTCTGGAATTTTTCCTTTTCTAAAAAAAACATTTTTGTAGCCAAGTAAATCTCCTCTTTCTGAAAACAGCTGTTTAAACTTGTGATTCTGGACAGTTTGTGTCTGCTTTGCTATACTTCAGTTAAATGTGAAAAGTTTTCTTTGGAAATGAATACACAGATTTAAGCAGTATTTTTGATTGCTATTGATGTTACTTTGCTCAAACTTGAAACTTTCAAGCTGCTCTGTTTCTCATGTTCCCTTTTTTGCCTATTATTGTTTTTATAATGCTTTTTTCTCTTTGCCACATAAGAAAAATAAATAGAAAACAGAACCTCTGTATTCTTCCACTCAAATGCTGAACACATACAATCTTTATGCATTGCAAGTAGGACATGAAATCCAGCTGGTGTTGATTTCAAAAAGGAGACACTCAGCAACCATCCTCTTTAATAAAAAGGCACAAGAACCCTCCCAGTTGTATTGACACTGAAGATGTCCCCAAAACCAATAAAACTGCAATAAGAAGGCAAAAATAGCTGTGTCTTCATGAACATGCATTTTAAATGCATAATCTCTGAACAATTGCATCTTCTTTGGCATTGTGTAGTATAAAAAGATCCATGGGGAAGAGACAGATGCAGTGATATGTGATATTAGTTCCTAGATTCAGGTTCACAAACACTGCTATCATTTTTCTTGTTATGAAAATCACACTAACCTACAATGTTTCTTCTCTTGCTCTCCTTGATTATATTTTAAGACCATGATTTCAAAATCTCGTACTACATAATGTATGAGAAACAAGAGTGGGAAACAACGATGAAATTGCAGGGTAGATGTTAAGTGGTCTTCACCACCCAATTCCAAAACTTAAGGCAGGGTTGGTTATGGCATAAAAGGCAAGATTAGTACAAGGAAAATCGTAAAGGTAGGCTGATATCCTCATCTCAAATACTCTGCTCTTTTTAATGAGAGGGATTAATAATTGCCAGGGAGGGAAGCATCAACTTATTTTGCTGCTGAAGTTGAGACATTTCCTCTAGTGATCTCTGTCAGCAAACAGTCAATGGATAGATGTTTGTCCTTGTTAATCCCATCTGGTTTATTGTCTCTTCTCTTTGGATCATCTGCTACTTACGTTGTCACTGCTTCCTCTTCTTTTCCTAACTCTTTTTTCAGAGCCCCCCCTACTCTCTATTTTTTTAAACACACTTTCATAAAATTCCTTTCTATCCACCCTAATCTTGTGGATATGTGTGTTTGCTAGACTCCATTTACTGCTGGAAGTGTTATTTTGGTCTTTTTCTGTCAGCTGTGCAAGAGGCTTCCTTTACCCGATTTGCTGGCATATGGCATAAACAGATTTCAGACTGCAAGGGAGCAACCAGGTGTGGCAACAAGTGGCTGAAAGAAAAGGATATTTCTGCTCCAATTTCAGCAAGAGCAAGGATTTTGATTTTTTTGCTTTTTTGCAAAAAAACTTCCAGGACACCCCAAAACTTTTGCAAAACTGCTTCCCCAGTTCTGGATGTATTTTTGCAGTTTAAAAACCCCAAATACCTACATGAGTTAACTCTTGGATTAATCTGGCTAGTTTACTCTTGCTGTACTTCTACAGAACTGTGAAGTAATATACAAAAAATGCTATAAATCCTTATGTTAATTTGCATTTAATATGAAAAAGAGATTTATTTATCAAGTCCCAAAAGTTTCTTTGGAACTTTATCTCTTTGGAGACGCTGAATCATTCTTTTGAAGTAAGAGCATGCTTGCTAGATTTCAAAGAAGATAATAAAAAATGTTAAAATTTGCTTTAAAAATATAATTTATATGCTATGAGTTCTCTAAAATAAGTATGAATGACTGTGGGTGTACATTGAGAAACAGTATTTCTAAGGAGAAAAGAACTAATTAAATCCTCCAAAATGTCACATTAATGATTAGAAAAGATTTTTGTTTGAAAAGAACAAAGGGAAAAAGTGGTGGAAAGTGAGCTGTTCATAGCTGAATTTATGGTTTTAAACCTAAAAATAATAACTTACAAAAACCTTGTCCCCCTCATTTGAATAGATAACTTCTATCATTTACTTTGCAGCTAATACCAAGAAATTTGTTCATTTGCATTTCGTGTAGAGAAGCCAACCCTACATTCCTTAGGCATCTGTTTAAACAAAGGGTGATATCAGATCAAGGGCAAAGCTAAAACTGGAGTAATTTGCTTTACATGGAAGAGGTAAATAAATATCCCACTGTACAGTGTGATTGCAACATATGACTTCTGTCAACCTACACCTGATCTAAACAGCTCCTGAAATCTTAATCTGTTTCTTGTCTCTCCCAGTTGCAGTTTGCTCTGTCTAGCTGTCCTAATCAGTCATTTTTAAGACCCTGCTCTCAAACATGCAAGCTGAAAAGGGAAAAATGAACCCTCGTACTTCTAAGGTGCTCCTTTTAATGTACAAAATGTGTATTTAAACTTAAATACACATTGTGTGTAAAGAGGCCACACAAACAGCAGAAGAACAAGTGAGAAAGCAAGTCTTTGAGGGTGAATAACAGTCATCCTATAAAATACTTTTTGCAATCAGGAATTATCCTCGGGATTGCATAGTTTTCTTCAATTCTTTGTGCGTATCTTAAATTTCAGCCAAGCAGCTTTTAATGGGAGAGTTTTCTGGTTTTTGTTTCCTTTCACTACTCACATTAATACAGGGGAAATGTATCCATGCTGAATGCGTTTCAGTATTATTTACAATAACTAATCCCAAGCATGCAATGCTTCCAGCTAATGAGCAATATAGATTAAAGGCAGATGTTTGCTGAAACCATGAATTTGGCATTTATCTCATAGGAACATTTAATCTGTGCTGTGTGTTTACTTCTTGGTATGTTGGTTGCCAAGTGGTTGCAGTTCTCTGTTGAAGTTTAAATTTTAAAAAGGCCTCCATCTTGGAATTGCAGAATCATAGAGTATCCTGGGTTGGAACAGACCCACAAGCATCACCAAAGTCCAGTTTCTGTCCCTGCACAGGACACCCCAAGAATCCCACCATTTACCTGAGAGAATTGCCCAAAAGTTTCTGGAACACTATCAGGCATGGTGCTGTGACCACCTCCCTGGGAAACCTGTCCAGTGCCCAGCCATCCTCTGGGGGAAGAGCCTTTTCCTAATATTCAATGTAAAACTCCCCTGAAATCTTGTGCCCTTCAGACACACAGAAAGCAAAACTGATCAGTGTTTCATGCATTTAGCAGAGAACACAAAGAGGTCTGATATTCAGAACCTGATTGAGGCTGAAACTCAGCAGGAGTTAGATTCTGGATAAGCCTGGACACTTGTAAAATGGCAGGAGTGAGCTGGCAAGTTTAACCTCAGAACCAGTTAAGCTCTCCTTGTTGATGCTTTAATGATGTTGAGCATCTGTTAGGCTTCTCCAGCAAACAGAGAAGCAGGTGCATGTGGAATTGGAATAAAGAGGTCCTAGGGAACAGTCAGCAATTGGTCTGATTACTTATTGTCATCTGACCGTGCACGAGATGCTCTGGAGCTGTGATCTCCTCTCAGAGCTCAGGTCTAGTCTGTGTTGGATGCTGAGAAGTTGGTTTGTGTTGTGCTGTGTGAACACGAGATCGAGGGGATCCCCAAGCAAACAAGATATCAGAAAGCACTAAATAGAAGTCAATATTTATTTATTTCTAATAGAAGAATAAAAGGAAAATAAGAAGTAAGAAAAAAACCACTTGTGACCAGAAACAAACTGAAGCAGAAATAACCAGCACTGGTTTCAGCTGAACAATAAGCAAAGCTAGGATATGAAAAGAAAAAGAAACCAACAAAACAAAAAACAACTTAGAGGCATTGACACAACAAGAATTATTTGGAATTATTTTAAGTTAGAGGCAGAAGCAGAGAGATAAATGATTAGAGGAAGCTAGGAGAAAATACACTTTCACGGAAGCTTATTTTGTCTGATGACATTGGTGAACAGGATTGTATTGTCCTAGCAGACATCCTTTAGCTTTGTTAAGGTAGAGAAGAGATTGTACTGGAAGGGGGAGGTTTTTCAGGGGCATTGCTGCTTTGTGTTGCTAATATTGGCCATATGCTAATCTAAAATTACTTTCCATATGGGTACATTAATTTTTCTTGAATATCAGAATCTGAAAGACTGAAAAGAGATCAAAGGAAGATAAATTATCATGCTGAATTGTCTGTTTTGTTTCTACAGCACAGGAATTCTTTAGAAAAGTTGAGTAAAAGATAGGAAAGGAGATTGATGGACATTTTACTGTTTTGATGTTTTCTTCAGGAACTTTTTTCCTAGTTTTGTTACTGAGGCTATCTCTTGCCTGGTGGAACAACTTACTGAACAGTTCCTGGTGGAACTGTTATTTACTTACTGATTGAGATGAGTGGGATTGGCTACCCAGAGGCAGGTATTGAAATGAGCAGTGAAGAGCAGAGAGCCACTCCACCCACCTCTGTGGGAGTGGGAAAGCACATTTGTTACTCAGCTCTAAGGACCAATTGCTGAGCTGATAGAGGTGAAAACCATTACTGTGCAAAGATTAATTTATTCCCTATGCTTTACCTAGCAAGAAGTGGGTGGTTGGAAAAATACCTTATCATTGCAGAAGGCTAATGACTGATTACTGATGTCATTATAAAATCAAAGTTACAGACAGGTTTTTTTTCCTTTCCTTAGGTGAAGGGAGGCTACAAGGTGCAGCACCCAGAAGAGCACATCCCTGCTGCCTTTTGGATGGTTATAATAGACAGCTCTGTTTTGCCCAGCCACATGTTGCACTGCCATAGTTCTGTGAACTGTTTGCTCTTTATTCAACAGATAAGCACCCATGACTTTTTTGAAAGTAATACAATAATAACATCAACCTTTACAAATTAGAACAGTTATTGCTTTCAAAGGGGTGCTTAGACTCCACTCTGAGGTGTGCTGAATGTTAAATAGTCACTAGGGGGATGTAGGAGTTCTGGATGGAGTTTGGGTTCATCCTGAATGAGTTTTTATCACAGCATTAAAATACTGCTTCATCAACGGCAATTTTTGAACTTTACCTGAAACTATTGCACTCAGTGTAATATAAACTTAAATACACTCTCCTTGGCATTTCTTTTTAAAGCTCAGCTGGGCTTTTTGCCTGAGCAGTTTTAAGCAATAGATCTTTCAGATATAGTCTCACATATGGCCCAAATTCTGGGAAATGTTTACTCCTTTAACGGATCATTCTTTGTTTTAATGAAAAGCATCTGAAGATCATTGTCATCAGCAGACCTTGAACTGAAATGCTAACTGCATCTAGTAGAGGGAAGGCAGTTTTTAACCTCCACTTGTGGCACATGGATGGTACTGACCAAGGGATTGCCTTGTCCATTACTGAAGGCAGGGGCAAGAAAGACCACAATGTAGTCTGCAAGAATAACAACTCCAAGACAAACAATACAGAGAGAGTTCGGCTCAGTACCAGTCAGAGATGGATTTGCAGGTATGTTTTAGTGTTCTCTGGATTGCACAAGCTCATCCCACCTGTTACTCTGTTTTATAGAATGCATGATTACCTTTTAGACAAGAGCTGAATTTTGCCTGCAACATTAAAGTCCATTTACAAGCTGTCTACAGGCTCAGCTGCTTTTCATTTACAGCATAAAAAAGAAGGATTACTATTAAAGGACAAACCCAGGAAAAGTTATGTGAATACCTACCAAGAAAATGGAGAGAAAGTATGGGTATGAAATGTTTAGCAGAGAATAACACCAAGTTTCATGGTCTGATAGCTATGGAAATGTGTGAATTTGTGCCTGGTGAAAGCAATGAAGACTTATGAATGTGTCCATAAAACACACATATCAGTTACAAACTAAAGAATAATTCTGTTGTTTATTTCTCACTCCTGTAATTCAAGAGGAGTACCTAAGAAGCCTAGAGGAAAACATGGAAGTTGATTCAAATATCTGAACAAACCAGTTCCAAGTCTCTATTTGCAGATGCTAGTTCAGGGAGTTGCTTTTCACTAAAAGGTTTGATGAACTGCTCTCCTTGCTTAAAGGCACCTGTTTATGCTGGGAAGTCTAAACCAGAATCTGGCAGTTAGCTATCCCAAACTCCAAAGTGATGCTTGCTCATGTTGTTTTACCGAAAAAGACAAATTCATTGTCTGAAATTTACCGAGGATTCTTAGATGGAACTGCTACTGGAAGAGATTAACAGCACTTTTTCTTTCTAGACAGATATATTCCAGAACAGAGAGCGTACATAAAAATATTTACAGTGCTCAACTTCTGTGAATCATGTTTTTTCTGTGAAAAATAAGTAAGCAAGGAACTTCATAATTATGGCTAGTATTTATGACCAGTGATGAGAGCAATGGGCTTAAAAATGATGGTACAGCTGACTGCAAAGGAAGTGGGTTCGTTTCTGCAGCACACAAATAATGCTGATAATTCATTACACTCCAAACTGTCAGCTACAAGGTAGTTCTAATTGGATGTTTATTCTTTCTCCTACAGATCACAAAAGCATGGTGTATATCAGGGCTTTATTTCTTTTGGCAGTGTTAGGTTCTTTGTTGCAGTATTAAATCCATGCTGCCTTCAGATTTCATGTACTTTAGCTAGCCTTTTAAAAGTATTACCAAATTTCATTTCTTCTAACTTTTCAGTTATACATGAAAAGTAATCCAAGGGGTTTTAACGTCCATATTAAATGCATGCAGTACTTCTATTGTCCATCACCAAGGCTGTGATTTTTATCTAATGTGAATAAGTAAACTCAGCCTTAACTTCATATGCATCTACATTCAGCCTTCAGTAAAGAAGAATGAAGTATTACATAAGGAAAAGAAAGGGAAGTTTGGATTATGATACATGTATATAAAATATTGATTTGGTCTTGATTCAAAAAGCCTCAAATAATGCTTATGTTTTGTGAGGCCTTGCCTGGGCTATTTTAGTTAACTTTGAAGATTTCACTTTCCAATTTACATGTTGATAAATGCTGTAGTGTTTATGTCAGGGATCTTGGAGATTCTTCCAGATCTTCTCCTGCATTCTGTCAATTAGAAGACCTGAAAGCAAAGGCTTTCTGTAGGAGAAGGGAATACAGGTGACTTTGCCCCTGATCAGTAACGGCTGTGTTAATTACCCAATACAGCCTGGCCCCTGATGAGTCACGGCTGGAGCCAATAAAGACAAGTGTGATAAAAGAGAGTGGGTTTGCTGGTGAGGGAGAATCATCATGGAGGAGGAACCTTGAGGACCATAAAGAAGCAGGATCCTGGGCAGAGAGACTCCCTGCAGTGAGGTCAGTCTGGGTGTGCAGTCAGAGCCTGTTGCTGGAACCTGCAGTCACAGTCTGGCTGGGTAAAAGCTGCAGTCACAGTCTGCAAACTGATCCCTGCAGTCAGAGGTGAGCAGGAAATCAGCAGCAGTCAGAGGCTGCAAGGGAAACCTGCAGCAGGAGCTTGGTGCAGGCAGAGTCAGGGAATGGTTGGAGTCAGGATGGCTGAGGTGTAAAGAGGAATAAACCAGGGCCCTTTTCATGCTGTGATAAACAAGGAGTCTGTGTCTGGGCTCATACCTACTCTCTAACAAAGCTGCTGCAATAGCTTTCTATTTTGAGGCTTTACTCTTATACAAATATTTTATTAATATATTGTTTTCTTTGGAGTCCACAGGAAAAATCCTGGTGAGTTCTGTGGAAGATAACTTGAAATTTTTCTTTGGTTTATGCACCACTGAGTAAGTTTTTGTTGTGTTTTTTTGTTTGTTTGTTTGTTGGGTTTTTTTAATATTATAAGTATTTTTAAAAACTTAGGTCCTTGTGCAGTGTAGAGAAAAGTAATGGTTTCTTTGATTGTTTCTGTCATAAGCTAGTGGCGTGGTTAGTTTTTTAGGCCTTCTTAGTGATCTAGGTTTTTGTCCTAGACTGAGTAACTTAGACCGTTCAGATATTTTCAGAAGCAGATGTTCTACCACACTTCAAAGGACAACTGGCTCAGAAAAAAACCCAAACAAAATGAGCGTTTTCCACTCTTGTTCTCAGCAAGGAATACTATATGTTAGCCTTTAGTTTTTTAATGAAAATTCTTTATTGCTTTTTTCCTTTTCTCAAAACTTCAGAATGAAGTACCCAATGTCTCTTTGTTTCTCTTGGCTTTTTGATGGGAGATTTATAACCAGCATTGGTCTGTGAGAAGTTCTACATAGAATATTGCTTTTCTACTTTGGAAATATTTTGTAGGGGTGACTACAATTGCTTTAATGTCACATACTCCCAGAAAAAGCTTCAGGGATAGAAAGTCCAACAGCCTTTGGGATGAAAACTCTAGTAGCTATGACATAAAGGACCTTCTTTATATGTCTTGTTATTACACCGTGATAACCAGCTCAGGTTTGCAATGAGCAACAGTAAATCAGTCACTACCACCTACACTCGAGCATTGTCAGCAGCTTGTTTTTCTCATCCATTTAGTACTGGTTTCTTCAGGCTCTGAATGTACTCTAACAACTCAATAGTTAAGACATCTGGTTAAAATTGTGTAGCCTATGGCACCTAACAAATCAAAGTAATGTAATAGTTCTTTCTGTTCCTAAAGTTTTACAAAAATGGGGGAAAAGAGTAACAGCATAACAAGCAGAAAAAAAACTCTCAAATATCTGGCAAGAATCTTTTAATAAATGGGAACATAGGAGAAACACAAGAAATATTGTGTTTCTGAGTGAATAACTCTCCACATCTTTGAAACATGATTACATTCCCAGTTAATAAAGCTAGAACAGATATCTACTGATGTTTTCCCTCTTTCCTAACTGTCTCCATATCATACCTTTTAATGTATATAAGCCTCTGTCATAAAACCTCTCCCAAAAGAGGTTATTTTGTCAAATCAAAGTGAAAGTCCAGGTAATATGATGCTATACAGCTGCCTTAAAGAGACCAGTATCTGCTCTGATGATCTGACCAACAGTAGCCTTGTTATGTGCTTGGTTAAGACCATAGATAAGACAAATAATTGGCAGCCTACTCAGGTCCTCCTGCCCTTTACCATCTGTGATGCCTGAAATGATCTCAGTGCTAACGATGTCCTTCCCTTTGCTGAAATAGAGGGTTCGTGTTGTTGTTGTTATAGTCTAAGATCATTAAGATCAATTTTGGGATGTGATAGCTGTTTACAGTGTGGCAATTTACAGTTCTTTTGGCAAGGTGAGGAAAATTTTAAATGGGGTTGTGCATGTAGTGTTGTACTACCACAACAACATTAAAGCTATAAGTTAAATAGAAAATTGGGAGTAACTTCTCTGGCGTTGTTTTTTCATAAGAAGGATGGAACAGGGGTTGTTTTGGTTTCTTGTTTCATGTCCTTGCAGTTATATGATGTAGCTTTTGGTCTGTGAGAGGTGAGGCAGGGCTCAGAAGGGTGGAGAAACTTCTCAGGTTTTGTAATTGGCGCAGTTCTTTAATCTCTGTTTCCTCTAGTAACTATTTTCTGGCAAATCAGTCCAAGTGATTGGTATTTATTCTTTGATATCAGCATAGCTACAGGTCTAAAAGACTTCCGCTTCTATTGTTTTTGCTTGTCCTCTATGGTCATCTGTTTGCATGACTGACATTTACAGTTTCAAGAGAACAACAAAACCAGACCATTCACGTAGGAGCCAGGGTGCAAGCCTGAAAGTGGAGAGGGACATTTCATAAGGGAATGTAGTGACAGGACAAAGGGGTGTGGCTCCCTGCTGAAAGGGGCAGGTGTTGATTAGATACTAGGAGCAACTTCTGAGGCTTCTGAGACACTGGAACAGATTGCCCAGAGAAACTGTGGGTGCTGCAGCCCTGGGAGAGTTTAGGCAGGTCTGGATGGGGCTTTGAGAACCCTGGCCTAGTGAAAGGTCTCTGCTTATGGCAGGGGATTGGAACTGGATGATCTTTAGGGTCCTTTCCAACCCAAACTACTCTATGTGTTTGTTTCTGCAAGATTTTTTTTTTTCTCTGAGTGTTCTCTTTTCATTTCTCATGTGCCCAGTTCTTTGCTCAACTTCTCTGCAACACACAAGTGTTATAGTTTTGGTAATGACCTGAATTTGTCCACCTGGATTGTAGGGGATCTAGACTACTGAGCAAGGCAGGATTTGATTCTTTTTGCTCTCAGTCTTTTCCTTTAAGGACCACACCAATTAAAAACTAAGAGGAATAGATATTAATGAGAGAATTCAAATATTTTTTGCTCTACTTTTCCTCTCAAATAATGTCCTCATTCCACCCTGAGGTTACCATTGATGGGAAAAAAAATTGTCCACTGAAGAAAGATGTCACATTTTCTTCTCTTCCCTTCAAATACTATGCAGCAAATTTAAGTTGAAAATAGGTTTGCTCTACATTCCTTTTATTTAAGCATTTCAGTACAGATTATGTCAAAAATATATCACAGAAGAACTAGAAAGCTTCCTATGTACTGAGTATTTTCCTCTTATGTTATAAAACGTCTCACTTTCTTTAAGAAAAAAAATGTTGCATGCAGAAGGGATTTTGAAAAATGTCCTTTCCTGAGTAATATATTATATATATGTAATTTTACTGCATTTGAAATGGTATGACTTGATTTTAGAAAAAAATCTACCCTGACTTCATCAAGCCTACTTTACTTCAGAATATCCAGTAAGTAAAAAAAAAAAAAACAAACCAAAACCAAAACATTCCTGCATAATAATTTATTTTTAGCTTTCTCTGGTATAGAATCTGCTATGGTACCACAAAAAAATTTCAATTCTACTTGCTTTCTGCATCACCTTTGAAAAACTCACAGCATGCATTTCAATAGTCAAAATGTTTTCTCTTTGTCTAGAGTGTGCTCTGCTTTGCAGATGACAGCTGAGCTTGTCTAATCAAACTAAAATTGGTACACCTACTGAACAAGGCTGAGCACTTGTTTATGATCTGAACCAAAGTCCAACTTTGGATGTATGCTATGGAATGCCAAATAGATAAAGATGCTTCCTGACACTGAAATGAGCTGCAGTTTTGCCTAAGGAAGCACTATGTGATCTTCCTTGTTGCTTTAAAAACCAGCTGCACAAACATGAAAAACAAGCTCTTGAAGCCTAAAAGTTTTATCACAATTTTAAGTTTCAAACTTGTGCTAGATGAGTTTGTGTCTGCATCTTTGAGAACCTCTAAAAAATAAGGTCCTGGATAGCAGTTTGCTTTTATTTTTCTTCAATGATTTCATACAATTCCTAGATTATTTCTCTTCCCATCCTCCCTGTCACTGCTTTTGACAGGAACAAATGGCTGAGGAGATGCATGCAATGCAGTTGTCAGCTCCAACAAGATGCTGCAGAAAGGTGTATGGGAATAGCTGTCAGTAATAACAGCAGTCAAAAAAAGAGTTTATTTCTGTTGGCTACTCATGCAACATCTGTGAATTAAATGTATTTTGCTCAGATTCCTTAGATTTTTCCTTCAACTGTCTTAATGTTGCAGTAGACAGGTTTAGTAGGGGTATTTTTCTCTTGTGTGTGTGTTTGGGTTTTTTTTCCCACCAAAAGTATTGAAGACTTAGCACAGGAAAACAAATCCTGGATTTGTTGTTATTTAGAATATAAAGTTCATACAATTTCCCTAAGTGTTTTCTGTCTTCCTTATTGCTCAGAATTAATTTTCTATTTATATTTTGGAATTTAGCTTGTTAGTTTCCTAGTAAAGTTTACAAACAACTCAGAAACCATGTGAAAAACTAGCATTTGTTCCCTTTACTTGAGAGACTAAACTGATGGAAGATTTCAGTAGCTTTGTGACATCTAGAGCAGACAAACTACTAATTTGCTTGGGTTTTTTGGACTTGTTTTGGAGTTTGATTGGTTTTGGTTTTTCATTTTAGTAATGAATGGAAAAGGCAGCCATACTAATTAAATTTTTGCATATTTCTTACTTACGCATGTAATTATCCAGAGCTTACTGATTTAAAAAGCTGCCTGCACCTGACTTCTTCATGGGTTTTTTTCTGCCATGATTTTTCCACTCTGGGCCATAAATCGCCACCCTGAACTGTTTTCCATCTTGTCTTTAAAACAAGAATACACCTGCTGAAGACAAAATGCCTTTGCTTTGATGTCAGTGACACGTTTTGTTCTGCTCTCTAAATGGCCATTCTCGAGGTTTGTCTACTGATTGATGTAAAATGAAAGGCATCTTTCACGTGCTGTTAGGAAAAAATAATCAAGGAGGAATAATAGATGGTTTTCCTGCCTTTCCACAGACACTGCATGCCCTGTTATTGGCAGTATGGTGGCAGAAGCCCACCAGGAATAAAAGAAATATGGCAGACGTGAATGTCTTGCCTTTCAACAGAAAATGCTTTGTCCCTAACTTGCACGTACCATGACTGTCAGAAAAATGTGTTGGATTACACCATTCTAGTGTTTCTAAAGGACATTTTAATGGGGAAGGCATGCCACAGACGTTCTCCAAAGTCAGTATGATGTGCATCTGTAAAATGCACAAAATTTCAGGGAATTCACCGCAGCTTTAACCAAGACCAGTGCGAGTGCGTCCACTATCTTTTCCTTAGGAGACGCCTCCTTGAGATTCCTAACTTGTGCTCCTCACTTTCTCAACTGCTGCCTACTCCTCACGCCTTCTCTCCGCCG